>ML682022.1:7385119-7643992 GCA_007922195.1 Podocnemis expansa | reverse complement strand
GCAGGACCCCCGAGCTGGTGGCGGGGGAGCCGCGGGGCTCGCAACCACTGCCCCCGCTGAGCCCGGGGCCGGAGGGGCCGGCGGGACCCGGCTCCCTGTGGCTGCAGCCCCCGCGGCAGGGAAAAGCCGCGGCCCCGGCTCCCTGCCCCGGGCTTTGCCGCCAGCCCTGGCGGCAGGGAGAGCCGGGTGCCCCCGGACCCCACTGTGGGGTTTGGCAGCAGCCCCGGCAGCGGGCAGAGCGGGGAGCCCCGGCACCCGGCCGCCGGGCTCCTGAGCAGCCCCAGCGGTGGGGAGAGGGGGGGCATCAGCGCCCCTCTGCAGGGCTCCCCGCTGCTCTTGGGGGCAGCGCCCCGGTGCCCTGCAGCTTGTCTCCCCTCAGCACCCTGTCCAGGGTGCTGAGGGGGTGGCTCTTCCTCCCAGGGTGTTAAGCACCCTGGGAGGAAGCTCAGCCAGTTATTTCGGAACGGCATGTCCCGTTGGCGTTGTTTCGAAACAACCGTTTCGAAACAACGCTCTTTTGAAAGGCAACGAGGTTTAGCTTCTTTCGAAAGGACCACGGCCATTTCGAAAGAAGCGGTTTGCTTCTTTCGAAATGGCCGTGCGTCGTGTGGCCATGCCATTCCTTATTTCGAAATAACCTCTGTTGTTTCGAAATAAGGACTGTGTGTGGACATACCCTATGTGATAGGTGCCTTCTGGTGGCATCTCTTCAGAAACAGGTAGGAGAGCTACAGGAGGAGGTATCGCGCTTCAGGGGTATCTATGCCCTGGAAAAGTTCCTTGACAGTGTCCACGATGAGACCTGCTAGGAGGAGGTGCCTATCCCTGTACCAAGGGCTACTGCCACAGCTCTGGAAACGGATGGGATCCCTATGGCAGAGGGAGGACAGTGGCAGCTGGTCACCTCTGGCAGTAGACGGTGCTCCACGCCTGCTCACATCCCACCATCCCTTGTGGTAAGGAACCATTATGCGGTGCTGGACACGATGCAGGAGGTAGAGGAGATGCCATCCACCCCAAAGGCTGGGCAGATCACAGCCACCTCACCTAAGAGGAAGCGTAGGGTTGTGGTGATTGGGGACTCACTCCTGAGAGGAATGGAGACACCCATCTGTTGCCCTGACAAGGCCTCTAGAGAGGTATGCTGCCTGCAAGGTGCCCGTATCCAAGATGTAATGGAGGGATTGACAAAAATCATCCGCCCCTCAGACTACTACCCCATGCTGCTTATCCATGTGGGTACCAATGATACTGCGAGGGGTGATCCTCAGCAGATCAAAGGTGACTTCAGGGCTCTGGGAGCGAGGGTGAAGGAGTTTGGAGCACAGGTGGTGTTCTCCTCGATCCTTCCAGTCAAGGCTAGAGGCCTGAGAAGAGAGAGATGTATCTTGGAAGTGAATGCCTGGCTGCGAAGATGGTGTCGTCAGGAGGGATTTGGCTTCCTTGACCATGGAGTCCTGTTTCAGGACAGAGGATTGATAGGCAGAGATGGCCTTCACCTGTCCAGGAAGGGGAAGAGCATATTTGGGCACCGACTGGCTGACCTAGTGAGGAGGGCTTTAAACTAGGTTCAACGGGGGAAGGAGACCAAAGCCCACAGGTAAGTGAGAATGTGGGTGATCTGGGGGAAGGGATGGAACTTGGGGGGTGCTGGGACTGTAGTACCAGCAATAAAAGAGAAGGTAGTTGGAACATGGGGGGGGGGGAATCAAATAAATGTCTTAAGGGCTCTACTGATGCCCCAGTACACGAGGAGAGTGGGGGAGAACTCCTAGAAAAAATGCAAGGAGGTTTATGTAATAGAATTGGAAATCAACATGACAAAACAGGGCAATCGGCCGGGTATCTTAGGTGCCTATACACTAATGCGAGGAGCCTGGGAAATAAGCAAGAAGAATTGGTAATACTAGCACAGACAGGGAACTATGATATCATAGGAATAACAGAGACATGGTGGGATAGTCTGCACGACTGGAGT
The DNA here is from genome assembly GCA_007922195.1 of Podocnemis expansa. Lineage (NCBI taxonomy): Eukaryota > Metazoa > Chordata > Testudines > Podocnemididae > Podocnemis > Podocnemis expansa. The sequence continues at coordinate 7,642,014 of ML682022.1, read as the reverse complement.
TCTGCCATGGATGGTTATAAACTGTTCAGGAAGGACAGGCAGGGAAGAAGAGGGGGAGGAGTAGCATTATATGTAAAAGAGCTCTATGACTGCTCAGAGCTCCATTATGGAAGTGGAAGCATGCCAATAGAAAGTCTGTGGGTTACATTGAGAGGGGAAAGCAACAGGGGGGATGTTGTGGTGGGGGTCTGCTATAGACCACCAGACCAGAAGCAGGAGGTGGATGAGGTGTTCTGTGGACAACTAGCGGAAGCTTGTAGATCACAGGCCCTGGTGCTCATGGGGGACTTCAATTTCCCTGACATCTGCTGGGAGGCCAATACAGCAGTGCATGGGCAATCCAGGAAATTTTTAGAGAGTGTTGGGGACAGCTTTCTAGTACAAATGCTAGAGGAACCAACTAGGGGCCTTGCACCGCTCGACCTGCTGCTCACAAACAGGGAAGAATTGATCAGGGATGTAGAGGTAAATGGCAGGCTAGGCAGTAATGACCATGACATGGTTGAGTTCAGGATGCTGATTAAAGGAAGGAAGGAAAGAAGCAAAACAAAAACCCTGGACTTCAAAAAAGCAGATTTTGGCTCCCTCAGGGAACTGATGGGCGGGATCCCTTGGGAAGCTAATCTGAAGGGGAAAGGAGTCCAAGAGAGTTGGTTATATTTAAAAAAAACCCTGCTAAGGGCACACGAAGTTACCATTCCAATTAGGAGAAAGAACAAACATGTGAGGCAGCCAGAATGGCTTAGCAGGGAACTCTGCTCTGATCTTAAACACAAAAAGGAAGCTTACAGGAAGTGGAAGCTTGGTCAGATGTCCAAAAAGGCATATAAAGATATTGCTAGGGACTGCAGGGATAAAATCAGAAAGGCCAAAGGACAAATGGAGTTGCGGCTAGCGAGGGATGTAAAAGATAACAAGAAGGGGTCTACAAGTATGTTAGTAACAAAAAGAGAATCAGGGATGGTGTAGGCCCCTTGCTGAATAGGGCAGGCATCCTTCTGACAGAGGATGAGGAAAAAGCTGAAGTGCTCAGTGCATTTTTTGCTTCAGTTTTCACAGGCAGGGTCAGCTCCCAGCACACTACCATGGGTGTGGCAGACTGGAGAGAAGAAGAGAGGCCCTTGGTGACAGAAGGTCAGGTTAGGGACTGCTTAAAGAAGCTGGATGTGCACAAGTCCATGGGGCCGGACGAACTGCATCCAAGGGTGCTAAGGGAATTGGCCGATGAAATAGCAGCACCTCTGGCCATTATCTTTCAAAACTCATGGAGAATGGGGGAGGTGCCAGAGGATTGGAAAAAAGCAAATGTAGTGCCTATTTTCAACAAAGGGACAAAGGAGGATCCAGGGAATTACAGACCATCAGCCTCACCTCAATCCCTGGAAAAATTATGGAGCAGATTCTCAAAGAATCCATCCTCAGACACTTAGAGGAAAATAAAGAGATCAGGAACAGTCAGCATGGATTTACCAAGGGTAAATCATGCCTGACCAATCTCATTTCCTTCTATGATCAGATGACTGGTTTTCTGGATGCAGGAAGAACCGTTGATGTGCTATACCTTGATTTTAGCAAGGCTTTTGATACAGTTTCCCACAGCATTCTCATTGGCAAATTAAGGAAGTATGGGTTGGATAGGTGGACTGTAAGGTGGATAGAGAACTGGCTAGATCAACGGTTTCAGTGTGTAGGAATCAATGGTTCCACGTCTAGCTGGCAACCAGTAACGAGTGGTGTGCCCCAGGGGTTGGTCCTGGGGCCGGTTCTGTTCAACATTTTCATCAATGATCTGGATGATGGAATAGACTGCATTCTCAGTAAGTTTGCGGATGACACCAAGCTGGGGGGAACGGTAGACACGTTGGAGGGCAAGGACAGGATTCAGGGAGACCTAGATAAATTGGAACAGTGGGCCAATAGAAATCTTATGAGATTCAGTAAGGATAAGTGTAAAATCCTGCACTTGGGACAAAAAAAACCCATGCACTGCTACAGGCTGGGAAACATTCAGCTAAGTAGCAGCAGTGTAGAAAAGGACCTGGGGGTCATGGTGGATGGGAAGCTGGATATGAGTCAGCAGTGTGCTCTTGCTGCCAAAAAGGCCAATGGCATACTGGGCTGCATCAAAAGAAGTATTACCAGCAGATCAAGGGATGTGATCATTCCCCTCTATTCTGCACTGGTGAGGCCACATCTAGAATAGTGTGTTCAGTTTTGGCTCCCCACTACAAAAAGGACAGGGACATGCTAGAGAGAGTTCAGAGGAGGGCAACCAAAATGATTAAAGGGCTAGAGCACAAGCCCTATGAGGAAAGATTGGAAGCATTAGGCTTATTTAGTCTGCAGAAGAGGAGATTGAGGGGGGATTTGATAGCAACCTTTAACTACTTGAAGGGATGCTCTAAGGAAGATGGAGCTCGACTGTTCTCGGTAGTAACAGAGCACAGAACGAGGAGCAATGGTCTCAAGTTGTGGTGAGGGAGGTCTAGGCTGGATATTAGAAAAAACTTTTTTACTAGGAGAGTGGTGAAGACTTGGAATGAGCTGCCGAGGGAGGTGGTGGAGTCTCCATCTTTGCAGGTGTTTAAGGCCCGGCTGGACAAGACCCTGACTGGGATGGTTTAAGCGGGAGTGGTCCTGCCTCTGGCAGGGGGTTGGACTAGATGACCTATGAGGTCCCTTCCAACCCTATGATTCTATGATTCTGGAGAAATCAGAGTGAAGCCCTGAAGGAAAGAGGACTGAAGCACCGTGGCTGAGAAAAACAAACTAGTCTGGTGGCACTTTTAAAAACTAACATATTAATTTATTGCATGTGCTTTTGTGGGAGAAAATTTCACTGTGTAAGACACTTTGTCAGAGCATGTTCGTTGGTGCATGGGTTGGTACCCCACTAGCTTACAGAACCCAATTCCTACGGCAGCTCTCTGAAGAAGGGAGTTTGGATGAGAAGCTCCGTGTTACTGTGAGACTGAAAGGAGTGGGAGAACATTTCAGGTTCGTGTGGTGGAAGCTGCCATTTCTGGCCCTTACCTGAAGTCCGCTGCAGAGGAACTGAAGCAGCTGATAACTCAGCATGTCTTGTGTCTGTTGGAAATCAGGCCAACCCTGAGATGAATGGCTGCCAAGGCACGGAGATTGTGATGGAGACCACTGAGAGACTGGAGCTGCCAGAGAACAGACTCTGGAGTTTAATGCTGCTGCTCTGGATCTGGATGGGCTCAAGCAGATGCTGTTGCTTTCTTCCATGCTAGCTCAGGGGTCGCCCGGCTACAGAACTGGAGCAGGCTGAGTGTTCCTGCTTGCCCAGGACAACAAGTGGAAAGTAGCAGAAAAGACTTACAGAACCATGGCCTACAGAACTTCTGAATGTGCAGCCAGCCCTCTTCCTCCATATGACAGGAACTTGCCCAGTCCCTGGAATGACAGCGGCACTCCTTAGGGATCTGACTTTGGGGTTTGCTCCATGGGAGCTGGCGGTCCCTAAGCAGTACCATTCAGTGGGGTAAGGAAACCCAGGGTGGGTGGTGCTGCAGTGAAGGGGTATGAGCAAAGGAATAAAGCCTTACAAAAGAGATGATCCCAGTGGTTTTGATACTATCACAGCAGGGGTTTGCTGGCCTGTGCTGAAGCTACAGGTAAATCTGCTGTTTCCACACCACACCCACCCCAAATAACCTCCATGTAGGCCCAGTGGAAAGGTGTCTATTCCACAATAATGTAAGCCCTGCTGGGTCACAGAGGCCAGTACCCAGGTGTTACCATAGGCTGCCCTGGGAAAAAACCTGTCTTTTAAGAACTCTGGGCTGGTCTGTGATGGACAAAAAGGGGCCAGTCCTTCCACTATCAGAATGGGATCCTTCTCCCTCCTTGCTGAGACTCTGGAGACATTGCCAACTCTGTGGCTTGTGAAACACCTCCCTGACTACACCAGCTAAAACAGGCATCCCTTCTTTCTGACTGCTGTGGGAGTGGAATAGTGGCTCTGTGAGCTTTGGCCCTAAATGTAAGTGATTCATGCTGTAGGCAGGAGGCCTGCCTTTGAAAGAGCAGAACTCCAGCCTGGACATGACCCTCTTGCTGGGATCAGACAGAACCTTTCTCCTCTGACATTTTGATTCATACCTGGAGACAGCAAATGCCTATTGCCTATAAAAAAGTTTTTGTTTCATTAAGTTTCTGAGGTTTCAGGGCCCTGTTCCCCTCAACCCCATTCATAGGGAGTGGGAAGGTGGGGGGTGGGGTGGGACAGCTGCTGTAGATTATACTCCTCCTTAGTAAATTGCATGGATTCAACAAAATGAGCTAAAAACCCCTGTGAGTTTATGATCTGCAAGTTCATGCAGCGTCCATTAATTTTATGACTAGATTTTTGTATATTTACTCTCATATATCAACTGTGGAGGGAAGAGGTAAGCCCCTTCTAGTTCCTTCTGCACATACCGTTTTTCAAAAGAAGGCTTTACAGATAGATTGCACATTGAAAAGCAGTCTATCTTAGACACCTACATGGCTCTCATTATCAGAGTGTCTGGGGAATATGCTGTAATGAAAACTGGGCTTAAAAAGATTGCAAACTATTGCTTTAAATCCTAATGGGTTTTCTGGTCCTATTTGCAGGCTAGGGAGCTCTCAGGGAGGCACATAATCAAAGTCAGTTTTACATTGACTAGAGCCAGCCTACAGCAAAGTGGGCAAGTTGTGCCTCTTCGCCTTAGGGAGCAGCTTGCTTTGTCTCTTTTTTTATTCTTGTGTGTTTAAGGTTCTGGATTTTACAAATGAAGCAATGTTACACTGTAAGCATCCAGAAAGAGTGTTATGTGTTCTCTAATTTCTCTGTGTGCAGGCAATGAACATAACATAGATCTCACAGTCTTTAACTTATTTATCCTCATAACCCCTCTGTCGGACAGGGCACTCCTATTATTCATGGAAAACTGAGGCAAAGAGGGTCACATTTTTTTAAATTCCTGAAGTGATTTAGGAGCCTAAATGCCATTTGTCTAGACTTCTAAGACACAAAGGGTAAAGAAAAATGAAATCTGAGTTTCCACATGCTCAAAAGACTCCAGGATCTGGGAATTTAATAAAACCTACCATGCATCATGAGACCTGTGATAAAATCATGAGTTCATGACACCGATAATGCAGCGCTCCAGATTGGCAGATTCAGATTAACTTCACACTATTTCCTCTACTTATTTATACCTAATCCTGCCTCAGCATGGGGGAATGGAGCAGATGGCCTTTTGAGGTCTCCTCTATCCCTAAGTATGTATGATTTTTCTTTTTCCTCCCCTCCCAGCACCCATGCCCAGAGGATAAAATAACATTATAAAACTATTTAACTAGGATCTGTGAGCTCTAGACTAAAACCATGTTCTGACCCGGAATGGGATTGTGGATGGGAAGCTGGGATCCAGCTGTGAAGGTGGTTTATGTTTAAGATGGGGTTCATGTTTGGGTTTGCCAATGCTAAAATCTTGATAGTTGGTCTCAAAGAGGATTCAGATGCATGTTTCTGGCTTCAGCCCATCTCTGGGGGCAGAGGATTAAACTTTCATCCTCAGATAACAGACCTATTTTTCCCCATGGATGGCTCTGGAATGGCCCAGTGACTGTAGTTCTCTCTGAGGAGGAGCAGGAGGTCAGCTCTGGCAAAGTGAAGACTCAGAACTCAGGAAATGAAAGAAAAAGTAGGCAGGGGAAAGAAAGCAATGGAGAGGAATTAGCAACTGATGAGAAGGACGGAGGGGCTGAGTCTTCTCTCAGGCCTGGTGTGCCCAGCTTGCTCCAGGTAGATTGTACCAGCTGTGAGCTTTCCCTGTCAATGTTGATAGAAGTGAAATGTAAGGAAATGGGGCTGCTAATCAGGAAACAACTTTTTTCTTAATTGATGTGTTAGTGTCAAAGCTCCAAAGGGCAGAATAATGTGGAAGATTACTCTTTTCCTTCTATTTTGCCCCAGATACTGTAGGTGTCTCTTGCAGGCAGGGGAATTAACCTTCTACCAGCTCAATGGGGTGGAATCAGTTGTTATAAACAGACTAAAAGAGGGACCCAAATCCTCAGTCCATCCCATTAACTAGGCAGAGTAATTGGCAGCACAGGATTTACTATGAAACTTCAGGCAGAGAAAAGTCCCTGAATAGTGGAATAACTTTCAAGAAGGGGGCTTGCAGATTGAGAAGGCTGCAAAGGAAGTTATTAGAAATGTTAGCTTCATTTCAGGTTTGAATTTTCTCTCCCTTTCACCTGAAGACCAGTCTCTGGCTTCCGTTCTTCCGAATCTCAGTGGAAATGTTTCTATCCTGGGGGAGAAGTTGAGGGGTGAGTGCTGGGGAAGGGTGAACAATGCAACTTCCTTTCCCTGAAACCATTTCATCTTGAAACAGGTTCATGTTCTCCCATACCTGCTAACCTATTAAAATCCACTTAGGTAGGGGAAACTTCAACCCCTATGCCAACATGGTATCCTCTAAGGCACCAGGGTGCTTGAGATTTTACTATAGCGTGCATTTTGTACTGTGGCTACATGTTCTTTATAGATGATATGTATTAGGTCTCAGCTGACACCTCTGAGGGCCAGGAATAGAGTCAGTTTTAGCAAAAGCTTAGTGATTGGTTGCCTGTCCCTCTTTTTGGGACCCCAGTATCCAAAGAGACCTCTGCATCTCAGCTGCCAAGTCTATTTGGCTATAGGACCAGAGGGGGGAAGAGAGAGTTGCTCTGGCCTGCTGGAGGTCAGACTGGATGGTCTTAATCGTACTTTCCATCCCTAAGAGCAGCAATCCTCTCTGCCAAGCCCCCCTCGGGCAGCTAGGTGAGAGGAAGACACCTCACACGGCCTTATTCCTTCCTGTGACAAGTTATAGCTTCATCTTTCCTGGAAGCCTAGAAAACTGCAAAGCTTCTCCCTGAGTATAAACATATCCAGCTGCACTTAGTCCTGCCTTGGTGTGGTCGACGGACTGGAGGGTGTCTTGAGGTCCCTTCCTGCCCTGGATGTCTGTGAATGATGCCACAGTCCCCTCTGTTCATTATTCTCATTAACAGCACCAAAACTTAATGAATGGAGGAACTATTGCCCAATGATGCCTCAAGCCCTTCCAGTTGCATTGAGACCTCTGAAAACCAGGCAATGAAGATGTAAGGTACATGCACTGGTTGCACAGTGCAACCATAACTCTGTCCCCTGGAGCTGGTAAGAGCCACTGGGAATGGCTGATTGAGAAGATGGGGGGGGGGTGCTAAAATATGAAGCCCAGAAGAACAGCTATGGGAATGTGCTGTTGTTTTGTGTTGTGTGTCATAGATTTGAATCTGAGAGTTTATTTCCAGGCATTCCAGTTGCACTCAGTTGTGTAAAAAGTAGATGTCCTGAATGCAGGGGCAGCTGGGCAAACTAGTAATTGTGGTAAAGAGCTCTTGAGGGTCACTTCCCCTCTGGGTCTCAGCCCTGCTCCCTGCGTATGATGAAAGAAAAGAGGTCTACCTCACGGGATCAAGCAGGTTGCATTCTGTGGAAATGTTCACAAAGAAAGGTTTATTGTATGTAGTCAAAATGGTTTCTGTATGTTGACAAGATGAGTTCTGTATGTAGGGGAGGAGCAATGGGTTGGAGTGAAGGAAAATTCTAGAGTGCTAACAGGTGTTTGTCACGTGCCGTCTTGACTGACACTTAATGTTTCAGTTTGAAATGTAACAGTTATGTTGTATAATCCCTGTAACTGGGCAGATATGCAAAAGAGTTCATGTTTATGTAAGAAGAATCAAGCATAAAAACTTGAAAGGAAGCGCGCAAACTGAGCTTCGCTACCTCAGGACAGAGAGCTACATGCCACAGCATCTGAATAAACTGAGTGTCTCGTTCAAATTTGATCCTGAGTCTGGTCTGGTCCTTTGACTACCACAATTCTGTCACTGAGTTCTGTAGGTTGTCATTAACAGTGCACAGGGGTCACCTTGCACTAGGAATTACCAGCCATCTGGTAGAACATATGACAGCAGTCTCTAGGGCGTACTGGGAGTAAGTGAAGGCACTGTCTCAGAAGGAATCCTCTGGTCACAGATGAAGAGGTGGACATGTAACTTTCAGGTGGGCTACAATTCATTTAATTGCCCTTCTCCAGTAGTACGTCAAAAAAAATTAATACCCCAATTCTTATAGAGAAGCAGCTGGAGACCCAGGATTCAGTGTGTAAGCAACTCACAGCAAAGATTGTTCAGTTACCCTCCCCAGATGAACAACAACAAACATAATGAGCTTTATTAATGACTAACATGATAAACCTTATCTTAAAAAAAAAAAATTTAAACTGAACGGTCCCTACAGAAGCATTGTGGGAAAGAAACCCAAGAGTCCCAAAGTTTAGGTGGAGTTCACCCATATCTCAGTTGCAGTCTCTATTGAAGTCCAAAGGCTTGAGTTGCAATTCTCTTCTTTGGTTGCAGGGGCCTTAGGTAGGAATCCATGCAGGCTTTTCTTTCTTTTCTGGAACCAGCACTATCCAGTCAGTTTATTAGTTAACCAGCAATCAGCCACATATGAGAAAACTCTGCTGCAAAATGCTCCACAGCAAGGCAAAAACATCTTGCTGTCCACTCCTGGCTCAGCTTCTGCCAGTCACACACCGCTGCTCTCATTGCATCTGACCACAGTAGCAGTAGAAAATGTGGAGCATGCTTGGTGCAACCTCTCATTTAATTTCCAGAAGCTTCTGGATCTGAACAGCCAAATCTGCCAATCAACATGACCCAGCCTCAAGGAATCCCTAAGGCTATGTCTACACTTAGATTGTTAAATCAAATTAACTTAACTCAAGCTAATTAAATCAAAATGTTGATCATTAAATTGAAATAAGTCTAATTAACATGGCTCCACTAGAAACCCAGATTGAACTAGCATGTCCATGGACAGGACTTGCTAGTTCAATTTAGGAGAGGGGCACCATGGGAGGTATGGCAACATGGCCCCCAGAAGGGCCATGGTCCCACCCAATATATAAAAAGAGGGAGGCACCCTGGGAGGAAGAAGGGCAAAAAGTGTTAATTTGAACTAATGATTAGTTAAAATTAACACAGTTACACAGGGCTAGATCAAACTCATAAATTCAATTTAACCGTTGTTTCCAATTTAAAGGTGGTTTTATAATTTTGAAATGACCTTTCCTTATTTCAAATTGAGGGAGGTCCTTATTTTTCAGCTAAGGAAAGCTAGTTCAGCTATGCAATACTTTAAATCAAATTAATCATAATTAATTTGATTGAAAGTGCAAGGGTATGTCCACACAGTGCTTTTATTTCGAAACAACACTGGTTCTTTCAAAATAAAAGTCCCTATGTCCAAACGACCTTTGCTTGCTTCGAAAGGAGGGAGCTTCTCATTTTGAAACAAGAGACCTCCTTTTGAAACAGCTTAAACCACTTTGCTTTCGAAAGGAGGGTTATTTCGAAACCAGTTGTTTTGAAATAAGCCATTTGGACATGTTATTTCGAAACAAACCTTGTTTCGAAATAACAAGGACCTTCCTCCCAGGGTGCATAGGGATTCCAGGGGCCGGCGCTCACTCCAGCCTGCAGCCCTGTGCAGGAAACCCCCCCCGCCCCTGGCAGGAGCTGGGGGGGGTAGCCCCTCTGCCCCCCTGGCAGGGGCCGCGGGGGGGGCAGGGGAAGCCCGGGGGCGGGGCCTCCCTGGCCCAGCACAGGGCCTCTCTCCCCCTCCCCTCTCCTATTTCAAAACAGCATGTCACAGTGGACATGCTATTTCGATTCCCTCCTTTTTCCTCTTCGAAATAGCTTTTTGTTACATCAAAATAAGGCGTTTCGAAATAAGGCCTTTATTTCGAAACAGCTTGTTTTGAAATGGCTTGTTTCAATACAAGGACTTGTGTGTGGACATAGCCCAAGTGTAGACACAGCTCCTTCATTAGGCATATGGGTTATAGACATATTTAACAAGTCTGGGGTGGCGTTTGTGGCAGAGACTCAGTGCTTGAGCACAAGCCAGGGGTAAGTACCTCCTGCTTGTTACATTTCCCTAAATCTTGGTTTTGCTTAGCAAAGAGAAGGTGTTAGACTGCATTATACAGCACTCATGTACTGTTCCCAGCATATTTTGTAGCACATTTGAGGGTATAGTGTAAGGATGTGAGATAGTGATATGTCAAAGAAAGCAGAGGTTAGACTGCACTGCAGGGGTGGGTTTCTGATCCAAAAGTCAGCAGCCTAATGGTTTCTAAACCATCATTAGTTCAGTAGAAGAACAGACAAAACTATTTGACAAAGGGTTGTTTTTTCTTGGAAAAATCCTTTCCAAAAACTTTTTGAAGAACATTTACAGGAAACAAACAAACTGAACCAGCATTTTGTGTCAGCAATAGCACCTTTTTAAAACACATCCCTACACTTTCGCAGCTGGAAAACAATTAGAGGTTGGAAACCTTGGGGATACAATTTAAGTTGAAAAAATTATTTCCCCACCCATGATAAATTCTGCAGGAAAAATTCCCATTTTTCATCTGGCTTTTATATATGGACTCAGAACACACTGTCCCTCCCGCATTATCATCAAACATCCCCCTAAAATTGTCCTTAAAGAAATGAACAAAAGGAAAGGGAAAAAAAAACAAACAAACTAGAATCGTTCTAGGTATTCTGGGAAAGCATATGAATTCTCCTGTTTCCAATTCCCAGAGCCTTTCCAAAGCATTGTAGTAACATTACAAATTTAGTCGTAAAGCTGGGGTTGAATTATAGTTATCACTATAAAACAATAATAACGATGAAGATACTTATTATGATACATTCAGTTACAACGATAGTAAATCTGTCATAGTACCCTTGGCAACCCGCTTGACTGTGCCATAGGAATTCCTTTACGTTATTGATTAAATCTGCGGAACTGAACCGCATTTCCCTTCACAGAGCTGCTTGTCCATTTTATCATAAATGGCGACTTGCTGACACAACCTCTATCTTCTCCAGCGGCCTTTTATCCTCTTCATTTGCACAAGGCTAGAATATAATGCTGGCAAAACAGCTAATGTAATTTAAGACAGAAGGTGAGTGATAACACAGAACTTCCTATTTAGTCATGTTTCTGCAGTTAAGCTGTCAATGGCTATGTCTACACTACAAAAGCTAAACTAACTTTATTAAGCTGACTTGTCCACATGTACATCGTTATTTCAAAACGAGTTATTTTGAAATAAAGTCCTTATTTCGAAATAAGTTAATTCCAATTAAGGGAAAAGCTCAAAACGAAATAGCATGTCCAAACACAGGACTTGCTATTTCGCTTTAGGAGAGGGGCACCATGGGGGGTGTGGCAACATGGCCCCCTCCCTGGGCCATACTCCCACCCAATATAGGCGAAAAGGAAGGCACCCTGGGAAGGAGAAGGGCAAAAGTGTTATTTCAAAATAGTGGTTATTTCGAAATAACACATCTGAACGGCATTATTTTGAAATAACCATTTTGAAATAACAGCCATTTCGCTTTAAAGGAGGTTTAAGCTTTTTGAAATGATGGCTCTTATTTTGAAATGACAGAGCCCATCATTTCGAAATAAGAATACATCGTGTGGACCTAATCTCTTTTATCTCAAAATAACCAGTGTTATTTCTAAATAAAAGAGACGCGTGGACATACCCTTAGTGAGTCCACCCTTCTCTTAAGTTGACTTAACAAACTTGGTTAAGTCAACTTAAGAAAGTGCCCTAACAAAAAATGTGTTTGCTTAAGTCGCGAAAGCTCATGTGAAAAATAAATCTATTAGTCTTAAAGTGCCACACGACTCCTTGTTTTTTTGCTGGACTAGACTAACATGGCTATCCCTTTGGAAATTAGCAAGGACATCGTCACCTACAAACAGGAGAGATGCCACCTCCAAATCCCCATACCAGATACACTCCCCAGCTTGGCTGTGCGCTACTTTATCCTGTCCATGAATATTATGAACAGGATTGGGGACAGGATGAATTCTTGGCGGAGTCCAGCATGGACCTGGAATGAACTCAATTTAATCCCAAGAATAGGGACTCAACTTTCACTTTGGAAACAGAGGGACCAGACCGCTGCAAAGGCACTTTATGACTGAAGAGATCTCATCAACAGAAGTAGATCTGATCCCACCAGGAGTTTCCGGCAGTGACTCTGAAAGAGCAATGTTTCCACCAGGTTGAGGCGTTCCTCTAAGTGCTTCTTTAACCTCTCAGCAGCCTTGTACCTTTTTAGTTCCTGACTCTCCCCTGAACCTACCAGAAAGGCTTTTTTCAGGAATTTCCCTGGCTAGTTTCTAGATTAAAGAAGATGCTGCTTTTCTAAGCTTATGGAAACCAAACCACTGCATCTTTTCAGAGTCACATGTTCCTCATTTTCACAGATCACCTGCAATCTTTTGTTCATATACAGATGCACAGAGCAGCAGCTTCACACATACAATGAGACCTGTTCACTTAGGCTGTCTCATTTAAATCCATGGTGCACACACACACATATATATACAATACAGCAGTGCGTAGGCAATCCAGTAAGTTTTTGGAGACAACTCCCTGGTACAGATGCTGGAGGAACCAACTAGGGGCCTTGCGCCTCTCAACCTGCTGCTCACAAACAGAGAAGAACTGTTGTTTTTTTAGAGGAGAACTGATCAGGGAAGTAAGCTTGAATGGCAAATGGGACAGCAGTTACCATGAGATGGTAGAGTTCAGAATCCTGATCAAAGAAAGAAAGGAAAGAAGCAAAACACAAACCCTGGACTTCAGAAATGCAGATTTTGGCTTCCTCAGGGAACTGATGGGCAGGATTCCCTGGGAGGCTGATCTGAAGGGGACAGGCATCCAAGAGAGCTGGCTGTATTTTAAAGGGCACAGGAAAATACCATACTAATGTGCAGAAAGAACAGCAAGTGTGGAAGGTGCCCAGCATGGCTTAGCAGAGAACTCTGCGGTGAGCTGAAACACAAAAAGGTGGATGCTTGAACAGATGACTGGGGAGGCATATAAAGATATTGCTTGGGCCTCCAGGGACAAAATCAGAAAGGCCAAAGGGCAATTGGAGTTGAAACTAGCAAGGGATGTGAAAGATACCAAGAAGGGGTTCTACAAGTATGTCAGCAATAAGAAGAGGATCAAGGATGGTGTAGGTCCCTTACTGAATGGGGCAGGTAGCCTCATGGTGGATGATGAAGAAAAGGCTGAAATACTCAATGTTTTTTTTACTTCAGTCTTCACGGGCAGGGTCAGGTCCCAGGCTACTACACTGGGTAATGCAGAATAGAGAGAAGGATAGTGGCCCGCAGTGATGGAAGGTCAGGTTAGGGACTACTTAGAGAAGTTGGATGTGCACAAGTCTATGGGACTGGATGAACTGCATCCGAGGGTGCTGAAGGAATTGGCCAATGTGATTGCAGAGCTGCTGGCCATTATCTTTGAAAACTCGTGGTGCATGGGGGAGGTCCTGGAGGAAGGCAAATATAGTACCAATCTTCAAGAAAGGGAAAAAGGAGGATCTGGGGAACTACAGACCAGTCAGCCTCACCTAAATACCTGGAAAAATCATGGAGCAGGTCCTCAAAGGATCCATCCTCAAACACTTGGAGGAAAATAGAGTGAACAGGAGCAGTCAGCATGGATTCACCAACGGCAAATCATGCCTGACCATCCTGATTGCCTTCTATGATGAGATGACTGGATTTGTGGGTGCATGAATAGCTGTTGACGTGACATACCTCGACTTTAGCAAGGCTTTTGATATGGTTTCCTACAGCATTCTTATTGGCAAGTTAAAGAAGTATGGGTTGGATGAGTGGACTCTAAGATGGATAGAAAACTAGCTAGATCAATGGGCTCTGTGGGCAGGAAATCAATGGCTTAATGTCTAGTTGGCAACTAATAATGAGTGGAGTGCCCCAGGGGTCGGTCTTGGGGCCCATTCTATTCATCATCTTCATTAATGATCCTGATGATGGGATAGACTGCATGCTCAGTAAGTTGGCAGATGACACCAAGTGGGGGGAAATGTGGACACACTAGAGGGCAGGGATAGGATTCAGGGAGACTTAGGGTATGTTCACACACACTTCTTATTTCGAAACAAGAAAGGTTGTTTCAAAATAACTGCCATGACCACACGACGCACGGCCATTTCAAAACAAGTAAACTGCTTATTTCGAAATGGCTGCCGTTCTTTCGGAACGACTTAAACCACTTTTTTTCGAAACAGGGTTGTTTCGAAACCAGTGGTTTCGAAACAGCCCTGTGTGGACATGTTGTTTTGGAACAAAGTGTTCCAAAACAACATTTGACCTTCCTCCCAGGGTGCCAGGAGCTGCACCCCGGGGGTGCCTGCAGCCCTGTGCAGACACCCGCGGGGTGCAGCGCAGCTCCGCGCCTCACCCCATGGGTGCCTGCAGCCCTCTGCAGGCACCCGTGGAGTGCAACGCCCCTCTGCGCTGCACCCTGCGGGTGCCTGCAGTCCCCTCCCCAAGTAAAATAGCATGTTCACACTGTGGACATGCTATTTCGCTCCCTTATTTCGAGGACATTATTTTTGTCCTTCAAAATAAGGTGTCTTGAAATAAAGAGTTATTTCAAAACAACTTCTTTCAAAATGTCTTGTTTCGAAACAAGCCCTCCCTGTGTGAACATAGCCTTAGACAAATTGGAGAAGTGGGCCAGATGAAATCTGAGGTTCAACAAGGACAAGTGCAAAGTCCTGCACTTAGGACAGAAAAACCCCCATGCGCTACTACAGGCTGGGAACTGATTGGCTAAGCAACAATACTGTAGAAAAGGACCTTGGGGTTATGGTGGACAGAAAGCTGGATGTGAGTCAACAGTGTGCTCTTGTAGCCAAAAAGACTAATGGCATATTGGGCTGTATCAGTAGATGCATTGCCAGCAGATTGAGGGATGTGATTATTCCCCTCTATTCAGCATTGGTGAGGCTGTATCTGGAATATTGTGTGCAGTTTTGGGCTCCCCACTACAAAAAGGATATGGACAAATTAGAAAGAGTCCAGCGGAGGGCAACGAAAATGATTAGGGGGCTAGGGCATATGACTTATGAGGGGAGACTGAAGGAACCAGGCTTATTTAGCCTGCAGAAGAGAAGACTTAGGGGGGATTTGATAGCACCTTCAGCTACTTGAAGGGGTGCTCCAGAGGAGGGAGCTAGGCAGTTCTCAGCAGTAACAGAGGACAGAACAAGGAGCAATAGTTTCAAGTTATAGCTGGAGAGGTCGAGGCTGTATATTAGGAAAAACTTTCTCACTAGGAGAGTGGTGAAGCATTGGAATGGGTTGCCTAAGAAGGTGGTGGAATCTTTGTCTTTGGAGATATTTAAGGTCCAGTTAGACAATATGCCGGCTGGGATGATTAGGTGAGAGTGGTCCTTCTTTTAGCAGGGGGTTGGACTAGATGACCTCATGAGGTCCCTTCCAACACTATGATTCTATATAACCCTGTTTGTACTACAGCTTGGAAGGATCCAGTGACAACACTTGTGCCCCTTAATTCAGTTAGTGTATGGTGCCATTTTGTAGCACAGAATGGACAGTATCATTATCTCTTTAAACTGTTTTTTAACCTTCCTGCTAAATCTGAGCTATGTCTGATGCTATATCAGGGTTCAAAGACACAGTTAAGAAAGATTCCATTACTATACAAAATGGACCTGTGTTCTCTGGAGAAACCCCCATATAACTTTTCACTGCATTAGGACATTGGAACAGATGTGAAATGGACTCTTCTGATTCACCAAAAAATTCAGATTTTGTTCATCCAGAGCAACTTTGTTTTCTATGGCTCTCCGACTTCAATTTCTCAGAATTGCAAAAAACAAAAAACAAAAAACCAAACCAAAAAAAAAAAAACAAAAACAAAAAACAAAAACAACAACAACAAAACAAAAACAAAAACCACACCACCCCATAACCAACCAAACAAATAAAAAACAAACAGTCCTTTACACAGCTCTAATTAGTTGTCCCAATACTCAGGGGCACCCACCCAGCCACCCACATACAAACCAGGTGCATCTTTACATACATGCATACCTTGCTGCATGCCCTCATCTGCACAAGTACAGTTTCCCACCCTCCCTTGCGCCTAGAAACCCACATCAGCTTTGCCAGTGGGTGTGCTCCTTCTTTGCTGTTTTGCTTTGTGATCTCCCAGGCTGGTAAGAAATTTATAATTTATCACTGCAATAAGGCTTTTCTGACTGAAGAAAACCACATCAGCTGCTGTTCACGCCTTGCTGAGCACAGAACCTGAAGTGCTGTTGCTAGCGTTTATATTTTCTAATTAATCGCAGATGACTATAACTGTGTAAATGTGCAGCTGGAGTATTAGTCTTTTAGCATTAGCTGGTTTACGCCCCATTTGTTTACTGGCTACTTGAGTCAGATTTGCAAGGGTTGGGGAGAAATTCAAAGAAGGAGGCTTGGTTTTAAAAGAGAAAGGGTTCTCAAATTACTGATTTGCTTACGTAATAATAAAAACAGCACCCATCTTATAGTGTGTCTTTTTGGATCATTCATTTTTATGTCTCATCAATCTCTGTCTAAGGACTAATGTATTCAGTGGAAGTGAACTGGACTGTTAGAAAGCAACAGGACAGTTCCTCATCTGGTATAGACTGGAATAACTATATTAAAGTGATGCTTCTGTGCTGACTGGAGTTTCTCCATGTGTGCCAGATGCGTGCGTCTGCCTTATTTGCTAATGACAATGTATCCACCCCTTGAGTTCATCAGGCCCCTTCACTGCCTGGTTCCCCAGCTTGTCAGATTCTTTCTCCTGGTATGTCTTCTCCAGCCTCTGGAGAACAGAGTTTTTCTGACTTCCTGCTTTTCTCTGGGGTTGTTCTCAGTCTGTCTTACTATTTGGACGGTATGGTCGGCTCTGCTTCCAAAGATGCCTCTCTTCTTTCCATCATGCTGGTGAAAACCACATCCACTAGACCCAGTTTTGTGCCCCAATTAGCAGAGCCTGCAGAAATGGTTCTAAGACAAGTTGAGTCACAAGTCTCTCTAGAGCAGGTCTCCAGACAGTCAGGACAATGCCAGGTTTCAGAGCTACCAGGCTAATGGGAATGGTCCTCTTCTGAAGACTGTCAAGAGGCTTCAGGTGTCAACCCCACCTGGTCTAAAATAGCTTCTTTGACTGTGGGCTATGATTTTTGCCCAGTCCTGTACACTGTTTGGATTTCTTGGCCAGCAACGGGCCACTTGGCTTGCCCATGATTCTGGCCAGCCTGCTTTACTTTCTAACCACTCAGCCTCAGGTTTGTGATTTGGCCTTTCTTCCCCGGAACCACTCAATTCCCTGAGGTCTGTTTCTCCAGGCACTGCAGGAAAACTTCCAGCTGCTTCTGTGGTCCTAGCAGCTTGGATCTGCTGCAGCTGCACCTCCATCAGGCAGAACACATCCTCCATCCTGCAGCTTTTCTCTTTTCTTCAGAGATTTTGCTAGAGCCAAGACAAGAACCCCATGAGGCAGTGCTCCCTCTTATGGAGTGATGTGCTGATGTAGTATCACCTTCAGGTGGGCTAGAATTCTTTCAATTGCTCCTCTACAGGGCCTAACAGAGATAAACCCCAACCCCTATGAAGAAAGCAGCTGGAGAGCCAGGATCCAGTCTATAAAGGACTCACAGCAAAGCTTGCTCAGAGTTACCATCCCATATTAAAATACTACTTAGAATAAACATAATAATGAACTTTATTAAATACTAATTTAATAAACCCTATCCCAAGAAAACAAAATGAATTTAAACAGAACAGTCCCCATAGAAACATTCTGGGAAAGAAACCCAAGAGTCCGAACATCCAGGTGGAGTTCACCCAACTCTCAGCTGCAGTCTTTGTTCAAGTCCAAAGGCCTGAGTGGAAAGAAGTAGCTATCCTCTTCTTCTTTGGCTGCAGGAATCTCCAGGAGAATTCCCTGCAGGCCTTTCTTTTGCCTCTGGAACCAGCACCATCCCGTCAGCTTTCTGGTTAACCAGCCCTCAGTCCCATATGCATGTGCACAAACTCTGCTGCAGAAGAGACCATAGAAGGGAGAAAACAACTTGCTGTTCACTGCTGGCTAAGCTTCTTTCATGAACACTGAGCACATGGGCTCTTCCCACTCCAGCTCCTGCCTGCCACTCTCTTTGTCTGGTCTCGTGGTTGCTACTCGGTGGCTGCTGCTCTCAGGCATCTGACCACAGCAGCAGTAGTAAACCTTGTGGAGCATGCTCAATACAACCACCACTTAATTTCCAGAGAAGCTTCTGGACCTGAGCAGCCAAATCCGCCCAGCAACGTAACCCAGCCTCAAGAGATCCCTAAAAGAGATGGCTCCTTTTTAGGCATATGGGTTACAGTAGCAGCTCTGCCTCAGTTTCCTCCAGTGTCCTTCAGCCTACTCCAGCTGTGGGAACGTCCTGGCCTCCATCAACCAGGGCCTTGGGCGCCTTTAACAAAGGCCTGTCAGGGCCTTGGGCGCCTTTAACAAAGGCCAACAGAAACGTATAAACAACCAAACCTCCACCCTGGCTGAGCTAGCTGGCCTCCTCTACATGGGAGGTATGCCTCTCCTGCTCTAAACCGCCCTCCTGTCTAACCACAGGTCCCTGGGCCTCCATCAACCCCTCAGTCCAGGGCCTGGCACACCTGTCTCTTCACTCTGGGCCTCAGGTAGGCTGCAGCACCTCCAGGCCTGTCTCCAGTGTGGCTTCCAGTCACCCTTGGAGATGCCACTGAGTGCTCTTCCTTCCCTTCTTTCCCCCAGTTACTGGGCTTCCTTGTTTTTCAACCTGCCCCACAAATGTGACAGTCAGTACAGGTGCACCAGGGAGGAGTTAACAGAGTCCAGCTGCAGGCAACTTCTTCCAGACCCCATGTGTCCCATCCCAGAGACACTAGAAGGAAAAGCCATTACTAGCCAGTTGTAACTCAGATTAGTCTGTGGCATCACTTCACATAAATTACGCTCCTTGGGGCACCTCCAGATGTCAGTCCATACTATCATGTATACCCATTTTATGCCTAGTGTCAAACTTGCACCCTCCACTGGTATTATTAAATATCTATCATGTCTTCACCTGTTTTGAAAAAACTGCAGTTCAGGCACGTAGTTTCTCTACAGAATCTCAGTCTCCTTCTCTCCATCCTGCTATGTGTACACTGGGTTCATTTGCTGTATCTTGTGTTAGTTTAGGTCCCAAACCTGCAAGCTGATGCTTAGTTTTACCCCTGAGAGCTATGCCATTGAGATTGACAGGCGGGTCTGTGGTGCAAAAGAGCAGCCTTTGACTGTAAGCAACCGAGGACAGGGACTGACCCTTTACTTTGTGAGTGGAAAATTCTTCTCACCCCCTAGGCATGAAACAGTGGAGGCTGGTTTGCATTATTAATACAATCCAGTGCAAATGATGGGCCAGCTTGTGTCCTGATAGGGCAGAGGAAATGTCCAACCCACCATTGTGGGCAAGGCCAACTGGGAGCCCTGGGCTCCTAATCTTCCTGCAGGTGTTCGCTACTGGGAACAGGATTGGGGACCAATCATGCTATGGCTTGTCTCTACAGGGACAGTTCCCACTTACTTCTTCTAGTGCCCACTCCAGTTTCAGGGAGGTGAAGAAAGGCCCCTCAATTAACTGGAGGCTGGGTCTTTAGCCAGACCTTCTACTGTCTCAGAAAAATTCTCCTACAAGTACAATTCCCTGCCCCGCTTAGGCCTTACTTATGCACACAAAGTGGTGTCTGGGCCTCACCTGACTCTCTGCACAGAGTGAAATTAAATCCTCACTGAACTACTTTTGTGTAAAACCACAAACCCCTGTATATTTGTGTAAGTTTTTCTCTCTCTGACCCTATTTGCTGTGTCCGGGAGCCTCCATTCCAGTGAAAGGACATGGAGTTCCCAGAGACTGTTCCATTAAGAGAGTTACGATGTGTGAATCTACTACATGAAGTGAAAGGCATCTACTGTGCCAGTACAGTCTATATTTGTTTGCCATCTCACCTCTGTTTGTCTGCACTCACATGCTAGCTTTACTGGAGTAAAAATGTATTCAGTTTTGTTCCCCCAAAGACTTGAGTCCAGTTCTCCCTTTCCTTGCCTTCTGGGTTGGCATTTTACATCTGTTGGAAATCTGTGAAGAAGAGGTGTTCTAAAGGTATTATGGCAATCCTCTACTACTTGTCCTGGACTGAATCTGGAAGTACAAAGTCATGCAAAAATTATATACAATGGATGTGGAAAGAATGGTGATCATGGTGGTAGGAAGTTAACAGACATTCTGACTCTCAGGTTCAGCTCTAGTGTTCAGCAAAGGGTAGCTCTTTCTTATCTGAAACAGGTTTATTTATTCCCCCTATAAAGGTGGTAGTGAAGAATTAAAGCCCTTTTCCCTCATTCTCATGCCTTGGTATAAACCATATATCCCACCTCTGGTTACTGTGAAAACACTCAAAACCAGAAATAGCAAATCTAAAGCAGCAGAACATTTGCAAGCCAGAGAGAACTGCTGGCTTCCATTTTCATACATAAGGTATTTGTAAATGGCCAACTAAATAACTTTACCAGGTCATAATTATTGCTGGGGAAGCTGGTTAAAGAGGCTGCTAATTAAACCATTTGTGTAAATGTAAATACTACCCCTGGGTTTCATGCAGGGAGGATTCTGATAAGGGAATGCTTTATACACACTCTGGAATTGTTTTGCCTATGATTCTGAGGCCAGACTCCAGAGAATCAGGGCCCAATATGAAGAGGGAACATCCAGAAGTGATATGTTGCCTTGAGAGGTCCAAAAGAATGAAACTCCTTTAAGAGAAACACAGGTCCTTCTGATCTGGCATTTTGTGACTGACAGAGACCCATTTTCCCTTTGAATCATGTCACTTGCTTTATACCTAAAGGCTTTTAGTTTGTGTGTTTGTTTTTTCTACAACTAATTTTTCAAATTTTTGTGAACAGATTTTGCCTCTGTTCCTAACCATCTGGAAACTTATCACTATAAACACATACAAAGATGTATGCATTCCCATATGTAAATTATTTAACTTATTTAATAACAGTCCAGTATTTACAGTACATTTTATAACTGCTGATTGCTCTTACAAGTGGTACTGATATAATTTATTGAATGAGTTCATTTTGTAACTATATTACAAACCTCTCTATATGCCAGCATGAAATACTTTCTTTTACTGCAATTAACAAACCAAAGGTTTCAGGCACTCAGCCTATTTAATATATTTAGATGGCCAGCAAGATAAGATTCACATTCTGCAGCTTTTGTTTTAAAATAAAATCTATTCTTAGGGATGCAAAAAAAAAACAAAAAAAAAAAAACCGAAAACAAAAAAACAAACAAACAAACAAAAAACCTTCTATGGTGTACCAAGTGCAACACATGCAGTATTGTCTGCCTGAGTCTGCAGACAGCCTGAAACAGTCTTTGAGAGGTGTAAACTAACCTGGTCTTCCATGACTCTCACTGGAAGTTACTATAAAGACCAGGAATGACACTTTAATGTCAGCATTAACCAGTAGGTTTGAAGACATTAAATCATCCAAAAATAGGAACCAATGGAACAGAGCCGGTACAGTTTGCAATGGAGCGATTATGCAATGTAGTGTAACGATATTGCAAAGATGTGGCAAGATGCAGTGTCTCTGCAAGGGTGAGAGAATGCCTTGCAACATTAAGACTGCTGCAACCTGATGTCATGGTGAAGTTATGCTGCTTCACAAGAAGATAACATCAAATTACACCTGTGACAATGTCTGGATGTTGTGAAGTGGTGACTTCATCCCAGAAGGCAAAATTTGTAGCACGTCAAACCTTACTGTAGTTCAAAGTTGCTCTTTAGTGGTCACTTGAGCAATCACTCTTTGCTACAGGTTTCCAGGAACCTTGACTTTTATCAGATCCACTGTAATGAACCTGCTTATTGAAGAGGGCCTGGAAAATGCTGGAAAACTTCGCGATTTTGCAATAGTTGATGTGGGGAAGGTTTGGAAATAGAAAAAAAATACCAGCTTTGTAAAGAGGAATTTGAAATGGCTCAGAGTGCAATGGCTTAGAATGCAAGGTTACATCTAGGGTCATGAAATAAGCCTTCCTATTGCCCATTGTTTAGATGGGCATGCTAGGATAGCATCCTGTGGGAATGGTGTCAGGCCTTCACCTATGCTCTTTGGAGTCCAGTTCCAATTCCTAAATTATATCTCCTTCTGATTTCGAGATCTCTCAACTTCCTGTGTGTACACACTTGCAAATTTCTGATGACTGTCTCATTCAAGAATGTTCCTTTCATGCAGGGCATCTGAAAGCATTGAATAATGGGATATAAGGGGCTCTATTTAAAGAAACTGACACACACTCATTTTATTCTGGCTTTGGCTAACAAATGGAAGTTACCCCTCTGTCAAGGCCCTTGCTATCTTTAATGCTGGAAAATATTTGGTCACAGAGAGGGAAATGAACTATGCTTATATATTATGCTGTAAACTTAGATCATGGAGCCTTATCTCCCTGTGGGAAGAAAAAAGCTAAAATGCTCTCATTAAATGGCTCTGACTAAAACTGGAAGGCCAGCCCTTAAGTGAATAGTGATCATCTCTCTGTGTACCTATAAGCAGGTGCAGCACTAGACCCACTTGGACGGTGTCTTCTTGTAGTGTTTCTAGGGAACTTAGCTCACATGGTTCCCCTCCAGATGGTCTGTGCTCCATTTCTTCACACAGCAACTCTTGTTCCTGAGTCCAATCCTAGGACCTTAGCCCTCTGGCTAAGCCCAAAGTTCACTCCTTCCAGGGTTCTAGCCACTAACAGTCTATGGCCAACACACCCTCATTCTGGCCACTCACACAGTCAATGGACTACAAGCCTGTGCCACTTCTGGCACCTGTGCCACCCCTGGCACCTGTGCCACCCCTGGCATGCTAGGGGAGCAGGCAGGGGCCTGGGCCTGCTCACTTCTCCAGGCCCCAGCCCAGGGACCCTAAATGCCTCCACTGAGGCCTCTGCCTGCCTTCAGTCACTCCACAGTCTACATCAACTCCCCAGGCCACTTCCCCACAGCCCCAGCTGCACACAGTCTCGCCACTGGAGTCCAGCCACTGTCTGCTCCCTGGCTTTCTTGCCCCAGAACACTGTTCCAGCCACTCCCACAGTCTGCTCTCTTGCAATCCCCAGCTACAGTCAGCTCCTAGGACTGCCCTTGGCTAGCTCTACAACTCCTTTATATACTGGCAGCCTGCCCTCTGATTGGCTCAGCAGCCCTCTCACCCGATTGGCTGCTGTCTACACGCACCTTTTTAGCTCCTGGTGTGCCGTAGCAGAGCCACTGCACTGCTATGGTACGTTAGACAAGACTAAGCACTGTGCCCCCACTCCAACATACCCAGAATACGCATCTGATTTGAGAACCAGAGCACTATCTGTCTGGCAGGTCCATGGCAGGTAGGCAGGACTCACTGGGCAGTCTCTTATCAGAGATACTGTGATTTTTCATAAGAAAAAGCCCTTCAGTAAGGGAGATACATCCATCCTCTGGGAAGAACCCAACTAATGGGGAAAATTGAGGCAGGCTGCAAGGAATGTGTGAGGTTAATCAATTACTAGATTAATTTAATCACACCTATTAGCACGGTCTAGAACCTCAATCCTTTAGTTCCAAATTCACATCTTCACTACTTGAGTTAAAGGACAGCTTCTGTAGGTGTTAACAAGAATAAGGCCTTGCCCACTGTGAGCTAGCCATTTGTGAGCACCAATACTCTCAGACAGTACATCCCAAGCCCCCCCCAGTTGGGACTGCCACAAAAAGCAGGGTGTCAGAAGAGCAAACTGGACTGTCTCACTCACTCTTGAAGTGACCCTTTGTTGTGACATTTAACAGCTCTAGCTTATCATCCAGATTTGAGGAGTGTACAAACAAAATGGCCAGAGAATTGAAAAATTCACTCCCTTAGCAAATGAATGACAACAGAACCAGATATTCCTATTCCTCCAAGGCAGTCTAGGGTTTACCCTGACCAGCTAATGCATGATAAAGCTACAGCTTGCCTTGCTACACTAACATTTTAACACTTGTTGGCAGAAGCAGTGCTGGCCCAGGAAAAGACCTGGGGCTCAGCGTGCTGGGACTTGGGGCTGTTGAGCTCCTGCTGCAGCCACTGCCATAGGCAGCCCAGCAGCAGACCTGAGGCTCAAGTGCTGGGACTCAGGGCTCAAGCCCCCATAAGCCCAGCACTAGTGACACCCCTGCTTTTTGGTTAATAGGTGTTCACTAACAGTGTTAAACACATTTTTCCTCTCGTGTAGACATGGTTTATTATGCAAAATGGGGTCTTGATCTCAGTTGTGACCAGTAGGGGCTACTATACTGACAATAATAATAATGTGAATGTATGGCATCTGCCATCCTGAAGAGCTGTATTCCTAACTTCTCACACTGTATCCTGACTAGGATGGAAAAGGGTGAGCTTGTCTGACCTTGCTACCACCTAATGGCAAAGGTACAACCATGCCCTTTCTTTGACCATGGAAAGATGTTTTACAGCTTAGAATTAATTTAGGGACAGCTACACCACTTCAACTGCTTCCATAGGTGTTAATAAAGTTAAGGCGTTTGCCTTCAACACGACACATTTAATTAATACAGTTCCATTCTTCTGGCTTCTCACTGGAAACTAGTTGTATGAATGCAGGTGATTATCACTGGGCCAGAATCTACAAAAATTCTGCTTAATAGGGACATTGAGCAAATGACAAGAGGTACATAGTACCCGTATGCCTGTTAATGAAGTGTGAAATTCTATGCTCTGGTCTTAGAAATGTGCCAAATATTACAGGATGAAGAAATAACTCAAAATGAGGGAATCTCATTTTTCTTCAGCACAATATTTTAGTTGAGTGTATGGTGGTGGTGGGATGTGTGCATGTGTGGGTGTGTCTGTGTGTGCCGGGATGTGTGCCAAGTATGAACTGTGTATCCATGTTTGTTTGGCCACAAGTATAATTGCGTGTGTGTGTCTGTCTGTCTGCAATGGGTCTGTAGTAGAGCGTGTATCTGCATGTATCTAACAGGTTACGTGCTGTGCGGCTATCTGTATATTTGTTTGGAGTGAGGTGTAAATCTGTCAGTGTGTGTAGCTGAGTGTGTGGTGGAGTGTGCATATGTCTCCCATAACAAATTCTGTCTCTGAGGTTTTGGACTATGAATTGATGTTGGAACTGTTCTATCTCAAATGAAATACACGAGACGACCCTTCTAAAATAAATGACAGGACCCTGCAGACATCGTATAAGTTTATTATAAAGCACTGAAACGTGAAACAGCACAAACAAACAGTGAAGTAACCACATAAAGTTTATTTTATTGGGTTTAAGAATATACTTCCTCCCAGCCCTCCGGAGAAACCTTCCGAGGGAACAATCCCACTGTTACAATGGAATAAGTTCCCAGTAGTTAGCTCCCCAGCAGGGGATGCCCACTATAGAAAAAATTATAGGGTTAGGGTTTTGTTCACAGTCCAACAGCCTGACTGGCTGACCAGTCCTGAGGGTTTTATAATCAAATATTTGTACATCTAAATGGGAGCAAGGAAAGGAAAATAGTTCATAAGGCGAGTCCCACAGCTTATAATATTGGAATAACAGATGGAAATATTATATTTTTGAAACATTCTTTCTATAAAGCAGCCTCTTTGAAGTGTGTTTGAGCAGAACATACTGTGCCAAGAATGGAGGAAAAATGATTGGTGTCAGCACAGACCAGAATTAGCTCTTCCCAGACGGTGCATTTCCCAGCCTGTTGGACTACTGAGCTTGCCAGCAAGACTCTGCAGAGTTAATGATCACTACAGGATACCTTTCCTGCCAGGCACTTCTGCTGACCATGGCCAGGAGACACTGTGGAGTTGGCATTTCCTGTAGATGTCTGTCCCAGAATGCACTGCTAACAACTTCACTGGGTCATAGAGGTGGTCTTTTTTTTCAATGACAAACTTTCAGAGGAGGAAATTAAGATTTCTATGGAAAATTTTAGTTTCTTTTGAAATGTTCCGTTTTTTTTCAATGAAAGATGGAAAAGTGATTTTTCTTCTACCCCAAGCTTTCGTAATATCCAAAACTGAAAAAGAAGAAACTTCTATTTTAAACTGATTTTGGGGAAAAAAATGTGGGTTTGAGGTTTGGCTAAGAAACTGGAAAATTTTATTGAGGGAAAAAGCACACTTTTTTTTTAGTTTCTTTTAAAATTTTTCATAGACAATGCCTACCATTTTCCAGCTGGCTCTCCTCCACAGATAAAGTAAATAAATTTTTTTTGCAAGGATTCTGCTCAGATTTCTCAGTTTAAACAAATTCAGACTGGAAATAAGGTGTCAACTTTAAACAGTGAGGGCAATTAACCATTGAAACCACTTGTTGGGGGTGGATTCTCCATCTCCGACAAATTTTAAATCAAGATTGAATACTTTTCCTAAAAGATCTGCTTTAGGAATTATCTCTGGTCTGTTATACAGGAGGTCAGACAAGAACACCACAGTGGTCTCTTCTGACTTTGGAATCTGAAATGTCAATTTAAGTCAATGGGCTTCTTTTCCGAGGCTCTGTTGGGAGTAGGATATGAAACAGTACAAAGACAAGATACCATCACAGAGAACAGCAAGGTTCTTTAAGAAAACAATCGTGAAATTAATTAATTATCTGTTAATTGGGAAAATGCTTATCTGCCTGGCTTCAACCAAAACAAGCAAGGAGTCCTGTGGCACTTAAAGACTAACAAATTTATTTATTGCATGAGCTTTCGTGGGAGAAAATCCCACTTCATCTGATGCTTTGAAGATCAGGGAACTTAGAGAATGGGAGGAAATAAACGCAGGGAAGTGTAAGTGTGACCTGATCCTATGACTTACACTTCCCTGCATTTATTTCCTCCCATTCTGTGAGTTCCCCATCTTCAAAGCATCCGACAAAGTGGGATTTTCTCCCACAAAAGCTCATGCGATAAATAAATTTGTTAGTCTAAGTGCCACAGGACTCCTTGCTGTTTTGCTGAACTAGACTAACACAGCTACCCCTTGGGAATTTTGCTTCAGCCAGAGTACCAGGTTAATTTTTCCCAGACCCAAGCATAAGGTCTAGGGACTAAACCATTAAAGACTACAGCTGGGGGCAAAAGAGGGTTGTGAGTAAGTAGCAGCAGGTGCAGATGAGTTGTTGACAGTCACAGAGAGGGGCTGCCTGTCTCTCTCTGGTCAGGCACAGGAGGACTAGCCTGAGTAGGAATTACTCAAAACGTGCAAGACCGAATAAAGTTTAGGTAAACCTCAGGCTAATAGGCCTTTTGTTATTTAACCCTTAGCTCTGATTGCAATGTACCTTTGGGTGAATAAATAAATGATGCTTTGCTTTGAATAAACTGCTTCTGAGAGACTTTAAAAAAACAAGGAGGCATGTGGCATTTAAAGACTAACAGATTTATTTTTCGCATGAGCTTTCGTGGGAGAAAATCCCACTTCGTCAGATGCTTTGAAGATGGGTGAACTTTAAAGAATGGAATGAAAATAAATGCAAGGGGGCGTAAAACATAGGATCACCCATCTTCAAAGCATCTGACGAAGTGGGATTTTCTCCCATGAAAGCTCATGTGAAAAATAAATCTGTTAGTCTTTAAGTGCCCCATGCCTCCTTGGTTTTTTACTGGATTAGACTAACACGGCTATCCCTTTGGAAATTGAGAGACTTTAATCAGCCATTGGTGATGGGCACCAGGGGGAAAGAGCGGACAGGGGCCTCTTGAGTTATCATAGATGGTAAATGGGGGACTGGAGGGGGCTGCAGCCCAAAGACCCACTTTAAGGGCAGTGGGACCTAATGGTTTTACCCAGAGAGGGGCTATGAGGGGGTGTATAAACACTACACTGCAAGAGCCCCGCAGGGGTTCCTCAACAAAGCACCTACTACCTCATCTGTGGCTAATCCACTGATGAGCAACACCTGGGATAAAAGGCAGCAGCTCAGACAGTGGGGGTGGCTGCCGGGGAGGTTGGGGGCTATTTTGAGGCTTCTCCTTGGCAGTGGGCTGGCAAATAGCCAGGCTCTAGGAAACCTGCACGGCCCATGTGGTGTGGTTGCTGAAAAAACAGCTAAGCAGATATGTCTTCCGTCTGCAACAATGGTTATGGAGATCTAAATTTCCCAGGGCCTTCTGTCAGGCCCTTGGGAAGATTATTACATAGACTTGGAAGACTAGCTGGAACAGGCTGGGAGAATGAGATCTTAAATGGCCAGTGTATCCTTCATGGGCCCAGCCATAGAGTGAGACAAACCTGCTCACAAGGGTGCTCCTGAGGAACAAAAAAGGGTTTTGTAGGACAACTTGCCCTGTCATTGTGGCCTCTGCTTGTGTAATCTATAGCTCTTGGGGCACAGGCTAACTCTTGCTCTAGACACCTAGCACAAGGCAGCCTGATCTCAAGTAGTCCGAGTGGTTCAACAGTAGTATTAGCTCTGTGCTGTAGTTCAAGAGGGATGTGGTGCCTTCCAGGTGGAAGAACCTGCTTGTTGGATAAAAGGTACCCCCAAATGAAGGCTTCTTGCAAGGTGTTTTTTTCTAAGGGATGGTATAGCACTGCAAGGCTCAGGCACCCACTTGTGAACAGTAGCAGGGCATTGTTTCATGGCATCATTTTGCTACTTGAGTCTCATTTATAGCTTTGTTATGTATGTCATCAGCTTCTCCCTCAACAGTTGGAAGGGACCTGGGTGTGATCACTGAGTTGCATCAATGGACTAGGGTGGTGTCTTCCTCTACTGCAGAATGCTACATGAAACTAGAAACCTGAGACTAAAAACTGGCCTGGGAGTGGTGTCAGGCTGCTGACATAATTCTTTGGGCATGCAGCAGGCAAAGTGGGACATTCTGTATCTTTCTTCTGAGGGATGCTTGTGACTCTGGAATGCTGTATGCAAGCACCTGTAGGAATGGTGAGCATCTCTGAATTCATTGGATGAGTCTAATTTCTTACAAGCTCAGCTTGCAGTACAACAAAATCACACTGAATTTATTTCGCCCCTCTCAGCAATGTGCCCAATGCGGCATCTTCATGTCATGAAACTTGGGTATCATGTGATGATGCTGTATCACATGCAGTGCCATCATCGCTCAACTATGCAGCATTGCTGTGGAAAGATGCATGTGTCATTATGTCATGACAGGATTATTGTGATGAATCTAAATAGGTGGCAGCTCTAAACAGACCCTTTCTAATTCGGCAGACATTACACATAGCATTTTACATGTTACTGGAAGGCACTCATCTTGTAGCCGTGCAGAAGAAGGTCATTCTCTTTCACTGGGGACTTATAATTTTTGAAAACCAAGACTGGGGCCCCAGCTTGGTGATCTGTAGGGTCCCTAACATGGAGGCAGTGTGCATGGTGGGATACCCAGCAGCTATGAAATTTGGGATCCCACGCTACCCCAGAGCTGTGAGTTTGGAAGCTGATACTTCCATGCTTCCAGGTCCCTGTTATCCTTCCTGGTAGGCTGTGGAGAAACCTGAAAACCCTGGCTGGCTCCCTATAGGCATGTCAGGTGGGCTGGTAAGGAGTGGGATGGGCAAACTAGTAGGCTATCGCATATTGTGGTGATGAGGGATGTCTGAGAACCTATGTAGAACAGAATGAGCTGTGTGAATGGCATCCAGTTCCTGAGGTCATTCAGTTTAGGTCCATAAACTGATGTGACTGTGTTCTGAGTGGCCTTGGTTTTCCTGAAAGCTCTGACAGTCTCTCTGATAGCATCACAGACTATGCTCCCACCAAAGCGCATGGCCATTCTGCTCCTAATAAACTGCTCTGATGGGTTGCATCATGAACAAAACAAGAGATCACAGTTTTAATAGTAAAGGAAGGGGGTCCCTGCATCTTGTTAACATCTGGAATTCAGTCATTTCTGTGCTAAAAACTGTGGAATGCTTCGGCAGGACATAAATCTTGCCACTTGCTGTACATGGGCTCCAGATGCAGAGAGTGGCGGAAGCTTTGAGCAAATGTGAACAGAAGAAGTGCAGAACTAACACAGCATACACCTCCCTGCGAGTTCTGGTCTGAGTGTCAAGCCTCAAAGCCTGGGGGCTGGACCCCAGGGATTGCCTAATTGGCTTTGGTGCTTTTCTAAGTGAATGGTGTGTTGAATCTTCCCCAGAAGCCTTATGATACAATACTTCCCCTACACTGAGTGTTGCTTCAGATGTGTTGGCATCTTGAAATTTTGCATTACTGAAGGTTCCTTGAATGCTAGGTGAATGAAATGCCCATAACTGAGCAATTGCTTTTAAATAATGACAGATCATTGATGACTGCTTCACTTGGTAGCTCATAATAGCTCCTCAAAGGATGTCACCCAAAAGCAAATTTCAGAGTGAAAATAAGTGATTTGCGCAAAATAATCTCCCATGAAACAGTGACAGAAGTGTCTTAGGCGTATAAAGCAGACCCCTTCAAAAGTGCTACCAGACTCCAGGGCTGTACTGGGACCAGTTATCTGTTCTAAGTCTAATCTAAACAGTACAAAATTTAAGGGAAGTGGGCCAGTGTAATGGAGAAGCACCTGGGCTCCATAGATTAGTCTCATATTTGCCATTTAGTGCTGCGTGATCTTGGGCAAATCACTTTGCCTTTGTTTGTCATCCTATTTGTCTTCTCTATTTTTAGAGTGCAGATTCCTTGGGGACAGGGACTGTCCCTTGTGATGTGTGTTGGTACTGCAGCTAGAAGAGCACCTCTACAGGCTCTGTCACAGTAAGAATAAAACAGTCTGAAATAGCTTCTCTCTATGTTTTTGATTAGTTTTCTGTTCCTGTTTGTTCTGGTGAAAGTCACCAGAGCAGTAGCCCTGGAGAAGGAAGCTACAGAACAGACACTGCACATGAAGGGGTTGGGGAAAGCTTTTCCCAGCCACAGCCTGCCAACATGCCTGTCCCTGATGTGGAGGTGGGGGGATGAGGGTAAGGGGTATCAGCCTTTACGCCCATTCAGTTAGGCCCTCAGGCCCATGCTGAAATGGACAACCAAAACCAGAGGTGTGGTGACCTAAGATTATCCTTTGTTTTATGGGCCCTGTGATCCATTGTGCTAGGCTCAAATACCAACATGCGATAGTCTCTCCACCAAAGGACTTACAATCAAAGTGATGCATGGGTGAAACTGATATAGTCCATGCTGATGCATGGACCTTTCTTCTTGCATGGTTAGCATTAATGAAGAGTCCGGCAGTGTCTATTGGCAGGTCAGTTTATTCCTTCCAATGTTCATTGCCTTGCATTTATCAGTACTGAATTTAACATACCATCCTGCAGCTCATTCACCTTGTCCCTCTGAAGTTTCTCATCATCTCTGGTCTTGACTAACTTAAATAGCTTCATGTCATTTGCACATTTTATCACCTCATTTTTCACTCCCCTTTCCAGGTTGCTGAAAAATATAGTATACAACAGTCCTAGAAAAGAACCTTGGGACACCCAGCTGTTCAGCTGATGTCATGTTGAAAATTAATAATTTATCTCTGGTCCTTTTAGCCAGTTTTTAATCCATTCCAGTTCTTTACCTTTCACACTATGACTACTTAATTTCCTTCTTCCAGAGGGGCAGCCATGTTAATCTAGTTCAGTAAAACAAGCAAGGAGTCCTGCAGCAGTTAAAGACTAACACATTTATTTATTACATGAGCTTTTGTGGGAGAAGACTCTTTCCAAGGGTTTTCTTAAAGTAGTGGTGTGGTGAAGAAGGGGAGTGCTTGAGGGTGTCAGGCTGGCCCTTCGTGATGCACAGTGGGCAGAGGGTACAGGAAGCTCTGAAGGATGACTGGACCGAGCTTGAGGGCGGGAGCTGGGGTTGACCACAAGTTCCTTCTCTGCTCTTCGTGTTCAGGGGGTGAGGTTGTCCCTCCTGAGCTAGCGCCAGGCTTTGGGACTAGGGCAGGACAGGTAGGTGCCATGCAGCTGGTAAAGGGGGAGAGATCAAGAAAGTCCCTCACACAAGAGATGGAAAGCAGCATTCCCCCCCCCGCCCCCCATCACCACCACCACAGCTACAGACTATCTCCCTTCCCAGGGCAGCTGGGGGGCAGTGCTGTCTGGTTGGGGCTGGGGACCCTTCCTGTGCTGCATGGGAGGAGATGTAAGGTATGGGGCAAGGCGCATATGTAGGCTTGATCCCTGGGTGCTAGAGACATACAACATGTAGCTATTTGAAAGTTCAAAAAAGCAACAAAAAAAAAAGTGCAGTGAAAACAACCACAATACTTGCTTTCATTGGCATTTTCCTTCAGAAATTGTTATGGAAAAAACTGAAACCATTTTGTGTTTATTTAAAGCAAAAATTTCAACTTAAGACTGAAAAATTTGTTCGGTTTTCAGTGTTGGGGTATTTTGACAAAAGCCTGAAAATGTTTGATGAAACACTTTTTTTCCCCTATAGCTTTCATTTGATTGAAAAAACATTTTCTGTCAAAATCATTTAAGCAGAAAAAATTCCACCCCCTCTATGCAATGCCTTCATATAAGAAACTCACTAGTAACTTGGAAGATGATGACGGGAAATGCATATTAGGAACCTCAGGGAATATTTATTACATATTGCTTTATCAACGTTTGTCATACATTTCAGTCCCATGTGATACCTATCTAGTGTTTTGGGGATATATATATTTTTTAATGTCAGATACTTCCACTGAAGAGTCCAGTGAGAAGTAAGAGGAAGGGAATAAGAAACAAGAGGAGCAAGAGACAAATAAGGCTGTTTATTGCGATCTAAAAGAGTTTATGTCCGCACGACGTTTTCCTTGAATCGAAATAAGGAGCTCCTTTATTTCGATTCAGGGAAAGTTAGAACGATTCCTTAAAACCTAGTTTTAAATCGAAATGTTGCTTAAATCGAAACAGTTGTTTCGAAATAACACCATTTGGACGTGTTATTTCAAAATAACTGTTTAAATCGATTCCAGCAGCAGTTCCCTTCCTCCTCCCAGGGTGCCTCTCCACAGAATCGAACTAGCAAGTCCTGTGTCCGGACATGCTAGTTCGATTTGGGGTTTTTTGGTGTGGACCTGTTAACTCAATTTAGCTTCAATTGATTTAATGATTTTATATCGATTTAGCTTATATTGATTTAACTTAAATTGATTTAACCAGCTAGGTGTGGACATAGCCAATGGTGTTCAGTGAACTTGTCCTTACCTCTGAAGTGGGCTTTCTGAGAGTACAGATTAAAAGCCCAAAGACTCTTTGAAGTCTACCAGGATTTTTTCCAGGAATCTGGAGCTGAGCTGAGGTAGCCGGAGGTGTCCGCACCTCAGATGAACTGAAGATGTGTTTCCACTTGCAAAGCTAGTAAGTAGTGAAGACTGGTGGAATGAATTTAACCCTTCTCTAAGCAGGATTTACAAGACTTGGAGTCCCATTGTGCTGAGGTAGCTGGAGGAGAACAGCATTACTGTGGTGACTCCAGCCACTAGGGCTCCAAGCCATGAAGGCATTGAGACATGCTTAAATCCACCTCTCAGAAAAGCATTCACGGCAAGATGCTTAAAGGTATTTAGGCACTTAAAGATGCAGATAGATGCATTGGTGCAGATCCTGAAGGACAGTTAGGTGCCTAAATATCTCTGGAGATCTGGGCCCTTAAGTCTATTGATCAGTGCCTACCTGCATCCTGAATGCCTAGATATCTTTAAACACCCAGGTTTTTCAGTACATGCTTAACTTTCAATCCATGCTTAAATCCCAGTAATTTCAATGGCTATGTCTCCACTACAGAGCTCAGTTAAGCCAGCTTAATAAAGTCTGCTTAAAGTAGACTTTATTAAGCCGGCTTAGCACGTCCACACTCAAAATGCCAGGAGACTGCCCACACTGGCAGCTGCTAGGTCACCTTAGGAGTGGTGCATTGTGGGTATCTGGCCCACAGTGCACCACAGCAGAGGTGCCCCTCTCTTTTGGCCACTCCTTTACTACAGAAAGTGAGTGACCACACCCCCCTCCATACTGTGTGTGGCAATAGGGAGCCCGTGGAGGCCAGGGAGCCTGATGTAGTCCAGTGATGTGCCAGTGCAGCACTCCACACCTTCTCTGTGTTGCCCTGACTCCTCTGGCTCTGGAACAGGTGCTGCAGGGCAACTGCCAGCTCAGGAGCAGGGCGCAGCAGTAGTTAAGACTTAAACATCAGGAAACAGAACATAGAGGAAGGTGAAGTCAAATCACCTGTTATAATGTGGAAAAAAAATCCACACTCGGGATTTAATCCTGCTTTCACACAATGTAATCTAAAAGAAATAGCAACTTTTTCTTTCTTTCTTTCTTTCTTTCTTTCTTTCTTTCTTTCTTTCTATGTGCTATTTCCCAGTGTTTGAATCTTAACAACTGCTTTGATTGGCTGTTAGACTGTGATCTGATCCTATGTCTTACACTCCCCTGCATTTATTTCCTACCATTCTGTAAATTCCCCCGTCTTCAAACTGTCTGATGAAGTGGGATTTTTCTCCCACGAAAGCTCATCCAATAAATAAATCTGTTAGTCTTAAACAGTGCCTTTGGACTCCTTGTTTGTTTTGCAACAATATCAGGGGGCTCCTTTGAGAAGGGGAGACACACAGGGTTGGTCGGAGAGGGGGAGAGACAGATCAGGCTGAAAAGGGCAAGGGAGAGACAAGGGTTTGGGTAGAGAAGGGGGAGACACTCAAGGTCGGGCTGAGAAGGGCAAAGGGGGAGACCCACAAGTTTGGGCAGAGAAGGGGGAGACATCCAGGGTCAGGCAGAGAACAAGGGAGACATGCAGGGCAGGCAAAGAATGGGGGAAATGCCGGATCGGTCTGTGATGCCTGGTCCGTCTCAGAATGGGGGAGATCAGTCAGGGAACATGAGGAATTTGGCGGTGGGCCACATAGCTGGGAACACTCCCAGCTATGTTGTGTCTTCTAGCCAGCCTCCATCCCCATGTTTTCCAGGGCTGGGAGACCAATTAAGTCGACTTAAGGCAACTTCCCCTCCACATTGCCTGAAGTTGACTTAATAAAGTCGACTTAACTGTAAAGTCGACTTTATAAGCAGAAGTAATAAAGTCGACTTTACATGATGCTAAAGTCGACTTTATTGCCCTGCAATGTAGACAGGGCTTTGTTTAAGTCGACTTAAGGGCCCTTAAGTCAACTTAAACACACAGTGTAGACATACCCAATGGCATTTAAGCCTAGGCAGAATTGTTTCCATGAATAGAGACACTCCCCTGAACTGTGACTAGAACTATGTCTTTTTATGATTTTGACAGACAGCTATTCATTCTGACAACACAGGAAAATACCAACCAACAAATAATTAACTATGGAAAAATATATAATCAAAGTCTAGAAACATGGTGGTTCATTTTTATCTGTTTGCTGGAATTGTGAATTAGCTTACACATTAAAGCTCATTTGAATGAAATTTCACTTATAAAAGGATCTTGGTCAATTGAACAACTTTCACCTTGATAATCATTGGGCCTGATCTTCAATGATGTGTATCGGCATAGCTTGCTCAAGGTCAATTGAGTCATCCATGCTGATTGATACTGGCTGGAGATATAGCCTATGTTTTATATATAATTGTTTTCCTGTCAGTTTCACTGATCTCTTCAGTGCATTCAGGGACCCAGCTGGGTTCCCTCTGGTGAGCTAACATCACCTGTAAGTTACACAAAACAGCTTGCCAGAGATTACAAAGGCTAGAGGGCAAAAGATATTCCTTGTATTTCAAAGGTACTGAGTTGGATCATGATGTTTGCATTTGCGTTAAAAATTCTTTGGGTCATACTTTTTCCTCTTAATGTTTGTACAGTTTTTACTTTATCATCCCTGCATTAAGGAGATACTTCATGAACCTTCATGCGAAGGAAAAAAAGGTACAATACTATATTTAGTTATTAACACGCCTTAGCCAAAGGGTGGGAGCGATTGGAATGAACTAGTAAATGAGCTTGAATTTTGCTGCCTGAAATAAAATTTGTGACTTCTTTTAAGGAGGCATGGCAAAATTAATGTTTCTTTTTCATAATGTTGATGGATAATATGTTACCCCTTTTTAAAAATATTGATTTTTAAATTCTCAGATTTCTGGGAAATTAGGGAGGCTCAAACAAGAGAAGAGGTCTGGCAGTAATTATTTAATGACAGTGGCTATTGAGGTTTAAATAGTTAAAACTTTATAACTGCTGAAACTAAAATTGTGAATACAATGAGTATGTCCACACGTCTCTTTTATTTCGAAATAACACTGGTTATTTTGAAATAAAAGAGATTAGGTCCACATGACCTATTCTTATTTTGAAATGACGGGCTCCATCGTTTTGAAATAAAAGCTGTCATTTCAAAATAGCTTAAACCTCCTTTAAATCGAAATGAATGTTATTTTGAAATGATTATTTCAAAATAACGCCGTTTGGACGTGTTATTTTGAAATAACCATTATTTTGAAATAACACTTTTGCCCTTCTCCTTCCCAGGGTGCCTTCCTTTTAGCCTATATTGGGTGGGGGCATGGCCCAGGGAGGGGACCATGTTGCCACACCTCTCATGATGCCCCTTGCCTAAAGTGAAATAGCAAGTCCTGTGTTTGGACATGCTATTTTGCTTTGAGCTTTTCCTTCAATTTGAACTAACATTTTCTTAATTTTGAATTAACTTATTTAGAAATAAGGACTTTATTTTGAAGTAACTCATTTCGAAATAACTTATTTTGAAATAACGATGTACGTGTGGACATAGCCAATGTGTCAAAATATAAAAAATAAATATCCTTAAGCTAAATTCTAAGTTCTCAATTAACATTTTTTCTTGCTTTTCCTATCTGTACATATTGACTGTCAGTGGAAATATTTTTGTTGATTTGTGTTTGAAATCAATATTCACCAATTGAAAAGTCACTAATCTTTTCAAGAGTATTTATAATTCTCAGCACGTTTATATTGTGTGTTGGCCCAACATTATCTAATGCAGCTTGGCCACTGTAACACCTATGCATTCAAGCAAATATGACCCAAATACTCTTCTGATATTTGAGTTCTGCTTTGTAGATGAAGAGCTGAAAGAGGAATATCATCAGACTTACATTTGAAAGGGCTGCAGAATTTTTCTGTTATGGACTTCAATTTGGGGCATGATGATGAATTCACTGTGTTTATAGCATGGGCCCATTAAGTGGGCTCCATTAGCTATTTGATGTGAACTCTCAATAGAACATGGCATAATGATGTTCTGTTGAGAGAGGCATAATGTCTGCTGATTTATGCAGTAAATTAACTGTATCCTGGGAGAAGCTTACAACTAAACACCATGACTTTGTCTACACTGGGGAGCTATTTTAAGTCAACCTAACAAGGTTGACTTTAAGTCGGCTTAAAGTTGACCTTGTTACGTCAACTGGGGGCATGTCTATACTAGTAGACATACCCCTGCCCCAACCTGAGGGGTCCGATCCGGCCCTGGGGGGTCCGATCCAGCTCCTGCCATCTGTAACAAGGGGCTGGGAGCCCAATCTGGTTCCCAGTCCCTTGGCGCAGGCAGCGGAGGCTGGAAGCCGACTCCTGCTGCCAGTGGCAAGGGGCTGGGAGCTCAGTCCATCTCCCAGCCCCTTGTTGCAAGCTGCTCAGAGCCCAATCCATCCCTGAGCCGCTAACCTCCTGAAGCTGGTGAGAGGCAGCTCAGCCTGAGATCAGGAGTAGCCTGTGAAATTGACCAGGCTGGGTCACTGGGCTGTCTTAATGCTTAAGTCAACTTTCAGGGCAGGAGTTATTAAGTCAACTTAAGCCAATGCTTAAGTTTTCTTAATAAATTATGAATGGGACCAAAGGAGTACCTTAGGTTGACTTAAGGCAGGTTAATGCAACCTAAGGCTCCAGTGTAGACATACCCCATGAGTTGAACAGTGATATGAGAAAGGGATCTAGAGAGCTATAGGGGTGCTGGTCACGTGTAAATTACACCAGCTATGTTTTACGTACATACATAGGATGGGTTGAAAATTGTCCATCACCTTTCTTCCCTGGTAAATTTTCTTTTTAGATTGAATGAAAGTTTTCATAGGAAGTCTCTTTTCTTTAAACGTTTTCATTGGAAACCCTCAAATTGAAAATTAAAAATGTTTTGGCTGAAAAATGTTGACAGTTCAACAGTTTGTTTTGGCTGAATCTATTTCAGCCAGAGAAGCTCTGCTTTTGGTGAAGTTTCAGCCAGAGAAGTTCATATTTTTAGTGGAAAAGGTCTGGTATGTGGGGAGTGGGGGGTATTAGCATGTAAAAACTGGAAATCTTCAACAGAAAAATTCATGAAAAAACAATTTTTTTTCATGTTCATGAACATTTTTTCTAGGAGAAATAGTTTTTCTTGCCAACTCTACAAAATGTGTGTTTCATGCTTGGTGACTTTAAGAAGAAAAGAAAGAAAAATGTAAGTTGCCATGAGAGAAAGAGACAGAAAATAGGAACTTTGCACCCTTGTCATATCCATTCTGAACTGAGTGGCAGAATTGTCTTCCAGTAGCAAAGCAGAAAGCCCTGGATCCAGAAGTTAGGTGTCTAACCACCCGGGAGGCTCTTGGCCAAAGTCTCTTTCCGTATAAAGGTGCATTACCAAGAAAACTGTCCAAGAGCCTCACTCCCTATAGATACAGAGCTATATGCTCTACCTGTCGTATAGAACAAATCCTATAAAAATGTGCCAGTTGAAGAGGGACAAAGAAGGGATGAGGAACTGAGTAGCTATCTGATTTATAAACCATTCTTGCATGGAAGCAACAGAAAAAATTAAGAGCCACACATTAAAATTTGCCTGTGAATTCACCATCCCTTTGCTTAGCCATTGATACATCAAGCTCTGATTTAGCTTTGACATTGGCTCTATTACCGAGATGCAAAAAGATGGTTCTTTCCTGCTCCACATTCAAGTAGTCACTGATACTGTTCATTGAACAGGAATGCTGGTGACAAGGGAATTAGCAGAAATCCGTTCTTAATTGGAAACAGTGAGTTTGTGTATTTTTGTCTATTTTGGGCCCTCTAAAATGAAAATTAACTGTAATGTAGTGGTTTCCAGATTCCCATAGCCCCTAACAAGAGCAGGAAAATACATCCCAGCTTATTGGGAGTCCTTAATTAACACATGATGACTTTGTATTAAAATACAGTACTTGCAGCTTTATGGGATATGTCTGGCAAGGATGTTTGTCTGTCTGAAACCAACTAGACTCCCAAAGCGTCCCATACTGTCATGTACCACTTCTTGTGTAAAAGCTGGAGTGGCTTTTTTTCAAGAGCTGCTTTTTGGTTGATTGTTTTCACTGTTCTAGTCTAGCACATAAGAAGGGAACTTTGTTGGGCGTTACTGAAAACCTTTCTAAGACCTGGCCTTGGGACCATTTGGTTACATATATTTTATATCTGTATTGCCAAGCACCTGCAGGGCCCAACCACACTCAGCAGTCCATTCTGTGAGGCCTTGGGCAGACCCATAATCAGATAACGTGTCACTCGATGAGAGACCTTCTTGGGTTGTAGAAATTGAAATAGCTGGATAGCTGAAGCAGAAAGAGATTAAGTGATTTTCCCAAAAGTCTAGAAAGTTCACAAAAGAGTTGGTGATTGAATTCTCACCTCTTATGATCCAACCCCTTAGACACAGTACCAACCTTCTACTGGTACAGGCCCCCTCCAAGGTTTCGTTGCATTCATAGGGCTGGTGAGCACCCAGCACAGTAGGATTCTGGTCCCATGATTAGGGCTTTCAGCTGGTTGGTCAATACAAGTAATTCATCATCTCCATAATGTAAACCATAGAGGCATGATGAACAATGCTGTCAGGCTCCAACTCACAAATGGCACCACGGCACAGCTAAGAGAGACAGTGAAGCATTCGAGAGCAGTGTGAGATCTTAGCAGGTCTTTATCTACAACCATACTTGCTCCTTGCACAAAACAGAGCTCTGGGGTGGCAAGTGTATTAGGAAAATAAACCTCTGAAGAGAGAGAGCAGCTGTTGGGCAACCAGCATGAGCTGAGGGAATGCACAGCTGCCCAGTGGGATGCCAGGCTGGGGCCCAGGGCCAAGCAATGGGGGAGGGCAAGGGGGACACATTTGAGTTGGCAGGGCACTTCTACAGATGTTACACCTGTAACGCATATCCTTAATGGAGCGTATGCTGATGCAGATGTCTGGGGAAGACATGTGCATGGCTGCTTCAGAGTTATCAAAAGAACCATCATCCCCATAAGAAGTAACAGTTCTTGCTGCCCAAGGGTGAGGTACCTGACCATTAGGATATAATTTTGGGTAATAACCTCTCCTGCGTTTAAACTCCATTTTATCACCTCAGACTGCAGGCAGGAAGTAGCAGTAATTCATCACAGAATGACCTGCTCACCTAATAATCTGCACTAAAATTTAATTCCTCTCTATTCCTTGTGTCACCCTGGCCTGGCATCGCTGCCTGGAACACAGAGTTTGCTGATGTAACTGTAGACAACCCATTTCAATGGCAGTCAGGAACCTATATACCTTAGAGGATCTGTGCATGACTCCCTGAGTATTTCCTGCACCTCTGTGCCATGAGGTCCTTTGTTTCCTAGGACTTTGGCCAGAAAGAAATACAGCTCAGTAGGTAGCGCCCTGCACTAGAGCTCAGGAGGCCCATGTTGTACTCCTGGCTCTGCAGCTGACCA
Organism: Podocnemis expansa; assembly: GCA_007922195.1. Classification (NCBI taxonomy): domain Eukaryota; kingdom Metazoa; phylum Chordata; order Testudines; family Podocnemididae; genus Podocnemis; species Podocnemis expansa. The sequence goes on along the minus strand of ML682022.1, from coordinate 7,601,250 downwards.
GCTGTGTGACCTTGGAAAAGTCAAGTAATCTTACTGACCTAGATTCTCAAAGGTGTTTAGGTGCCAATCTCCCATTGACTTCCGTGGGAATTAGGAATCTAATCCAGGGGTTGAAGTAAGGACGAATGCCTCAGAATGCTGTTCCGGGGCCCTTATTTTTAGGAAGCCAGTGTTCCAGGCCCCCTAAAAATAGGGGAATGCCCCAGAATGCAGCATTCTGGGGCCCCCCAAAATAGGGGGATGCTCTGGAACGCTGAGTTCCAAGGCCCTCTAAAAATAGAAGGATGTGCTGGAACACAGCGTTTTGGTGTGCCTCCTTCTGGGCCGGAGGAAGGGAGGGGCTCCAGGCTGGGGCCAGCCTGGCCACTCTCCCCTCTCCTCACCACAGCCTATGTGGCTCTACCCCTTCTGGCCGGGGCCTCACTGTGTCCACAGGCAGGCCCCAGCATCTGGCCTGGGCTCCTCCTTGCCAGCGGGCCTGTGCTGCAGCCTCCTGCCTAGCTCTTTGGCCAGGCAAGAAGGCTGGGGGGGGAGTTGGGGCAGTTGGGCCAACCAGTGAGGAAAGTGTAGGGGCAGGGAGGGTGCATGGGGAGGGGGGAGAAGAAGTTGGTATGGTGGGCTGGGGAGGGCTTGGTTGGGGGGCTGAAGAGGGTGGGAGTTAGAAAGTGGAATGGGGGCAGGGAGCTTAGGGAATGGGGATTGGGGCTGAGAAGGACATGGGGAAAGGGGTCTAATGGGAGGTGTTTTGGGGGTGGTAGCTGGGGTGGGGGGCTGGCATTTGGGGGGCAGGAGCTGTGGCGCAGGGGGGCCTGGATGTCTGGGGGGCAGCGGCCCACTCTTGCGGGAAGGTGGGCCTGCCCAATTAGGAGAGTTCCGGGGCCCACCAAATTATACTTTAACCCCTGCTAATCACCACTGAGGAGCTGGGCTCCTTTGATTCTATTTCCTCTCTGTCTGTCTCACCTATTTAAATTGCAAATTTGGGGGGCAGGGATCGTTTCTTACTATGTGTATGAATAACCTCTAGCACCATGTGGCTTCAGAGTGCTATTCTGAATATTAATATTATACAACATACACTTTCTGGTACATTAACATAGTATCTGGAATTTGTCTGTCTAACCACCAGATGTTCTTGTATGCCCCTTCCCTGAAAAGCTCCTCACTGTCTTTACATTACTCTTAAAATTGGTGTTATTTACTGAGTGGAGAAGGGAGAGTGGCCTTTGGAAAGTGCTTGCAAAGCAGATCTTCTGTCCTATTTAATCTGCTTTTATGCCACTCCATCTGGGAAAAAAGCAAACTTAAATGGCCTAATTGACCAGGTAGGATTCCCAGCACATACATGAATCCTACAGTGGTAGTAAGTTGCCAGAATCAGCCCATGGTCATCTCCAGGGCAGTCACACTGTTGTTGTGCTCTGGCCATTTCCAGTTACCAGAGTGCTCTCTTTGAGGGCAGTTGCAGTGTAGAAAATTAGAGCAGCCCTGAGGTCACTCTAAGTAGTGCTGGGGACAAAGTATCTGCCAGCAAGTCCCAGAATTAGAGGTGGAGAACAACTGTTTTTGGGCCTACTTCACATCCTTCCTCTATACCTGCATCAAGCACTGTTCCTTTCTTTCAGGTAGTGGGTCCTGTAAAGGTAATTTTTAGGAGCTAGCACCAGAACATCTACTTGATGTAAAACATTATTTAAAGATAGGAACAACTCAAAACCCTGGAGGTGAGCAACCCAACAACAGGAGCTGGGGTGGGGGTATCAAAATGCAATCTAGGAGTTAGGTCCCCATTTTGCAAATGGCCCCTCACTTTATAATGACCTGACCCAAAAAACCTGGCTCTAAAAATTTTGGGGAGTTGAAATCTGGATCCAAAATTTCTGACTTGGACCCATCTCAAATACTATTGTTTTTTGGGGGAAACAAAAACAAACAAACAAACAAAAGCCTATCTTTTGGCAATGCCAACAAGTTATACAATTGTTCATGTTTATTCTATTCTATCAATTTTATTAAGGCTCCCACAGAGACATTTTTTTAAAAAAAGAAATGCTTAAAAATATTCTGCTCTCAAAAGTTTTCTTGCAAATAAATTGGTACCATTTTCCTCCACAGCAGGTCATTAAGAGATCTATTACTACTGCCAAGAGCTTGATATTATATATTGTAGCAGGCATTCATTGTGCTGCCATAATTAAGGTAGTAAAATATTTTCCATTAAAACCCCTGTTTTCACAAGCTCATGACTTTCTGAAACGTTCACTTTTTAGGTTGAAATTTTTTCATGCTTTGGCCTCTGTCCAAAGGTGATTTTGAAAGAGAGTTTGAGCACAATCCTACTGGTCTTTTTTGAGTAATGAAAGAGGTGCTTTTTAAAAAATCCACTTTTTGTATTGTCTTAAAAAAAATTGAAAACTTTTTCCACTCTAAATGATTGTAGCAAAATTAGCTGATCTCGGCAGCTTGAAAGCTGATATACCAACACTCCTTAAGATAGCCCTTAGCACAGAATTATAAAACACCTAAGTGAATGTAATGTGATAGGGATAGACAAGCATGGATTCTGTTGAGGATCTGTTACCAGTAATAATTCATTGAAGGGGTCACTTCTATCGAACCTGTTGATACTGTGCAATTGACATTGAGTCTCCTTTAATGAACTCTTCTGCAAGAGCTATTAAGGAAAATAAGAAATCATGCTTAAGAAGTAAAGCTTTGTTGTGGATTTAAAATAGAACTTGTGGGAAATCGATTTCCTGTCCCATGAAAATTTTTGAGATACCAAATTTTTCCATTCCTGAATCAGAAGAAAAAGTCAATGTCTTAAATTTTCACAAGTCAAAAATTGGGTAGAAAAAAAAATTGGTTTAAGGCAAGCAAAACATTTCCCTTTGATATTAGCCATTTTATTCTTCTTCTTATTACATTCAATTTTGAAACAAGGTTTTGAGCTGGAAAACTAGAACTTTTCATTCTGAAACTGTCAAAATGAAATTTTTGACAATCTAAAAATTCAGTTTTTAAGGGGGGAAAAATGTATCAAAACTGACCCTTCCCTGTGAAGTTTCAGTTTTGACAAATTGTCGTTGCCTGACTAAAAAAACTTTTTAGCTGAAAAATTTCCCAACCAACTCTCATTGGAAAATGATTGAGAGATAGAGTTGAATGAATGTGTGCATGTTGAAATATGTCAGGAGGAACAATCTGAGCTACTAATAAACAGTGCTGAGTTCTAAACTAATTATAAACTGTCAGAGAATAAAGCTTGGGTAAAAGTGTCTAAAATTTGTTACTTAGATGCCTCAGCCACATTTCCAAAAATTTCTTAATTACAATTTCAACCTAATTGAAAGTCAATAATAAGTGCCTAAGAATTAGATTTTCAAAGGTATTTAGGCACCTAAAAATTCAGACAGATGTTTAGTAGGATTTTCAAAAGCATGTAAGAAGACTGGATGCCTAACTTCCTTAGGCACTTCAGAAAATAGTGCTAGGTACATATCTGCCTTTTTAGTTACATTAATACCTTTCAAAATCTGGCTGTAAATCACTTTTGAAAATGGAACTAAGGGTCTAAGTTGAATGTGCATTATTGAAAATGGTACTGCTAGTCAGCAATTGGGATAGCTCTGCTTAATAAAGACAACAGAAGGAAGTTAAGAAAGTATGGTTTGGATGAATGGACCGTAAGGTGGATGGAAAGCTGGCTAGATCATCGGGCTCAGCAGATAGGAATCAATGGTTCAATGTCTAGTTAGCAACCAGTAAATAGTGGAGTGCCCCAGGGGTTGGTCCTGGGGCCAGTTCTGTTCAACATCTTCATTAATGATCTGGATGATGGGATAGATTGCATGCTCAGTAAATTAGCCGACCACACCAAGCTGGGGGGAATGGTGAACAGCCTGGAGGGCAGGGATAGGACTCAGGGAGACCTAGACAAATTGGAGCTTTGGGCCAGCAAAATCTCATCGGGTTTAATAAGGACAAGTGCAAAGTCCTGCACTTAGGATGGAAAACTCCCATGTACTGCTACAGGCTGGGGGCTGATCAGCTAAGTAGCAGCTCTGTAGAAAAGGATCTGGGAGTTATGGTGGATGGGAAGCTGGGCATGAGTCAACAATGGGCTTTTGTTGCCAAAAAGACCAATGGCATATTGGGCTGTATCAGCAGGAGTGTTGCCAACAGCTTGAGGGGTATGATTATTCACCTCTACTGGGCTCTGGTGGGGTCACATCTGGAACACTGTGTCCATTTTTGAGCTCTGCACTACAGAAAGGATGTAGACAAATTGTCATTTGCTGGACTCTTTCTAATGAAAATAATTAGGGGGTTGGGACATGTGACTTATGAGGAGAGATTGAAGGAAATAGGCTTATATAGTCTGCAGAAGAGAAGACTGAGGGGGGATCTGATAGCAATCTTCAACTACGTGAAGGGGTACTCTAAAGAAAAGGGAGGTGGGCTATTCTCAGTAGCAACAGAGGATAGAACAAGGAGCAATGGTTTCAAGCTGCAGCTGGGTGGTCAAGGTTGGATATTAGGAAAAACTTTCTTACTAGGAGGGTGGTGAAGCACTGGAATGGGTTACCTAGGGCAGTGGTGGAATCGCCATCTTTGGAAACATTTAAGGCCTGGTTAGACAAAACCCTGGCTGGGATGATTTAGTGGGAGTAGCCCTGCTTTTAGTAGGGGTTTGGACTAGATGGCCTCATGAGGTCCCTTCCAACCCTGTGATTCTATGAATGGTGGTCTAGAAAGAATATAAGTGGAATATAGATGAAGAAGGAAGAGTACTGAAAATATTACATCTTTTTGTCATTCACTGATACATCCTCGCCTTGACTAGCGTATGCAGTTCCATCCAGCCCTTGAGAAAAAGGATCTGATAGAAATTAATCACTTTTCACATTCTTGTCTTGCTTTGAGGCCAGGATGAGGAGATATTTGGCCTGCATCATTTAGAGGAGGTGAAGAAATAATACGATATATACAACATAAAGAATGGTAGAGTAAAGGTAAGTCAGGCGTTCCTATAATGACCATTTCTTTTCAATAGTTGAACGGGGGGGCACAGTAAAATCAAAGAGCAACAATTATAAATGATACAAGGTTTTGTTTGCCTTTCTGTTTTACAGAATGCCAAATTAACCTGTGTAATTCATTGCCACATGAAGCAATTTCTGTTCCTCAAGGAAGGGTGAAATTAACTCCCAAATAGAAGCCTGGTTTTTTTTTTTTCAGTGCCTTTTTCAGCCTTGGCATCAACCTTGAGGAAGAGTCAGAGGCTGTTGCAGTAGCATGGCACAAGGTATTTGCTGCTTTGTCTCATACTACCTGTGTGACCTTGGGCATGTCACATAAGGTGAGATATTGAAAGGTATTTAAGGACCTAAAGATACTGATTTCATATGGGCTTGTCAGTGGGAGTTAGGCACTTGAGTGTTTTTGAAAATCCAACTGGACACCTTGCATCTTCAGGCACCTAAATATCTTTTAAAATCTAGTCCTTCCCTGATCTTTAAGTTTGTCTCATATTCTTCAGTGATCTTTGAGGGGATCCATGTTCTTGCCTGAAAACCCCACTACTGTCACCCAGTTGAGCAGCATGAAGTCAGTTGCTCAATCTTTGTTTTGCTATACTTGTTTTGTCTATCCCATCAAGAGGGCATGATTCCTTATATTCAAAACATCTTTAAGCTCCCCTGGTGGGTTTTTGTTGTTGTTTTGTTTTTAAATAATGGGATAAAAGTGTGCACACAGATTTTGGTCTCTGTGTACATGTTGGTGGTTTGGAAAATGTAGCCATTACAGAGAAGTGGTCTAAAAAAAATTTTAGGGAGAGGGAAGAGGAAAGAAGAATGATCAGAAACTGTCAACATGTTTTAAATCAAAGTTTTTGACCAACAAAATTCATTGACATTTCACCCAGTCCTCATGCTAGTTGAAAATAGTGGGGAGAGGAATTCATAAATTTTAGTCTAAACTTTTTTCCCCTGTTTTGTGTGTGATTTCAAACTTTCATTGAAAAGTTTAATCAAAAAGCAAAATATAGCAAATTTCCCCACATTATGGCTTTGGAATAGGATTTTAGAAGTGCTCAGAGTTGGTCCAGTTCTGCTCCCACTGAAATTCTACCATTGGGAATTAAGTCAGTTCTTGAGTGCTTTTGAATATCCCACCCTTAAGCTTTCTGTGCCTCAGTTTCCTTCTCAGCAATATTGGGAGTAATTATAGTAATAACACTGCCCAGTCTCGAAGGGACAAGATGAGAATGAATGCTTGTAAAAGGCCTGCAGAGTCTCTGTTGGAAAGAGCTGCTGTTCTCAGATGTGATTGTTTTTGGCACTGGTGGTAACATGGCCCCTGAATCAAAGTCATTTGACCAATCTTTAGTAATAAGCAGATATGCACAGGCACAAGGACACTTGTGTGTAGTTACGACCAGTGCCTAACATTCATTACTGTGGCATTCTTTGGAAAGGAAAGCCTTTTATCCCATTTAAAAAGCATGAACATGGGATGTGCATTAAGCTGGCTTCACAAGAGACTACATTCACTTTTCCTTCTCAGAGGCATTTCTTTCCCCCACCCGTACATTCCTGCACAGACCCCCTTTGTTCACTGCCCTTAGCCAATCTACATGCAGCAACAGCAGCCCAGATGTTCCCTATCAAACTCGAATCCATGCCAGCAAACTTTGGCACACATGAAAGTGCACTGAGTAATGGGTCTCCACAAATACCATTTTTCCCCTCTGATTTCTGCAAGCACTTTTACACGTTAATGGGTTCCACTCAGCTACAAGCTAAGGGAGGCCCCAGAACTAGTCTGCGTGAGTGTCCGGCAAATTAGCAGTTAAGGCATACTAGGCGCCTTAATGCTGTCATGCCTTTAGGGCCCTGTCTGGACTAGTCTAACCTTGAGCTGCTGTCACTCATTTTCTTGCTAATAGCTTTCTAGTGATGGGGCCAGATGAGTGTAACCTTTCCAAATGAAAATGTTCAGAGGTTGCAAAACAAAAAGCATGTGCTGGTTCCCACCCCCACACCCCTGGAACGGCAAATGATGGTCTGTGGCAAACCCTATTCCCTTAGCACCATCCATGTCATCTTTATGCATGTTAGAAATATACAGTCATGTGTAAACCCTGGAGGCTTGTGTGTAAAACTCATTCATTTGGGGCTTCCAGCTTGTGATGTCTCAGTGTCTTCTTTCATGTTTCCTCCCTTACAGCAATAGTTCCAGTCTGACATTCTGTGTTGACTATGCCAAAGCCAATGGCCAAGACCCAATATTACCAGTACATATCTGACAATGACAGCACTCTCTATTTCCCCTTTCTCAGGCTCCCACTGATCACCAGAACTAAATCTCAACTAACCTTCAAGCCTAATATCCCAATTCTCCTACCATTGTATGAAGCAATACCTTTTCCTGAAAACAGTCCCATTGTTGTCAATGAAAGTAAGGCATTTGAATATAGATGGCAGAAAGTTTTGAGCAGGGCATTGGATTAGATGATTTCCTAAGGCCTCTTCCAACCCTCATCTCCCATGAATCTAGTCACAGTCACATGCCCCAGACTCGGCCACCTTTATTCATGCCACATGGAGTAGGATATTGATACACCTGTCTATCTAAAGTACTTAAATGACCCCCATTACCATAATGACAGCACATCACACAATCTTTAATGGCTCCAGAGGAATGTTACCATCCCATTGCACTGAAAGGGGACCTGAGGCACAGAAAGGCTAAATGATTTGCCCAAGGTCACACGAAGTCTGTGACAGAACAAGGACTTGATCCTTAGTTTTAGGCTTGTTTCCTAAGTGGCACCATCCTCATTTCATATCCTTACCAGAGTAAAGTTAACAAGAATGCAGTCTGTCTGTGCCTCTGTGAGACTTTGGTAGACTTACGTAGCTACCTCACAGGAGAGGTTGTGAGCTGGGTAGATTTTAATATCAGTGTGGTGGTGGACAAAAGTCCATCTGTTAAACATTATTAAAAGAAATTGACTTTGGTTTCAACTATTCCCTGACTGAAGAGGTGGGAGAAAGGATTTTGACAGCTTGCAGTACCGGGTGAGCTGATTCTATGACAATATGATAAAATGAAGTGTGTGTGTGTGTGTGTGTGTGTGTGTGTGTAATCAAAATAACTGTAGTTTACAGTCACAGAATACACCGGTTGCAGTTAAAGCACAATAAAGTCAGGAAATGTCAAATGCATAGTTTCCCGTGCAACTTTAACACAGCCCTTTGTGCACTTGGATCGGCTCTAACTGCAGAATCACATTCTGTTTCTTAAATCATAACATAAAATCACACAGCTACAACCTTAGATGAACAACACACTAAATTTTGGGTGGGAAAAATGCAATTGTAAAGTCTCACAATATCTTAACCTCTTCAAAACTGGCTTTCATGAGAACCATCAAAGGCACTTCCTCTAATAAGGGGTGTGTTCCTCTCACATTTCAACAATTTATTTCCATTTGTTTGGTACCAGAGTAGTTCAGTGTGAGTTGTAAGACTGTTTATTCATTTATTTTATAAGGGGAACAGTGTATTTTTTCCACTCCCCTCTCACCTTACAATGACTAAACCACTTTTACTCAAACCTTATTGGGAAAAAAAAAACAGCCTTGTATAAAAACCAAACCTAGAAAATTTCCTAGGAGATCCAGCATGTTGAAGATCCACAAGGAATGGTAATCTCTTCTGTTTCTCAATATGATGCTGAATTATCTGTGCACAGAATTCTTCATGAAGATTTCCGCATAAAAAAGGCCCTTCTGGTATCTTTTCATGCCAGAGGGGACAATTTTGGCAATTATCCAGTGAATTAGTGTCCAGTCATAAAGTTAATACTGTGATATAGAGAAATGCAGCATCACAGACAAGGAAGAAGAGAGGCATTTTCAGCCCATATTTGCAGCAAGATGAATAACCAAGGAGGAGAGTTTCAGGAAGGCTATGCAAGAGCAGCAGTGGAGAAGCCTATTGCACTAAGAGTGACCCAGGGGTTAAAGTACAATTTGGTGGGCCCTGGAACCATCCTAAATTTCTGGGTCCCCTTCATGCACCCCAGCTACTGTCCCCTAAACACTTGCCCCCCACCCCAACTACTGCCCCCCCAATGCCTCTCCCCCCAGCTACCACCCCTGAAACGCTTACCCTCCATCAGACCCCTCTTTCCCTATGTCCCCACTCCAGCCCTCCACCAGACCCCTCTTCCCCTCTGTCCCTACTCTAGCCCTCCTAATCCCCCAGTTGCCCCATTTTCACTTCACCCCTTCAGCCCCTCAACCCCTCCACACCTCCAAAGCCCACCATCCCAACCCCTTCTTCACACCCCACTCCAGCCCCTGCACCCTTTCCCCAGCTGCCTAACTGTCCCCAAATACCTTCCCAGGCCTCCTCACCTGTAGGGCAGGGAAGTGGCCCATGGGGACTCACGGCTGTGCTGCGGCTGCAACTATCGCACTGGTTGGCCGGCAAGAAGGGGTACTGCTCTCCAGGCCTGGTGGGGTGGGGTCTCCCCAGGCTCTAGGACAGGGGGGATGGGATGGCCAGGCTCGCTCCAGCTTGCAGCCCCTTGAGGTGGTCCTGGGGGGAACTTGCTGGAATGCTACATTCCGGTGCATTCCTCTGTTTTTAGGGGGGGTCTGGAATGCTGTGTTCTGGCACATTGCTCTATTTTTAGGGGCCCCCAGAATGCTGCCCCCTGAAAATAGGGGGATCCAGACTGCCATTCTGGGGCATTCCCCCTTACTTTAACCCTGGCAGTGATCAGATAGCAAGAAGGGACAGATTGTGTATTACACACTCTTAGGTGAGAGAGTGTCTCCAGGGTGAGGGCAAAGACACAAGAGGCTTCTAAAAATAAGGATGAAATTCTGCTAATCATGAAAGAATGGGGGAGAGAGAGAAGAGGTGGTCAAATTTCTTTAGCAGGGTAGGCAGGAAGGGTGAAAAAGGAAATGGGGATTATGGTCATAGTTTTAAGATTTTTCAGGATCTATTAAATGTTTTATAAACAACAATGGAAACTTACCAGCATCCTCCATTCCCTTCATTAATGGAGAAAATGTCCCACTTTAAAAGTTTGTTATTTAAAACAACAACAGAGTCCCCAAATTATCCTCTTAAAAAGAATTCAGAGGCAGCTGCTATTTCACACCTGGTTTGGTTTAACTAGTAGGAGCAAACCGAGGTATAACGTCTCCTGAGGAGCTAACCTGCCTGAAGTGCACCCAGCTGTGTTCAAAGGAGCCATTGATTCCAAGATTCTCTTCAGAATTTCTGTTTGTCTTGGTCTGTGCTGCTGATCCAGTGGGATGTTAGGAGACTTATGAGGAGAGGCTGAGGGAACTGGGTTTGTTTAGCCAGCAGAAGAGAAGAATGAGGGTAGATTTGATAAAAGCCTTTAACTACCTGATGGGGGGACTAGGGTGGATGAAACTAGGCTGTTCTCAAATGGTAGTAAATGACAGAACTAGGAATGATGGTCTTGAATTCCAGTGGTGGAGGTCTTGTTTGGATATTAGAAAAAACGTTTCACTAGGAGGGTGGTAAAGTACTGGAATGGGTTGCTTAGGGAGGTGGTAGACTCTCCATCCTCCAAGGTTTTTAAGGTGTGGCTTGATAAAGCTGTTGTTGGAATGGTTTAGTTGGGATTGGGTCTGCTTTAACAGAGGGTTGGACATCACTAGATGACCTCCTGAGGTCCCTTCCAGCCCTAATCTTCTATGATTCTTTGAGACCTTAGCAAGTTTGGAAATCTCTCTCTACTTTAAATCATCTTATAGGGAGAAATAAACTCTTAAATTGGCCAAAGGGAAATAAGAAGAGCCTGCAAAGATGCAATCACTTCAGATGTTTGCTCAAACTATCTTGTTCTGGAGCTAATAGAGAGGTCAGTGATCTTAGAAACTCAGTAGAAGACAAGAAGAATCAACATAATGAATTATGAAAACTAGGCAAACAACAGATTTGTCAGTTCACTGGCAATTCCAAAAAATTGGGGAAAAGATTGCTTTTGGATTGATGCACATAAAATTCCTTGAAATATTTGGTGAATCAAAAAGTTTTAAAATTTAATTTCAGGTCAAACAAAATATTGTGCTTAAAAATGCTGAAACTAAATGTTTGGATTTTGTTTTAAGATTTCTTTTATTTACAACTCTAAAAGATCCATGCAAATTGCATAATGTTTGTGTCACTAAAAATGTATTTTCTACAGAAACCATCAGACCACAACATCTCTCCCAGTTCTATCAAAACTCTCTCTACTCTGGAGTCAAGGCAAAAATCTAAAGATTTTGGTATAACTGATCCCTACACCAGATGTCACTCAAATGCTTCAGAGGAAAAATTCCAGTGTCAATATATGCGAAGAACATGGGTGCTATCTGCAGTACAAATATTTTGTGCATTATTTCTGCATGTTTGGCGGTTATTGTGTGCTACATGGAAAACAAAGAAATAATTCCTACTGGAGCTTGCTGTGAGAATACAAGAAACAAATAGTGACATGCATTTCTGGATATTTAATGGACAGTACTCCAGCCTGTTGGGGAAAGAAATGCATAAACCAATTTGACCAAGTGCAGAACCCCTGATTGATACCTTGGGAGTCTTCAGGCAGAAAGTCTGAAAGAAAGAGAATCTGAAGTGGACAAAAATCCATCTGGGAACTGAGTGTGGCATAGATGCTGAATGGAGGAATCAGACTGGGAGGGAAAGGCTGAATGGGTGCAGCCTACTTTTTCCTCCCTTAGTTCTGTAAGTCTACCTAGGACTGGCCAGGAAGGCCATAGTCTAGGTAGGATAACAGGTGTTGATATTAGCCTTTTCTTTCTGGTACCTAAATTCCTATGGACAAATAAATCACAGTGTGCTTTGAATAAACTGACCTTGGTTACTGAATTTATGAGCTGTTCACATCTCCCTCACTGAAGTGTATATAGCAGGGCTTGACCCCAGGTAGCTCTGCTGGAAGAAATAGGATTGTTGAAAAAAGGTGTACTCTAATATGATAGCACAGTGTACAAGTGGGGTGAACCATGAGTTTTTTCCTAAGAGAAGCACAGGCATATCGCTTGGAAACAGTTCCCACTGGAATGATCTTGGGTGCAGCTCACCCCTGCACCTTAATAGTGTCCACAGCTGTTGGGGAAATAATAATCTGGTTCCTGATGCATGGGTGCAATAGGGGATATTACAATATTTCTGCAAATGTATTGTGAAGAAATATTTCTCTTGTGAGCAATAGCTATTGGTGTGACAATGACACGGGGATCATCCCACTTGACGCAACTACAGCACTCCTATATGTCTACCCCTTGTCCACTCTTCCCAAATCCTCAGATTTTGGTACATGATGACATCACTGACCAGACCACATTGACAGAATAATTGTTGTTCTTCTGGAGATGTTTCTCCTGCTAGGCTACAAACCTGGAAACTATCAATAACGGTTTAGGCTGAATCATTTGAATAAATCTTCAAATGCCTATTTAACATACTTTCAAGATTGTTGACAGCTTTACCTTACCACTAGAGTGAGTTGGTCTATCCAGGACGGTAGGCTTGCTCCCAGCTTCAGTGGAAACCTACCCAAATAGCTTATGGTCCAGGGTCCCCAGAACATTCTGTGCAGAGGTTGTAGTATTATTGTGCTTGGTTGTTGACACACAAATCTTGGTCAAGATTGCCACTTTCCATGGAGAGACTTTGGCTGTATCATCTTTCCCAAGCAATGTCTACAAGTTTTCTGCCGGTGGTGTAGTTATATGGGCCCACTAAAGTCAGGAACAAAATTCCCATTAACTTCAATGGTGCTGTTTTTCAAGCCCCCCCGCCCCCAACCTGAGGCCATTCGTCCACTGCTTTCCCATAACTGGCCCACTGCTACTAAGTGGATTTCAGCTCCACAGTGTACCGCTCCTTGGATTCTGGAAAGAGAAGAGTAGGGCAATACACTTTGCTGAGTAGCAGGGGTGAGTTCTGTGTATAGTGTTCTCCATCCATACAGGGACCTAATAAGCCTTGGTCCTTTAAAATGAAATTTTTAGTTTCTGTATGATTAAAAAACAGGGAGGATCCAGAATAATCTTGCTTAGGTGTTAGCTCTTCCAGTAAATGGATTTTTGTCCCAGCAAAGACTATTTGGGACCTAAGTCCTGCATATTTGACCTAGCTAGAAAGTTCAGATTCTCAAGCTTAGAAAGCCATGACACAAAGTAATGTACTCTCTATCTTTTAATTTCCCTCTCCCTATGCCTATAGGCGACTCTGCATTAAGAAGAGATTTTAGATTTATATTAGAAAAGCTACGTTCTCCATCTGATTGACCTAAACACTGAATGTTTTGAGACAGACACATGATTCCTTATTAGCCGTGCCTAGGGTGAAAATGTCCTGTTTAGTCTCGCAAAGAAAACTGATTAAAAACTGTAAGGGAACATCTGCATTTGATATAGCAGTTGAGGAAGAATATTAATTGTGATCAAAGCTGCTCTGCCATCAAGAATAATAGGCAATTTATCCATGTATTGATGTCTTTTTATGTGGTGGGCCAGTGGCCTGATCCGTTCTGGGGTATTTGAAAGGGTTTTATGCCTAACTATTCAATCAGCCTGTAGCATCTGCAGGAGTAATTGTGAGATGGTGTGGGAATCAATGCCCCTCCCACCCCACAATATGCTAGGGTTTTTGACTCCTTCAATTAATTAATTTTTTTAATCCAGAAAAAACAGCCAGGCAGTGGAGCAGGGTAAACTTGACCCAGCAAAAATACACTTATTGATAAGCTATTCCTGATTCAAATAGATATATTTTTGTGGTCTTCAGTGAGTTAAGTGCTCACCAGCAAAGGCTGTAAGTGCTTAGGTGCATGCTGGATCAGAGACAGAATTCTTAGCACCACCTGGGATAAACTCCAATGACTGTGATTAAGGAAAGCACTTGCTTAATTTTAAGTGCATAGTTGAAGACCCTGAATCAGGGCGTAAGGTCCCATCCAAGACCCATTGCAGTCATTGGAAAGATATCAATGATTTAGTTGGGGTTGGTCCTGCTTTGAGCAGGGGCTTGGACTAGATAACTCCTGAGATCCCCTCTTCTATGATTCTATAATAAGCTTTCTTCACTGGGTTTGAATCAGACACATCAGGCAGAACAATACAACTTCTGCAGAATTACTGTTGGGTGCCAAGAAGCGGTTCTCAACACATTCATAGCACTGAACGGCTCATGCAGCGCCTCTGTAGGACTGAGTCCTTTGGCTCAACTCCTATAGGCTCTTAAGCATGTGTCTTAATTTACTCGTGTGTGTTGTCCCATTGATGTCAATGAGAAGATTCTTGTGCTTAAAGTTAAGCCTGTCCATGAGTGTTTGCAGACTTCAGGCCTGAAACTCCCAGCTGTTGTTTTTAAACCCATAATTGTTTTCAGTACCATGTGAGAAATAATTAGTCTCCCGACCCAGCTTTTAAAACTTCCTGCTCTTTGGTGAGATTATTAATCTTTATATCATTGAGCATAAAGGTTTAATTACATGGATGTGTAACCCTTCTGCCAGGGCGAGATGGCAGAACAAGGGCTGGGTTCTATATCTAGGGGTTTCCAAATAATGTTACACCACCAACCAGCTTGAGCCCCCACCCAGTTTTCTGGAAAATCAAGCACTATTCCCTGGGCACCCTAAAGGGGTAGTAGTGCTTCCCTGCTCACAAGCATGATAAAAACAGAATGTAAAAGGCCCAAATAACAAAAATCTGATCTGGAAAATCAGTGCAGAGCAGGTTTCCAACATGATCCCACACATCATAACATCACACGTGAACTCAATAGCGAAACCAGCACTGATCTGGAGAATCAGTGCTAAACAGGTTCCCAACAAACCCAAGGTGTGTAGGGAATGTCTTTCACACCAGCTGTCCGCCAGTGCCACCCACTGGTCACTCATGCTTTGCTCTCACCAGCCACTGGCTCCACCCACTGTCCACAGCTCCGCCCACTGGTAACTCATGCCATCCAGACCACTGCTGGCCACTCTCACCAGCCACTGGCTCCGCCTGCTGTCTGCTGGCTCCACCTGCTGGTCACTCACACCATCCAGCCCACCACTGACTGCTCTCACCACCCGCTGGCTCCGCCCACTGTCTGCCAGCTCCACCCACTGGTCAATCACACTTCATTCTCACTGTCTGCTGGCTCTGCCCACTGTCCACCAGCTCTGCCTGCTGGTCACTCACTCCATCTGCTACTCCTCTTCAGTGATTCAGCTCAGAGAGAGGATTTTCCTCTCTTAATGATTTCAGCTCAGAGAAAGGGTTTGCCTCTCTCAGTGATTTCAGCTCTTAAGCCTCAAGTAGCTACAAACAGCTTCTTCCATTAAAATAACAAAGAAAGGCCTCATAAGAAGCCTAGCCAATTCTGCCATTTGACAGTGGGGCCAAGGGTTCAGACAATGCCTCAAGCATAGCTCCAGACTGAGCTATGCAATGCCCACCCCTCTCTTAACATCACCAACTGGAAGGAGGGGGTTACCCTTCTTTTAATATTCTCTTTGCTAATGATAGCTTTTATTCTTTAACCCACCTAAACAGAGTTTGATCAAGTAAGAGAGTAGCATATTACAAAAGACAGTATTTCATATTCTCTTCAGCAGAATTACAGATATTGACAGATTGGTGATCAGATCAACCCAAATACCATTACCCGTACTGCCCTGCACCCATAGTGTATCTATGCTAATATGTTCTTTGTGCTATGCAAATACAAAACCCATGAGGATTAGTTGCCCCCCCTCAGAAGCTGTTAGGCACAGCTGTTAAGCCCGCCTTACAGATGTAGTCAATAGATGCAATAAACAGCTTTTTGCAAATATGTTAAGTTTATAGGTAAACTCAGTTTTAGCTGGAGCATGTACATTTATTCTGATAGAGAACAGATCAGTTAGACACAATCATTTCTCACAAACCAACATACATTGCAAATTGTAGACACTCTGGTAGTATTAAAAAAAAAATCCATATTGAGATCTCTATCACCAGAGTTTCCATGAAACAGAATTAGCTTTTTGGTCAGATGACTGTTTCTCCAAATCTCACACCATTTGAGATCATGAATTGCATCTGACAATCCTCTAGTCTAGACTTTTCAATCTTAAACAATAACACTTAAAAAACCCAATACTGTTTCCCACTTAAACTGTACAAATCTCCTGCATTGTTGTAAAAGTTTTGTTTCTTTACAATGCACTGCAGTAAAACTGTTTCTGCTTCCACCTTAGTGTGCAGAATTTCAGGAATGGAGACTTTTTAAAATACTGCCAGTGCAGGGTTCACAACATGCAATCTCCCTGATTTATGATTTAAAAAAAGAACTAACCCAGAAATAGCATGCTCTTGAATGGATGGATGAAGCACCAGAGAAAAGCTAATTTGGCTGTTTAAACCAGTGGGAGGGGCAGCGGAAGGTATAAACTAAACTGCTGTAAACTGTAAGGTGCCAGCACAAATTATCTCACTGCTGGTGGGCCTGCCTTATCATCTGAGGATCTGACCCAGCAGTCTAAAACTGTCACCTTAAAATGGCATTTCAGAACTGGATTGAGAATCTTATGAGACGAGATGGTCTAACAGTATTATGGAAATCCTCTACTGCCAGTCCTAGACTGAACTAGGAAGTACAAAGTCATGCAAAAATTATACACAATGGATGCGGAAAGAATGGTGATCATGGAGATAGGAAATTAGCAGACGTTCTGACTCTCAGGTGCAGTGCCAGTGTCTTTCTTTATCTGAGCTGGTTTATCTACTCCTCCTATAAAGGAGAATAAAAGCCCTTTTCCCTCATTCTTGTGCCTTAGTACAAACCACGTGTTCCAACAATGGTAACTGAAGCAACTCCAAGACAGAAATAGCAAATCTAAAGCACCAAGTCATCTGCAAGCCAGAGAGAATTGATGACCTCCATTTTTATAGGTCTGGTGTTTGTAAATGTCCAATTAAATGACTTCACTAGGTCATAATTATTGCTGGAGAAAGCTGGCCAAAGAGGCTGGTAATTAAACCATGAACTGATGGAAACTGTTCAACAGGAGAGCTGTTTTGACTAGCAACATTCTAGTTAACAATTCAAAAGCCCTTATACTTTCCTATAAAACACATGGGAGTTTTATGCCTGGAATATTTGTGGCAATAAAGAGAATATGGTGCTCCATTTTTGTTTGTAATATTAAAAATTGGAAGCAGTTTGGATATTACAAAATCCAGACCTGAATTTTGACTTCAGCAGTCAAGGACCTGTTTATGTCTGGGGATTAGTTTCAGTCCATTATAGAGATACATGTTGGGACTAACTGTGAAATTCTTATCCACAACAGGGCTGCAGTCTGGACCACCACCTGGAGAGCATTCACATCTTGACTTTTGATTCTTCTGTCCTAAATTTGGATTCCGTCTTTGCTCTGCGATGTCTACAAGAAGAACGCCACCCACCTGAAGGATCATCAAGTCAGCCCCTCTCCTCCCAAGATAACACAACAAGGATGGCAAAACCTTATGGTTTTCAGTGCTGATAGAACAAATATAATCATCATGGACACCCTAGCCTTCTCTCTTGTTAGACATCAGTACAGCCTCCATTTCATAACAAACCCTGAAATCAGATAGCTTAGGGACAGCTTTGCACTTTTGCGACTGTAAGGCCAGCCCTTACAGACCCACGTAATTACTGCCAAAGAGTGGAAATGCAAGATCTTTTCTCTGCTCAGTGAGTGGGACAAGTATATATGGGATGAGTTAGTCATGCAGAAGCTGTTAAAGTGTTTCCAAGATAAATCTTAGGATTATACATGGTCATCTAGTTATGAATTCTCTCTCCGAGG
Source organism: Podocnemis expansa (assembly GCA_007922195.1). NCBI lineage: Eukaryota > Metazoa > Chordata > Testudines > Podocnemididae > Podocnemis > Podocnemis expansa. The sequence goes on along the minus strand of ML682022.1, from coordinate 7,583,343 downwards.
GCTTGAACATGGCAAAACTTCAGAGCCTGGCTAATCCTTTACAGATTGGGAAACTATAGAAGGGGAGGGATGTGGTTAAACAGAGCAAATGTCCCTTTTTATTGCAGATGATGTACTACTTAAGCCTCCAGTCTGTTGGGCCATCTCAGCTAAGGTGGACCACTCCTGCCTTTGCATTCCCTTCTGACTTTTTCATGACTAAAGGTAAACTTGAGCTATAATTATTTGGGCCTGCTGTATGTTTAAATCAGCTATAGGAACTGCGTGCAGATAGACAAAATACTTGCACCCCTTAAGGCTGTCTTTGTTGAGCTATAAAAACATATTATTGTCTTTTTCCTGTGTGTTTATTTGTATATATGTATTCCCAAACAAAACGTTAGAATAGAATTAAGAAAGACAGAGAGCACGCATCAGTAACATAATGTAAAATATGTTATAGGGATGCTGTAATTATCCCAAACCAAGCACAGGAAATTCACAATTAAGGTTAATCCTAAAACAAATGCAAAGATGTTAGTGTCTAGTAATGTACATTTGAAAAGAAAGAGAAAGAGAAAGAGACAGAGAAGGGCAGGGGGCATTTCCTAACATTTGAGTGCTTGACTGTACAACCATCTTGTCCCTTTAACTTAGGTTTTTTTTGCACATTATGTCCTAGGTTTTAAAAAAGCAAACTGAAGCACCACCCCACCCCCTGAAATTCCATCATGTGATATCATATTGACACCCTCATGGATCATCGGCAGGGTGGGGACCTTTAAATCTCCTGCATAGATCTTGGCTACTTAAATTAATAGAGTAACTGAGAGCAGTAGTAGGTTGTCACCCTCTGTGGGGACAAGTGCTAAAGGGGAATGACATATTTTGCCAGTGGATTTCACAGAAATATTCTGACACTAGAGGAATGGTGAAACTCGGGAATTTGGGATTCACTTGAAGGCTCTGAAGGGGAGTGGGCTCTAGTGGAGACAGTCTCTTCTGTTTTCCCCAAGGTTGAGTCTTTCCATGCTGTCCTTTTCATCCTGTCCCTGTCCTAGTCCTGTCTTTTCTCCTTCCCTGGCTATTTGTCCGAGCCCCATCCTCTTCACGGTGTCAGTTCGTTTCCATCCCTTTGGTTTCTCCTTACTGTTCCAGTCTCCTTCCACAGGAAATCATGAGAGACCCTATCTGAACCCCCAACCTAATCTCAGTTTTTGTGCTTGTTCCCAGTCTTAGTCTTATTGCCCTGTTATTCCCAAATCCTTCCAACACTTTCCAGCTCCTTGTCCTGTCTCCTTGTCCAGTCACTAGTAGTTACCTCCTCCTGACTCTTCATCTTGTCTGGCTTTTCCTCCTACCTCCCCAGCCTCTTCTGTGATTCCTTGTCAGTCGCTGTGCCCCTCTCATCCTAGTTCTTCTGCTGCACCCTGGCTCCTTATCAGGTCAGTTTCACAACCTTCGCCCCACCCCCCCAACATCTCTTTCCATCCAACCCACTGGTCCCAGTCTCCCTGGCTGCTTGTAAGATCTGACTCTGTATTTGAGTCTCAGTCCCTCTCATTTCTCATCCCTGCCTCCAGTCCCAGTCTCCTTGTCCAACCAATTCCAGTTGCCTCTGCCTCCGCTCACAGCTCCTAGTGCAGACCTGTAACTAAAGAAGCTGGTGCCCAGGATGCGTTCCGATTGGAACAGGCCTTACAATAGCCGGCACCTGGAGCAGTAGGCAGGGAACATGCCTTTTAATGCCTCCAGCACGCCTGGAGCAAAGCCCCACTCACCTCACCATAGTTACAGCTCTGTCCTAGTGCCCTTACCCAGCTACTCCCAGACTCTCATCCAACTCCAAATCCCAGCTTCTCTCTCCCTCCCACAAGCCTCCAGTCCCAGTCTCCTCCATCATGCTCCTCATCCCCCTCTACTCCCCTCCTCCCCAGATCTTGCTTTTGTCCTCTCTGCTTGTGATTCAGACAGCTTCTTCCTCGCATCAGTGGTGATGAAGGGGAAGCCCATTGCACAGGGGCCCAGAGATTTAAAAGGGACCAGGCCATGGGTGAAACTTCTCACTGTTGCACCCACACTCCAATCCCACTCTGCCCTAGGCCTGCCCAGCTCTGCCAACTTGCTGCTCCTCATTCCCATCTCACCTGTCACCTGGGGGAGGGAATGTGTGTGGACAGAGTGAGCTGAGCGGGCAGGGTCTGGGGTTGTAGAGGTGGGACAAGGAGCTGAAGCTTCCGCTGCTGCCCATGGTCATAAACCTTAGCCCTCGCTTTCTACGAGGGCCATTAACTGTCCCTCCCCCCGCACCTGGAATAGCAGTCTGCAGGCCCACATGTAATCAGTTTTAAACGTCTACCTCTGATACCAGCACGGTCAAATTCTTAGGTCTGGTCGACATTAAAAAATTAAGTTAGCTTAAATACATTGGCCGCAAGTATCAAAAACTACACCTCTGAGCAGCACAGTTAAGCCAATCTATGGCCTGGGCAGACAGCAGGAGGTGGACAGACGAATTCTGGTGACCAAGCCACCGCCTCTCAGGGAGCGGGCTTGTCAATTCCTTTCTTGGTGCAGCTGGGCCAGTAGCATTTTAAGGGTGGATGAGCCCTGACGCTGGCCACGAACTTGTCTCCCAGCTGCTGCTGTGGCCACTTATTGTGCAGGAGGAAACGATTAGTTCTGGGCCAGGTGACTCCATCCCTCCCACACCTGGCGCGTGTGGTGGGCAGGCGGGGCAGTGCTCTGGTCTGCTCCCATGGTGCAGGAGAGGCAGGCCTGGCTCCTGGCCCAGCAGGCGTGGGCTGGTGGGAGGAGTCAGAAGCCCCGCCCCGTCGAGGCTCCGCCTTCGATCTTCCGCAACTGCCCAGCGTCCGCCTCTTCCCCATGGCAACGCGCTAGGGCCCTTCAGGGCTGCCCGGGGCGGTGCCTGCTCCTAACGACCGACACTGCGGGGGAGCGGCCGGCGGCGCTTGGACAGCCCCAGGCGCGGGGTCCTGCCGCCGCCGAGCGAGGCCGGGACGTGGCAGCGGAAGGCGGAAGCGCGTGGGGGGCCGTCGCTGCCGCCCGCCCGCGATGAGGCGCCATGGCGGGGGGTTGGGCCGGCTTCTCCGAGCAGGAGCTGCAGCGGCTCCGGGGGCCGCGCGCAGGTACCGGGCGGGGCGGGTCCGAGTCCGGCCTCCCTGGGGAGCTGGGCCCGGCGGCGCGGGGGCGGCTCTGCTCTCGGTCGGGATCCGCCCCGCGCCTGCTTCGGGCCCGAGACCCGCTGCGGGGGTGGCGGCTTGAGTCCCTCCCCGTCTGGGGCCCCTGGCTAGGGCTTGGCCCCGTGGCGGGAGCTGGGCCCGAGAGACCAGAGCCACTTTAAGCCACCGACGGTCCGAGATCGCCCCAGGAGAAGCTGTTCGTGGTTTAGCATCAGGCACAGGCAGGGCGAAGCTGGGGGAGGGAGGTTTGGGGGGTCATGGAGCCGCTTGTGTTAGTCCCCCCCCGCACCGGCAGGGAGCCTGGCTGTTTACACCTTCCAGAGGGGGATGCACAGCTCACTTGCTGGTAGTTTCTGTACCTTGAAGTCTAAACTGTGATCTGGGGACCTCAATGACTTAACCATAGGTAGGTGTCCGGTGTGGGTGTGGGTGTCTGGGTGAGGTTCTGTGGCCTGTATTATGCAGGAGATTAGACTAGCTGATCATATTGGTTCCTTCTGACATTCAAGCCTATGAATATGTTCTTGCCACCCTTAGTTCTGCACCGCTGCTGGCAGCAACTGCCACTCTCCAGCCAGCCAACACCTAAGGCAGCATCGGTGCAGAAGTAAGGGTGGCTGGCAATGGGGTGCAAGCGAGTCTGCTGTGAAAAGAAAGAATTGTGTGTTTCTTAATGTCCCTTTTCACACCTTGCCAGCAGCAGTGCAGCTTTCTTTGCCACTCAGCTCTGAAGACAGGTGCTGCCAACAGCAGCGCAGAAGTAAGGGTGGGAATGGGGTGCTGAGTCTGCTGTGAAAAGTGATATTGATGTTTCTTCATGCACCCTCATTAAACAGCATCTATTTTAAGAAAGGTATCTGAGGAAGTGGGTTGCAGCCGATGAAAGCTTATGCCCAAACAAATTCATTAGTCTTTAAGATGTCACAAGACTCTCATTGTTTTTATTGTTTAAAAACCCACATAATAATTTGATATTAAGCACTGCTTAATTTAAAAGCAGCAAGCAAAGGTAAATTCATTTTAAACAATAGGGTTATAAATTTAGCATTTAAAATAGCATTAATATGAAAATGTTTTTAACTTATAATGGGATTCACACTTAGAAGCTTGCTGTGTGAAAGGGATTGCCAGTACAAAAAGTTTCAGAACCAAGAGTGTGCCCACCTGCATTGTGCAGTTTCATCCAGTGATTCCTGCACTGAGCCCAGCAACTTGTGATTGAACGGGAGCATGGCTTTTGGAACAACTTCAAAGCTTGGTTGAAAGATTTCAAGCAATGGAGGAAGCATTGCAGCTTTGAGTAATCCAGGTGTTCTGTCTACCATCTAGGCTCCTGTATTTCATCAAAATAATCTGAACTTCTAGTGTCATTATAGCAGCAAAACATTTTCACATGGTTGGTTTGCGTGTCCCCACTCACATGACTTTCATAAAAGTTGATCATATTACCAGCATTAGATAGAGTTTCTAGCAAAATAAATTGTCACAATTCTGTGTTTCCTAAACGGTGTCTGTTTTTATTTTTTACTATAAATAGATCCATCTGAATCTTCTGATCAGCGGTGTCGACCCCTGTCTGTAAATAAGAGTCAGCAACAGTTGCAACGAGAAAAAGCTCTTAAGCAACAGTGTCAGAAACTGGGACTGCAGGATGGAGCAGCCTCTGTCCCTCCAGAACAGCTGCTTTCCATACCAAAACACAACCCCTGTCTTCCTCAGCAACCTCTGCCACAACCTCCTCCCTCCCCAGTCATGGCTCAAAGGGAGCATGAGACCAAAGATCAGTGGACAGCACAGGGACTTGGAAACTCTTGTAATGGCAATGAAAAAGGCCAGGACCTTCCTACAGAGATGGATTTCAAACTGGAGAAAAAGAGAATGGAATTGTTAGTAAGTCTGTCAAATGAAGGGATTGGTTTTATTCCTTACGCATTCATCATTTTGCTATAGAAGAAATTGAAATTTAATATTAAACTACACTGTGTTTTCAGAATAAAAAGTCGTTTTCTTCACTTCTTTCCTGTTCATCCTTTAATTGCCACCATTTGTTTGGTTATACCTCATTAGATGTAAATCCTGCAATCTAATTTGTGCAGATGGGAGTGCTGTTGTCTTTAATAGACTCCATGCAAGCAAGATTGCAGGAGTGGGGACATAAATCAAAAGGCATCCAGATCATGGGACTTTTTAAAAATGGTCTTTGAAGGGTTAAGTACATCTCTAACGTACTACATAAACCAATCAGAATCAACAAATTTCGCACTTGGAAAAACATCTTTGTGGTTCTGTGTAACTTTTACCCCTTTCCAAATATTGCTCCTCCCTCCCAATACTCTCTGTAAGGCCCTCTTTTGGGTTGGAGGAGGGTTTCAGTTATTTAGTCATCCTTGGCTAAATCATGGCCTGCTAACATGGTTTCAGATGTGCTAGACTGCATCTTGATGGGATTTTTCAGTCATGTTTAACTAATATGATTGGAAAAAAAACCACCCTTTTTGTACCAAGAGAAGACAGTAGTGTTGGTTAGGTACACACTGGTGTCTTGCTGACTTGGTCTCTTCTTTCTTGTTAATTCCTCCTTGTTATGCTAAAGTTGGGAGAGAGACATTTTTTATTTGTGCTTTCATCTCTGTCTTGAGCTTTGTTTCTCTTTCCAGACTACTGAATTATTCTTTTAAAAGTTGGTCTTAAACCCTTCCTGTTCACTTCAGTATAGTATACCAGTTTGACACATCTCTTTGCTACCTAGGAAGTTACATTTTACATATATATATATATTTATTTAAGCAATTGTATAACTTACTATTTTCAGATTCTTATTAATTGTAAATTTTTAGCATGTTACATAATGGTGAATGATAAATTGCTTATTTACTAGATAATCACTTTTTGCTCATGATTTGTGTCCAACTTCACTTGGGGGTAATTGCAATTTAACACACAAAACAGCATATAATTTTTATTAAACAAAGTAAACTTGAATGTTTGAGATACATAAACTTATTCTATCACAACATTTCACACTTACAGCTTAATTGTAATAATTTAGTCCCTAATGTGTTAACTTCAGATTTTAAATGGATTTTAAAAAGAAATTCTTATTTAAATAAAATCAGACTTCTAATTTAAAACATTTATAAAATGTAAAAAAAATCATAATTTTTTTATCCTTTGCTTTCCTTGCCTATGGGAGAGCAGACATATTGGGCGTTATATTGTGAGAAGAGAGTTGTTACTGAGGTACCTTTGAAAGCTGATAGATGAAACTTCACTGTGACTAACATGATCTGACTTAGATTAGGGGAAGTGGCATTCTGTGAGCAATGGCAGTTATGTACATCTAATACAGTTAGGATCATTTTATATCTTACCAAAAAATATTTCCCTGTCCTGGATTTTAGACATGGGTGAGGCACAAATTAAAAAAAAAAAAAATGCTTCTCTTATGGAAATGTGAATATGAACTTAAAATAATACAGCTACATTTATTTTGGTGTGATCTTAGGTGGAGGGAGGTTGCAGGAGGGGGAGGTATGTTAAAGTTTGGAAAAAGGGGAGCATATCATAACTTTTCTTTTTTGAGTCCTGTTTGACGTAAGACATACCCTACTGCAGTCTTCTCTTACATGAAAACAGCAAATTGGGCTATATTCCCTGGTGTGTATGATATTATAGTGAAAAATCTACCTACTTCTGACCAATGTGTGCTTTCATTTTAGTTGAAAACATGGGATTCTAAAGAATTAACTGCAAATGCCTTGCTCATGAGAGACCCTGATTGTGTAGGGTTTGTTACTTTGTTTGTTAAGAGTAATGGATCAGTCTTCTTAATTCCCACAGAATCAAGGTGGTGAGTTGCGTTTGGATTCTTGGGCATTCTAACTGGGTGCTTCACCCCCCCCAAAAAAAAAAAAAAAAAAAAAGCATGTGGTGTGTGTATGTGTGTGCTGTTTTGGGTGGGGAAGGGCAGGAAAGCAACAAATCCTTGTTTAACCTTGTTGCTTTGTCAATGCCCAGGCAAGAGAAATCTCGTTGGGAAATCCTCCAGCAGGAGCAGCGGCTGATGGAAGAGAAGAATAAACGCAAGAAGGCACTCTTGGCCAAAGCCATTGCTGAAAGGTGATGAGGCTGTTCTGCTGCCATACTTGGGGACAGGGGTATTTACTATTTGATTGGTTGCTGTATTTTAGCAACTCCAACTTGCTGTGCACTAAAGTGTTTTTTTGTGCAAATGAGCAACAGTACGTGATATTCACATTTCCTTACAAATTTGTGTGGTGACTAAGAAACGGAAAACACAGCTTCTTCTGCAGACTGATAACACCTGTTACACTTTTACAGAGCAAATCTGATATTCATGAACAGATCAGTGATTGAGCATTTCATTTGGTCATAATGTAGAGTGATTAGAGCACAGGACTGGAAGTCAAGATTCCTAGGTTTCTAGTCTCTGCTCTGCCAGTGACTTGTTAAGAGACATTGGGAAAGTCACAGAATCTGTTTCTTCCCTCACTTATAAAATGGGAATATTACCTATTTCTCAGAAGTCTGGAGAGACTTAATTCATTAAGGTGTGTACTGTAAAGGTCCGCTGATAAGAGTCAATATTAAAAGCAAAGTATTGTTAATGAAGAATGCAGCTAGATGAGTCTAATAGAAGAGGACAACAAGCTGGGTGAAATTCAGATTGAGTGCAGAGTGTTGAGAGAAACTTATATCAAGCCACAGATCTTTAGTGCTAAGTCGAGAAGAACTATATAGAGATGAATGAAGCAGCAGTTTCCAACCAGTTTGAGTATGGGACTGTATAATATAAGTATTGGATGAGTGAAATGGAGAAAGACTAGTTGATATAATTGACAGCTAGCACATTTGTAAAAAGTGGCTGAAGTAGAAGGGCTTATTTTTCTACTGCGAAGTGAGCAAACGATTAGGGCTGAGATGATGTGTCATTGTGAAGGCGGCAGGATAAGTCTCTCTTATAGTTGTATGTAAAGGGATTAATGATGAAGAGCATTTGGAGGTACCTGGACAAAGGTGGTGTGAAAAAGTGTATTGGTGAGATGACCAAGTTCTGAAAGGATTGGTGAATTGATTAAAAAGGTGACAGTTGTTAGCTAACCCTGGTCCAAAGACGGGAGATTTTAAGATAACGGAGACTGTTTTATAGGAAGATCAAATTTATGTTTGACAAGTATGATTTGACTAATACCATGGGTGGGGATAGCATGGCCTATTATGAGATCTCATGAAAATCACATGAAACCCAAAACATGCTTCCTGTAGATAGTTTTTTAATTCTTGGAAACTTACAGGTTTATAAACTTACAAATTTACAAACCAAGCTAAAGAAAATTATGAAACTTTCATATTTGATTTGAATTTTCCCATTGACTGCACTGGCTTTTGGATCAGTCCTATCAAAAGTAACCCTACAAAATGGAAATAACCACATTTGGGTTAGATGACCAAGTCTGCCTTTGGCTTTACTTTCTATGATTTTCTCAAAAGGGAAATTTGCAGTACAAAATGCCCTTTTCCTTCCTAGCTATACCCTAAGAGTGAGTTTTCAGAGAGAAGGAATACAATTCTCTTTAGGTGCTTTATGCAGTCATTACATAATTTTGTTTCAGGCTGTTTAGATCCCCACAAATATGGGAAGAAAGATCAGAAGTCTTAACTACAGAAGAGAAACCTTAGAGCAGCTACTAATGAGTTGATGGGTCTATAATTGAAGTATAACATGTTCCTTGTGTACAGTGCTTCTAGAGAGAGAGACATTTCATCTTGTTTTTGCAGATCCAAAAGAACTCAGGCTGAAACAGTGAAACTAAAGCGGATCCAAAAGGAGCTACAGGCTCTGGATGACATGGTATCTGCTGACATTGGGATTCTGAGGAATCGAATTGATCAGGCCAGCATGGACTATTCGTACGCTCGGTGAGCAATTAACAGACAGAGTGCACTCTTGAGAAAATGTGAAAAAAGTGCAGTTTCCTTTTGCTGGAGAAAACTGGTGGGAGTCTTGTCGCTTTAACATATGAATCAAAGGGCACAATTGAGGTGTATTTAATAAATTTTAATATAAATTGGTTTCTCTTTAGCTCATAGTGGTCCTTTGGAAACTTGCACCCAAAATAGGTTTCCTTACTGAAAGCTTTATTTGGCATCTTCTCCTCCCTTTTATCATACATATGTGCTGATCTGTTATGGCAGGGTTGCCTATAAGCCTACTGTGTTACAGGGTGGTTTAGTTGTTGGGACATGCATTCATACCTAAAGTGAAGTATGTACTTAGACTTCTTAAATTGTGACAAAATAGGTCAGTCTCCATCTTCTAAGGCTTTCAATTGTTCCTTTTCTCATTTGAGTTTTTTATTGCTGTTAACTTTTATTTTTACTTGAGAGTGCAACTCTGATTCCCTTTTGCAGCATCCTTCAATATGTAGAATTAATCAGTGTGCCTCGTTAGTCTAGGTTAAACCACAATATGAGCATGTAAACATAAGCATGTTTCTATAACCACTGAAAAAAATGGAAATGTTTTGGTTGTGGTTGTTAGTTCACTATTCAATGTGTAGATGATGCTCTTCTTTTGACTTTTGCTATATTTTGATTATTGGCTGAATAACAATGGTAGCTAAGAACAGAGGGTGGCTTTTGACTAATTATCATTTAAACTGTAAGGGATGTTCTGTAATTCCACTAGGTTAGAATATTTTGGAAAAATCTCCCAGTCTCAAGTCTATACCAGAGAAGGCTTTTCATGGTGGTGCATGTGTAGGGTTAACTAACAGATTTGAGAAACCAGGAAATCTTTAGACATGCTTTATGGCAACATTACACCTATTTAAACTCTGCATCTTAAATTTTCAGTGGTAGGAAAAAAACATACAGAATATTTACAGGAAACAGAATTTAAGTTTAAAAAGGTGGAAAAGGGAAAGTTAACAGGGAAGGCAAAGCTTTAAAAATAAGCCTAATGAGTTTGCTGTATTTTGTATAATCTGTTTTTCATGATTTGGAAAGTAGAGTTACACATGAATTTTTCAGTGTTGTAGAATATGCCACCCACCATTAAAAGCTTTCATTTAAACCTAACAAGCAATGCGTTTCTGAGCAATTATTGAAGCCTTGCCTATGTTTAAGGCTAAATGCCAAATCACTTTTGCTTGCCAAGAAGCGCAGTATTTACAGAACTAATTGCATAGTTTGGACATCTGACTGTTATAATATGGAATATTTATAAATATGCCGATGCAAAAACATATATGAATGCAGTTTAAAGTTTTAATGGGATAAATGTTTCCACAGTAACTGTAACGTCTGTTCCTTGCATGTATGCTTCATGTTTGAGTCTTTCATTACATCTTCTTTGTGACTCATTACATGATCTCTGTAACTCCAGTGTGACAGAAAGAAAAGTGGGGCTTTTAGGGGCGCTGTGGACATGGCTATCACTGACTTCCAGGGGCACAGAGCTCCAGCTGGGGGCAGCATGCTGCAGTTAGTTTTTATTGAAATATGCTCTGAGAGATGTCTTGTTTCATTTTTGTTCTGCATCTTCAACAAAAGGGCCACTGTGTTGCTCAGTTGCCTGGTAATGGAACACCTGAATCTGGCTTTATGAAGCAGCTCTCCATTTTTACAGACACCTTTGTGATGCTGTGTTTATGGATGTTCTCTGTCATAAGGTGCTGTACGAGTCTTTGTGCATATGGCTCCCTAACGACCCTCCCTGTCAGCCAGCTTGTGATATACTACTAGTTAAGTCCTTTCACCAATATATTTCCCCCTCCCCCGCCCCCAAATATCTGTAATTTGCTTTTCATTAGAGAGTTTGTCATGTCAGTGTAAAGGAGCTGGTCAGTGTTCATGCTGATATACAATTATTTCTACATTGTGGTCTGCGAAAGCTCTGGTAGTTACATGGTGTCATCTGCTGTGTTCATCCGACTGCTGATGACTTACTGCATATATTTGTGTACCAGCTGATCTGTGCATAAGGTGATCCCCCAATTCTGAGCTCAAAAAGAGGCAAACATGGGTGACCCATGTATTAGCCAAGGTCCCCTTTTGGCCTCAGGTGCCAGTTGCATGGGGAGCTGGCACCATTGTCAGGAAGCTCTGTCTGAGCCTGCTGCCCCAGTTCAAGGTGCGGGCCTGGCGAGCCAGGGGCTGGCAAGATTTTTAGGCCATGGGGGTTAAGAGGACTGCTCAGAGCCAGGACCCTGTGGACCACTTTCAGATCAAGAGCACCCTCTGTGTTGCAGGGCCACTGACCCCTCTGCTCCTTGTTGGACTTACTTTGGATTTATACCCAGTGCTAGGCTTACACGGCGCTGTCCTGTGCGCACAGCTGGGCTGGGTGCTAGCTGCAGATCCCCCCCCTCCCCCCCATCCCCATTGTGATCTCTGGCTGGGCTGATAGGAGAGGGTTGACAATGGCAAGTGAGTAATGGAGCAGTGGTGGAGGGTGAGACCACCTAGAGAGGAAGACAGTGGGCCTCCCCCTTGTTTCCTGTCCCAAATGCTGGCATTGTCTGTGGGCCTGCTGTGCTTGCCAGCAAGTCACATCCCCATGCTGCTTGGAAGGTTACCCTGAGCCACCCCTGGCCTGGCCTGGCACTAGGGTACAGTGCTGAAGGGAGCATCAAGGAAGTGTATGAGACCCAAGACTGAGGGAAGGTAATTTGTGGCTTGTGAGGCCAGCCTGGTCCAAGTACTGGCCTGGTCTGGTGAGTGGTCCCTGGGTACGTTGGGCTGAGCAGTTGAAATCTGGCTGTCACTGTGGCAGATCCATGAAAATGTCTACTCAGCAAAGCCTCTAACCGGGGGGGGGGGGGGCCCACCCAGCGCCACTGGCTTACCCGGGAGTTCCCAATACCATCCCCAAATCCCTGCCGCTGCTGCTTTTTTCCTGTTCCCTGCGTCACCACTGTGCGGCCGCTTTTCCCTTCTTCCCCACTGTGCTGCTTGTTCTCTTTGCTGCCATGTTGCTGCTTTTCCCCTCTTCCCATGCTGCTGCTTTTCCCCTGTCCTTTGCTGTGCCACCTGTTCCCTTTGCGGCTGCGCTGCCACTTTTCCCCTGTTGCCCGCTGTACCACCTGTTGCCTTTGCTGCCACGCTGCCGCTTTTCCCCGTTCCCCAGTGTGCTGCCCATTCTCCACACTGCTGTGCTGTTGCTTTTCGTCGAATACCCACACCCGTGCCAGTCCTTTCCCTGACACCCCCAACCCATGCCACCATCCCCCAGGCCCTGAGGCAACTCCCCCACCCCCCCCGCCCCCCCCCCCCCCCCCCCCCCCCGGGCGCCCTTACCTGGTCACTCCAGATGCCGGGGTCCCCTCCTAACTCTAAACCCAGGCCAGGCCGACTACCCCAGCCACACTGGGGCTCCAGCCTCGAGTATGCCCAGTGAAACTCTTGAGCTGGGGCTGTCTACTGTATTGACCCGTGTATAAGCCGAGTTCCTGTTTTGAAGCCAGTTTTCAGGCACAAAAATCTCAGCTTATACACGAGTATATATGGTAGGTGTATGTGTTTCTGAATGAGAGGGAGAGTACGCTTTTAGAAAAGATTGAAGTGGTGGTGTAACTACTTCATTAATTACATAGAATTTGCATCTGTCGCATTGTTGATCTGATTGACCAGCAGTAAAAGAAATATGGATCATTTTGGTATCTTTCTGAATAGTTAATTGGACTATGGGGAGCAGTTACTAATGATAGTTTCTTTCCACAACCTGGAGATGTATCACATGCAAAAGTCAATAGAACTGTTGGCCACCTGTGCCTTTTAGACAAGGGAATTATCTCCTAGAATGTAAAACTAATGGAGTGGACTTCCTTCCATTGGCCTGCTCTCCTTGGCTTCCCTTCCTTTAAAACTGTTGAGCAGTGTTTCGGTGTGCTGTTAAATAGCTGCCATTGCCCATTTTAGAGGAGAATGCCCTTCAGTGACTGATAAAGTGGGTGTAAGACTTTGAGATTCTTCAGGATGTGTAACACAATTGAGTTTATTTTTTGCAGGAAGCGATATGATAAAGCAGAGTCTGAGTATGTAGCAGCAAAGTTAGATCTCCAGCGAAAGACTGAGATCAAGGAGCGTCTCACAGAGCATCTGTGTACGATTATACAGCAGAATGAACTTCGTAAAGCCAAGAAGTTGGAAGAATTAATGAAGCAGCTGGAAGTGGAGGCAGATGAAGAAAATTTGGAACTTGAGATTGAAGTGGAGCAGATGCTGCAGCAGCAGCAGGAGGAGGCAGAAGCAGAGAGCTTGGCTTCCCAGTCTCAGAATCTTTCCCCAGCTGCCGATAAAAATCTAGCTTCATGTGCAGTAGGGAAGGAGAATGGGCCTGCTGCTTCTGAACAGTTAGTGGAGCCACTCCGAAATCTCTAGCCAGTTGCTTTCAAATATGGGTGCCCAAAATCAATCAGTAACTACTACTCAGGATGAAAGTCCAGCTTCCTCCGATACGTGACTATTGTATGCAGATATGATAGCCTCTGATGGATGAAATATTCAACATACTACATACTGTAGGTTAGTTTGTGGCTTCTGCAGCATCAATACCTCATCCTTATGTTACCTCTATTTCAAATTTGAATTATAATAACCATTTTCTGGGACCTATCAAAATCTGTCATTCTGGGTCACCTCTCTGTCCTAACTATTCCATCTTTTTGAGTCCATTCATCCCTTCATGTATTCACTATTTATGATGCTTTGTGGGAATGGGACTTGTTGGGAGTGAGAACTAAGAAGTGAGCAACAGTGTTTATCTGAAGGCTGGACTTGTGCCTGAGTGAAGATACCTGGCTAACCATTGTTGGCATTAAACCAAGAGAGGGAAATGTTTGTTTCCCTGTGAAAGTGTTGTAAGAGATTAGATTTTATTTCAGATAAGTTCTTTTCTTCCTATACAGTGATATGACATTTCCAATGTGTCCACAAAATTCTTTAGAGGTTTTTAATCATGTAAAACCTAGCTAGGTTTCAGACACATCCCTGAGGATGGTAGCTGATACTTCATTCTGTAGAAAATTATAAACAAATTTAGATTTTTATGTTGCTGTAAAGGCCAGGTTGGCAGTAATATTTCCTATTTATAACTTAGGTATCTTTTTAAAAATAAAAAAATTGTAAAATTCTTAATATCTGGTCTTTGGGATCTGTCGTGTGGAATTACAGCATCAAATATCTTACAAATATATCAGTTTAATATATGGTAGAAAGAAGGTGGTTTGTGTAGGAATAAACTGTGCTAGAGATCTGGCTGGTACAGGCGTTGACAAAAGGGCCATGCACATAGGGGCCAACCTAAAAATGTAGGTGCCTAGACGTGTGGCCCTCTCCGCTGCATACAGTGTTGGTGGCGATGCAGAGTAAAAATCCCCGCATGACCTAGCTTACGGGATTTGTCAAGCCCTGGGCTAGTACTGAGACAAATATGGTTACAAATGTTTGTTGTCATCTTCGCAGCAGTTTAGCTGCCTTAAATTCCAGAAATGAAATTGGCATTGGTAAACAATGAATAACCCAAAAAGTAGATGAGAGCAAGACTTTCCATACATTGTGTGATGTTCAATACATTAAAGTTAGCATATTTCTTTGTCCTACAAGTGGGCGTGTATAACCCCAGTACAACCTTGTTAATTTGCCCAATTACTGTTTCCCAGGGGATTTTTAAAAATCATTCCAGATGGGGAAAGACAAAGAAATACAATTCTGGTTTTGTGATGACCTCTTGGAGTGAGGTGGTTTCCAGAAAGCCTATGATGTAACCGTGAACCAGACAGCAATTTTCGTATCTTCTCTGCTTTCTTTCACTATAGACGTTTTAACTGTTTCTCTAATGCTGAATGTTTGTACGTCACAGTTTGACGATCACTGGTGTGGCCCGGCCAACCCCAGTGGTGAGGGGACCAGTTACCTGTTCAGTCATTGAAAACCATGTCACTTTATTTTCAGTTTTAATTCTGAAAATAAATCATTGCATCTTTACTTGCCATTGTAGTATCTGGTGTATGATACATGTGTTCAAGAGATGGAACAAGAGTGAGTTCTGAATAATCACGTAGAAGCCTGAAAGATATACCCTTTAATAGCCTTCCTCGGTATGCAACCATAACCTGAAAAATGATTCTTCAAAACAAAGTGTGCAAAATAGCCTTGGAGAGCTGCATCCTGTACCATGGAATGCCAGCTAACTGCACCGTGGAGGAACACTGGGAAAAATCTTCATAAAGGTGGTTGCAGTTTTAAGAGAAGCACCCCCCCCCCACATGCATTCCCCAATTACTCTCTGAAGGATAGCTTACAAAATTTGAGGCTAGAAAATTCAAAAACTGCTTTTGCTGTTTTATATGTGAAATACTCTTGTACTTGGGGTGCTGCATGGCAGTGAGTCCTCTTACTTTCCTGGTTGGAGCCTAGAGATCTGCCTGTATTCTGCAGAATTAAGATTGGACACATTCATTCATGCTGCAGCTACAAATTGGCTTGTGACAGTGATTGTGATGGATGGTGACCGCCAACAAAATTGGAGACCAGCAATTTCAATAAAAGCATGTGGCAGAGGCTTGGAAAGGGAGGGTGCTCAACACAGCCCCCAGGCCTGCTGTACCAGACCCTAGAGCTGTATTTGTAGCTTCAGGTACAGAAAAGCCCTGGTCACAGCAGTGACCAGCAGTTGAAGTAGCAAGGGAGGGGTGTAGCAACACGTTTTAGTTAATTATACCTGTGCTTACATAGTCTGAATGTTGTGAGACAAATCTGATTTTAAACCTGACCTTTGCTGCTGATTTACAATAGTTTAACCTTTCTAGGAGTGACATCTCAGCCTTGATCCAGATAGTTTGGAAAGAATAAAAAGTTAAATGTGTCCCTGATATTGCCTAATTCTGCTGATACACTCCCATCCTCACCACCAAGAGAAAACAGGGCCCAGTAAATCGATCCCCTTTTTAATTATTTCTGATTGAATAAGTGCAACTGTGACATCAAACTGAAATGTCTAATTGTGCAGTGGTAATAATTAATAGCAAATGCCCACAATGTATACACGCTGTGAGCACCTGCAAGGGAAAATGGTCAACCAATCTTTGAAACAAAGTGAACAATTCAAAACAATAATGGGGCAAGATTTATCAGTTTAGGAAAGATTCATGAGTAGCTAACAAATGTAAAGTCCATGCCCTATGAAAAGCCATTCCAATGCAGACGAACAATCTTGTATCCACCTGAAATGTCCGAAAAATAGCATCTGGCATCCATCCCCAGCATACCACTGAGGATTTTTACTGTGTCAGAGAGATTGTCTTCTGAAAGCCAGAAGGAGGTATTGAATGCAAACAGATAACTTTTGATCTTTTTTCTCTGCTGGAAGCAGTGGGTTACTGATGTATCTGTCCTCCTTCGAGATGGGCTGCTCGCATACATTGTTACAGGTGTCTACGTGCCGCAGCACACGGTAAACCAGGAACCCTTTTAGCTCTAGTCTGTCAGGTCAGGGTCAGTGGCCAATGCCGCCTCTGCGCCGTGACCACGGCTGTATATCTGACCCTGATCCTGCCCCTGCCAGTCCCTTCTTTTCGCCAGCTCTGGTAAGTGGGCTTGGTGGGAGGGATCTGAATGTATCTGAGCAGCCCATCTTGAAGAAGAACAGTTACATCAGTAACCCATTTTTCTTTGAGCGCTGCTCACATCATTCAATTACAGGTGACTGCTAGCCATACCCATGGCAGTGGGCAGAGTTACAGCGTACCCACATTGAGTACGGCTCTGCCCAACTGAGTGTCCTCTCTTGCTTGTTGGACAGTAACGTAGTGTGTCATGAAAGAATGCACCGATGACCACATGGCTGCCAGCAGATCTCCTGGCTTGGGACCTGCATGCAGAAAGCTGTAGAAGAAGCCTTGGCTCTGGTCGAGTGGGCCTGGACCCTGTCCGGGAGGGGTGTACCTGACCTTGTAGCAGTCTTTAATACAGTTCACTATATATTTGGAAATGCGCTGCGTTGTTACTGGTTTGTCCTCTTTTCCTCTCTGCAATGGCGATAGAGTTGGGAGGACTGATGGAATGGACACGTACACTCGATGTATGTCAGAAGCGCTCATCTGAAGTCCAGTGTGTGCCACCTTCTCTGGTTCTCCATGACCTGAGGGTCTGGGAAGAACACTGGTAGACAAATGTCCAGGTTTAGGTGGAACAGTGAGACTACCTTTGGGAGAAGGGCAGAGTGCAGACGTAACAGTACCTTGTCCATAAAGAACCTTGTATATGGTGGTTCTGAGGAGAGGGCTCTTAGCTCTGAGACCCACCTCACTGAAATTATTGCCACCAGAAAGGCTACCTTCCACAATAAGACTAGGAAGGTATGAGAGTCCAGGGGCTCTGTCAGATGTTGGAGCACCAGGTTTAAATCCCATTGAGGAGTGGGAGCTCTAGGTTGTGGGTATATCCTATCAATACCCTTCAGGAACCGTGTGGTGGTTGGGCAGGAGAAGACTGGGAACCCTTCCATGTTGTTATGAAGAGCTGCTATTGCTGCTAGGTGGACCTGCAGGGAGGAGGTCGATAGGTCCTTATCCTTAGGGGTTAAGAGGTAGTCTAGAATCAAATGGATGGGGGCTGACTCTGGTACCGGCCCCTTATTCCTGGCCCAAAAGAAGAAATGTCTCTACTTAGCCAAGTAGGTAGCCCTGGTAGAGGGCTTTCTGCTACCCACCAGTATTTCCCTAACTCTGTCAGAGCAAAGTCTCTCAGAATCATTTAACCATCCAGCTGCCAAGCAGTTAAGTGAAAGAATCTCGGATGCCATAGCAGGCCCAAGTTCTGCATCAGTAGGTCCCCTCTGAGTGGAAGGCGAACCAGGGCATCTATTGAACCAGTGTTGTCTGGGCCAGTCTATCAGGATCAAGTCCGCTCTATCCCTTCGTATCTTCAGAAGCACCCTATAGATCAGAGGAATCAGGGGGAAAGTGTACATTAGTGCCTCCCCCCCCCCCCCATAAGATTAGGAAGGCATTTGAGATCGAGCCCTTCTTTTGACCCCTGATCAAATTGACAGTTCTGGTTCTGGCGAGTAGCAAACAGGTCTATTTGTGGTGGGCCCCACCAGTCAACTCTGTGGGACAGCATCTGTTCGTGCAGTGACCATTCGTGATACAATCAAACAGTTCTGCTCAGTGAGCCTGCCACACCGTTTTCTATGTCCGGCAGGTGTGCTACTATTGGAGTGAACTCATGGGTCAGAGTGAGGTTCCACAGATTGGTGGCTTCCACAGAGAGTGCTAGTGAGTGGACTCCTCCATGTTGCTTTGTGTAGAACATGGCTGCTGTGTTGTCGGTAAGAACTTGGACCATCTTCCCTTTCGCTAGGTCCAGAAAAATGTTGCTCGCTAGATGAATGGCTCAGAGGTCCTTTACATTTATGTGGAGTAACATCTCCATGGCAGACCACGTTCTTTGCGTTGACAAACCCCCTGTGATGTGTTCTCCCCATCCTATGTCTGAAGCATCTGTTATCAGAGCCACTGTGGGGGTTGAGGTCTCGAAGGGGATCCCACCCCTTGCAAAGAGGGTCTTGCCATATTTCAAGAGTTTCTAGGACCTTGTATGGGACAGACAGTACCCTGTTCAAGGGGTGCTTCTGGGGATGGAATATTGAGGCTACCCAGAGCTGGAATGGTCTCATTCTCAACCTGGCCGTTCTGATAACCGAGGTTGAGACCGCCAACAGCTAGTTAGTTGAGACCACTAACAGCTGCAGGCACCATTTGGCCGTGCTGACTGGGGCCCTCTGGAGTTCTGAAATGATGGACTGAAACCTTGAAAGGGGTAGCGAAGCTCTGGCCTTCTTGGAGTCCAGTAGGGCCCTAATGAACTCTATCTTGTGGGTTGGGGCCAGTATTGATTCTTCTTGATTTATGCAAAGTCCCAAGTGGCCGCACAGTCTTTTCACCAAGGTGACACTGTGGCAAAGTTGCTGGTTGGACCTTCCCTTTACTAGCCTATCAAGGTAAGGGTAGATCTTTACCCCCCCACCACCACCATACACTTTGTGAACAGTCTGGGAGTGAAGGCGGGCCCAAATGGGAGGGACATGAACTAGAAGTGTTCTCGTCCCACCATGAACCTGAGGAACCTTCTGTGTTTTGGCCTTATCGCTATATGAAAATAAGCATCCTTTAGGTTGAGGGCTGCAAACCAAACCCCTAGGGCAGGGATAATCTGTGAAAGGGGACACCATGTGGAACTTTATTTTCCTTAGATGCTTGTTTAGAGCCCTGAGGTTCAGGATGGGTCTCAGGTGACCATTTGGCTTGGGAACTAGGAAGTATCTGGAGTAGAAACCCTTTCCCTGCTGACTTTTTGGGAACTTTTCTATGGTCCGTATGGAGAGCAGTTTTCACATTCTTTTTTTAACGGAAAGTCTAGCTCTATGTTCCCACGACATGGACAAGGGGGCGGGTTCCTGTCTCGGGGAATAGTTTTGAATTGGATTGAGTAACCTTTGGATATCATGTTCAGTATCCGATGGTTGGTTGTGATTCTAGCCCATTGAGGTGGAAAATGGGCCAGCAAAGCATGGAACCGCGGGGGTTGAATGGAGAGACAGGGGTCCTTTGGCTGGTTGTCAAAAACGCTGTTTTTGTCCAGTTGGCCAGGAACTGCCGTTTCCTTGGTAAGAAGTTTGGGCCAAGGATTGGGGCTTTGAACCCTTACCCACATGGTTCCTTTCCTTCTCCACAGTCCCATATGGACGATGTGACTGTTGGTAAGGTCTTTGACAGGACCCTTGTGTATAGTTCTGTTGCTGAGGCTGCTGAGCTTGCTTTTGAGGCAACTGGGGTCTGAAAGGGCACCTAGTTTCTGGTGGCACATACATGCCAGGAACTTTATTGTAGCCCAAGAGTCCTTCATCCGATGCAGCTTAGAGTCCACGGATTCAGCAAACAGGGTTGGACCCTCAAAAGGAAGGTCCTAAATGGTTTGCTGCATCTGTTGAGACAAACCGGAGCCCTGTAAACAGGCTGCTTGGTGCATAGACACTGCAGAAGGCATATTACGAGAGGCAGTGTCAGACGCATCCCACGACGCCATTAGCATGGTGCGGGCAATGAGAACCACTTCTTCAACCAATGTCTCAAAATCCCTGACATGTTCCCTAGGAATTACATCCCAAAATCCCTCTAGCGTGCCCAAGATGTTAAAGGCATACCTTCCCATCAGGGTGTGGTGGTTTGCTGTGTGTAGCTGGAGGGCTGAAGTGGAGTAAACCTTCCTACCAAAGACGTAAAGTTTCTTTGTCTCCTTATTCTTAGGAGTAGAGCAAGGCTGGCCTTGTCTATCCCTATGATTGACTGCATCTACCACCAGGGACCTCGGGGTAGGGTGGTTAAAAAGGAAGGAGAATTTATCCACAGGGACATGGTATCTCCAGTCTGCAACCTTGGACACTGGAGAAATAGAGGAGGGGATTTTCCACTGTGCCTTTACAATGAAATACACCCCTTCGTGTAGAGGGACTGAGATTTTAGCAGATGGGGCCGTTTCCCCCAAGTTGAAGAGAGGATTGGACTGCTCCTGGACAATCCCAGGTCCAGGTTCAAATTCACTGCCATGAGCCAAAGGAGGTCTTGTTGGGCGCAAGGGTAATCCCTGTATGCCAAGGGCCTTTGGTAAATGGCTTCATCCGGGGAAGAAGAAGAGAGAATTCACAATCTACAGTGCTGGAGTCAGGTTCATCATCAGAGTTGTCCAACGAACCAGGGGTTCAGGAAGATGACAGTGCCAAGGGTTGTGATGATGCCAGTTCATCCTCTGAGTGGTAGTTGAGCCAACCGTTGGCCCACTCCTGGGAAGAATCATGGGGACGGGGGGGACGGGAAGCCCTGGTGTGACCACTTGGTTTCCGAGAGCCGCCCTCACTCTGGGATATACTCTGCGTCCCCTCCAGTGCAAACTGGTCACCAGAGGAGGTGGTCTCATTGCCGGATGCTCTCTGGCACCAACGGATGAGATGCTTCGGCAGTGAGGAGTCAGGGATCATTTTTGGTGCTGCTCTCCCGCAAGTTCCTCTCTGGCAGGAGCCAGTACCAGGGATGATGTGGACCTACGATGCCGTGGCTTGTCGCCCGATGGTGCCGAGGAACTTGAGGATGATCTTGCCTTTCATGACCCCTGCAAGCACGGTACCAATGGTTCATGTGCCAGGACAGGAGACAGGGATAACCATTCATCAAAACCCCCTTTGGTCCTGGGGCAGCAGTGGTTTTCTCCAGCACTGGTGAAGCTGCTGACCAGAGCTGCCCCTACTGCAGAGGACCATTCTTTAGCTGAAAGGGCTGGTTTACCATTGGCGTGCACCACCCTGTGTGGCGCCGGGGTGTCAGCTCCGATAATATCTTCGCTGCCATGAACACCTCCAGTGTCAAGGGGATGGGTACCAACCCTCTTCCCCAAGGTGGGGTGGATGGTGAAGTGGCATGGCGCCAAGGCGGTGCCAAGTCAGAGGCTGATTGCGGCTTTTTAGTAATAGCCAGAGAGCGACGCTGGGTCTTCTCCAGTGCCAATCTGGGATGTGGTACTGGTGAGTCCTTAGGCTTGGCAGGTGCACCTAGAGCCGGTAGCGCTGCCCAGTCCTGGATGAGGTTCCAGAGCCTCTGCTCCCTGTCTTTGTGAGTTTTTCTTTTGAAGGACTTGCATATGGAGCATTTCTCCACGAGGTGCGACTCACCCAGACAGGAGAGGCATTTGTCGTGGGGATCATCAACTGGGAACACCTTGCAGCAAGCCATGCAGGGTTTAAAATCCAGCATACTTAATCATGTAAAAATAACAAACCTAGATAAAGAGACAGGCACTTGCTTAAATGCAAGGACAGGCTGTTTCAGTACCATCACTGAGGGTGGAAAGAAGGAACTGGGAGGGTCAGGGTTAGGGTCACATATATAGCTGCAGTCACGGTGCAGAGGTGGCATTGGCCCCTGACCCTGACCTGACAGGCCAGGGCTAAAAGGCTTTCCAGATTACCATGCGCTGCAGCACATAGACACCTGTAACTGAATGATGTGAGCAGCACTCAGAAGAAGAGCTAAATTGTGTTTTCTCTGGCTTGCAAGACTCCTGTCTAACTCTGAGTCTGATGTAAACCACTACAATCATGTCACTTCCACTTCAGCTGACACCGCTGTAATATACTCATGGATATTTTGACTGGTGCCAGTCTAGCAGTTTCAAATTTTCCCCCTACAGGAGTTAAACAAGCCAATCATAACAATAGGTGCATTGGTTAGAAGGGTGGAGAGATGGATGTGGGAAGCTACTGTGCTTTCTCCTCAAAGGAAATGGGACAACTGAAGTCAAGCAAAAGCTATTGCTTACCTCATAGCATTTAATAAATTTCACAGCATTTGGTCTGTTGTGTTATGGAGTCCATCAACTTTATGCGTGTTACAGCAGAGCATTAGACTAGAATAATGGATTTCTTCAGGTTTCCGAAGTTTAGCTTAGTAGTGGGTATACTGATTTCTGCTGCGTAAAGATCTCTGTTAGGGGTTGTGATCATGAATTGGTTCTCAGCCCAGGGTTGAATATATCTTAGATTTTTGGCATGGGGAAGGTAGCAATTTATATCTTTTAGTTTTATTGACTGTTTCGTCCCAAAGTATTTTGCAGCCAGAGATCACTTGACCCATTTATGATGCTGATAGTTTGTGCCAAGGCTCCAAGGTCTCAAATGATCTCTGACAGTGCATGACTGGAACCAATTGGCTCACCTGTGTTTGTATTGTTAAAATAGGTAGTAGACTTACAAGAATGTGTTGAGAGTTCATGAAATGCTTGTAAATTATTGCATGTGTTAATCTAAAGTACAAGATCTAGTCCATGTTGCAAGGTAATAGTTGAATGTAACTGTAAAACACCAGACAGGAGAGAGGCATTAAGTAGTGTGAAATACTAGTTTCTAGCAGAAGTGTTATTGCCTGACCAATGAAAAAGGCTATCAACACCAGATGAATGATTATGGAGCATTAGAGGCAAAAAGACTTATTTGATTGCTCCCTCTGCTCATGAACAGAAGACATGCAAGTGAATTCCTCCCAATAGCTGAATTTGAATCTCAAAGCAGAAGGGAAGAAAGAACAAAAAGCCACGAGGAGGAGGAACTACATCTTTATGCTATTTGGACTCTGAAAGGCCAAAGATTACAAAGCATAAGAAGAAGAAGAACCCCCTGTGCTTGGCCTGGGTTAACCCTCAAGGACACACAGACTTTCCATATTATTGAACAGTGGTTGTCAGACTTAAGGTTAGGACCCAGTCAGGGGCGTCGCTGGCTGGGGGAGGGAACCAGAGCATAAGCCCAGGCCCCGCCCCCAGCCCACAGGCCCTGCCCCCAGCCTGCAGGCCCTGGCCAGGGACAGGGACAGGCATCACCGAGGGCAGCTAGGCCTCGCATCCCCGGCCAGGGACGGGGCCAGAAGCGGCCGCAGGAGGCCGGGACCGTATCCCCAGCCGGGGACGGGGCTGCCGTGGTTGCTGGCGGCCAGGCCTCGCATCCCCGGCGGGGGACAGAGCCGCCGCGGCTGCGGATGGCTGGGCCCCGGATCTCCGGCCCAATTGGGCCGGAGATGCAGGGCACTGGTGCTGGGGTTCGGGGCACATGCCCTGGAGTGCCCAGTGCCAGCGATGCCCCTGGACCCAGTACTGGGTTGCAGACCCTCAAACACTGTGTTGCTGTACCCCTTGCTGCCACTGCAAAAAAACTGGAGTGCATTGCTCAAAGATGTAATTGCTGGATCATGGGCATAAATTATTTTTTTGAACTGGGTCCCAAGGAATAAAGTTTAAAAACCACTGTTATAGAATATTATTACTTTTTGGAATTTAATATTAGAACTCATTTGTGAGTATATATGCTTACCTTCTTAAACCTTGTAAATAACTTATTTTCCTAGTTAATCTGCAGATAGTTTACTATAGGCTTGGCTACAAGAGTTGGTTTTGTTGTTAGATCTAAGGTGCAATTGACCTGGGGTAAGCTGGTCCTCTCTGGAACTGAGATTAATCTGAATATTGCTATGATCTTTGCTGTTGGACCATTCAACGCAAAGGTATGCTCACCTGCGAGGCCAAACAGATTGGAATACCCAAACAAGGGGTCCTGTGGCATTTAAAGACTAACAAATTTATTTATTGCATGAGTTTTTGTGGGAGAAAATCAGAGTCTGATGAAGTGGGATTTTCTTCCACGAAAGCTCATGCAATAAATAAATTTGTTAGTCTTTAAGTGCCACGGGAGTACTTGTTTGTTTTGCTGAACTAGACTGACACAGCTGCACCTTTGGAACTTAGAATACCCAAGAGGATTGTCTGTGGCTCCATGTTACTTCTGTGATAGTGTTTGAGGAGTTCACACTTGGTGCTTGGTTGAAATCAAAATACAGAATTCACAATCAGTTTCAGGTTTGTGCCTTGCTTCTCCAACACTCTGCCCTGGAGTTGATGCCCACTTTCTTAAGCTACTGCAGGATAGCCTGGCCCTACTATCAGGGCAGTGCAGCCACTTCCTCACAGCCCACTGACACCACATGACCATTTGTGGGAGGAAGTGGCAAAGAACACCATATGCAAATGAAACAGCTGAGGGAAGGTAAGGAATCAGAATACAATTTCCTCACCTGAAATGGGGTCAGGACATCTGCAGTAAGGGCAGCCTACTTCTCTGTATACCAACAGATCTTTAATGACCACTGGTGGTCAAAGGCCAGAAGAAAACATGACACCTCCAGCAGCACAATACCATCCAAAAGCATCTGTGGTAGGTGTGACTTGTTTCTGTCTACGATAGCCCACCTCAAAATGCCCAAATCAGGGCAGGTTGCAAAAAGGAGAGCAAATTCTCCCAAAATTGGTGGCAAACTAAGGTTAGATTCACCAGCCAGTCACAAACAGTGCTCCTGATTTCCCACGCTGGTTATCAAGAAACTAAAATGAGAAGTTACACAGCCCCCTTCATTGCACTTCAGTCTCTGGCTCCCAAATAGCAACTTGGTCCGGTAAAGAGAGAAGTTACTTAAAACTCTATTTCCTTTTCAAAATGTTCTTCTGATCCCCTAATGATCAGCCACATTACCAGATCAGCACTGGATTTTACTTAAAATACTACACTTTCAGCCGGTCCTTCAGTGTCTAAGACTAAAAGTTTAGTATAAAAGAAACAAACCAGGAACAGTTAAATGATCAAAGCAATCAGATACATACAAAATACTTCCAAGTCCATATATATCAGATTCTTAGCAGTGTGGTAGAGTTTGCAGGTTTGAACAGTTCCTCTGGAGTACATTCAATAGCCAGATGGATCTTGGCCCTTTGTTCAATATATCAGATCTAAAGGAGTTGATTTTGTAGTAAGAAGCAGCAATGAAGACACATATAGTCTCAGCAATGTGGCTTGTACGTCCCATGTTTCAAACACAAGCCCATAGCACAGGGTCAGGGAAAAGCTCTTAGAGTGCCTGTCCACAGGCATGTCCCTACATGTCTTGATGATTCCTAGGAGTAGCTCCTGGCTTCCCTCCCTGGGTGCATTGCATAGCTGTTTGAGATTAAGCATGAATATAGATAATATTCTTATACTGGGCAAATTCTAACTTTTCCAGTGAGACCTTACATGGCATATCTTGTAATGTTCATTGCACTCTTGTAATATCACTATTATTAACATTATAAATGGCTGCCTGTTTCAGACAGTGTCATGCATGGTAGGTCTCAGCATTACACTGGTCCAAAAATAATTGGTCAGCTGACTGCTCCATTATTGATCAAATATTGTCAAATGTAAAAAAAGGTCATATTTTAAAGAACAACCTTAGAACAGTAACAAAGAAAAAAAAGAGGGTAAGGTTTAGCCTCACCTAGATTTTTATGCTTGATTACAAAAAACAGGTTACTTAAGTGAGATGTTTTAACTCAGAAAAATGTGAAACACAATGAAATGCAGTTCTTAACAATGAAAGAATGGCTCCACAATCAAAAAGATAGGCTGCTACTTACATGAGCCATGCTTGCTGGATTATTTGACGCTGATCAAATAGTACTGCAAGCAGTCAGTTGACTGACTTGTGAACCATATTCTGGGGTATTGTTTTGGTTCTGATTCTCAGTGTGGAATGTGACCCACTGCAGGACCAATGAAACCCCCTGTTGTGAGCTCGGTTGTCCTGATCTGTTTCACATCTGGTTGCTGATTCAGGAGAAGCTTAGGTCTCAGCACAAGGTGACTATCACTGAAAAGATTTAAATTCTACACCAGTGGTTCCCAACCTTTTCTCTGCTGTGGCACACCTTGATACCTTCAAATTTTTTGAGGCACACCACTATTAAAACTCATGAATATTCAAATTAGCTCAAAATAACATGAATATTTATGAACCATAGCACAGTGGTTTGGCAATGCTGCTGTGTAGGGTAGTAGGGGTAGCAGAACAGGGATGGCAAGACAGGGCAGGTCAGGAGTTATTTGCAGTAGCAAGAGTGTGTGGGGAGCAAAGCAGGGCAGATGCAGGGCTGGTGCAACCCAGTAAACCTGGTAAGCATTGCAGGGGGGCACTGGCACCTGCTCTGCTTACAGGAGGGGCGCCAGAAATGGTAGCACCATTCCTGGGCAGGGGTGGCCAAAGAGGACAAAGGCAGCCATGTGGGGAACAGCACAAAAGTGCCAAGAGAGGAGAGTGGAAGGGAGAACAGGAGTGGCTTGGGGGGGGCGGGGGGGGAACCTGGGGAGTGGGAAAATAGGGTAGGGGAGCACGACGCAGCAACCACTTCCCCCTTTCTCTATACTGGCTCCCTGCCACCCAGGGAAATCCTCATCCCACTGCTGCTCCCTCCCACCCCAGTGGGTCCCGTTCCCCCCTTCGCCAGCCCCCTGCTGCCTGTGATGGACCTTCCCATCACTGTAGGGGCCAGAACTATCCCCCCAGCCCCCAGCTCACCCCCCCCAGCTACACCCCCCCCAACCAAACAGCCACCCCACAACCTCAGCTACACACCCTCTGCTACACACCCACTCCCACCCAGCTCTGCTACACACATACCCCCTGCTTCCCACAACCCCCAGCAGCCCCCCTCAAAGCCCTTACCTTGGCTGTTTGCAGGCTGGCTGACAGGCTGGGAGCTGTTTCCCTGCCACAAACTACTTTGTGGGCCCCCCCAAAGAGCTCACTATTGGCCCCCACTGCTACCTTCCATGTGGCCCCAGTCCCCCCCCCCCGCAGCCCTAACCACCCCACACAACCCCCCAGGACTTCTTTTTTGTTTTGCTGAACTGAACTAACACGACTATCCCTCTGGAACTCGTAAATTATTCTTGGGTATGATATTTATAAAGATCTTCCTATCATGAAGCGTGTAAGTTGATCATCTTTCACTTCACATAAATGAGCTAATGCTGAACTACAAAGTTAAAATGAACATTTTAAAAATTTTTAAAAAGTATGAGCATTAATTAATAAATAAAAAGTAACATTAATGATGGCTCAAAAATAACTAAAATACCACATTTAAAATTTTGGCAGTCAAATCTTACAAATGTTTCATATAGGCTTGGGTTTATGTGCACTAGACATTTAATACAAATAATTATAATAAATAAAAATAAGTAAAAAAAAAGATTCCTAGTGGGTAGCTATAAATGAAAAACACCAAATTACAGTGACATTCTCTGAAATACTCAAGTTTATAAGACTCTTGCCCCCTCAAAATATTAAATAGTAAGTACAGAAGAAGCTAAAAAATTACTTACAAAAAAAAATGATACAGCACAGACATCACACACAGCTGTAATGATTGTCTAAGAGGTCAGCACTGTATTTATATGTAGCAGCCTATATGGACCTACTTGGTAAACTGATCTCACCAAAGCCAAACTAAAAATTGCCACAAAGTCAAAGGAAAAGGCAAAAGAACAGGTAAAAAAAAAGAAAAGGAAAAGGCAATATTTCACAAAATTAAAAAATGACAGAATAAATGGCCACACTGAGGAATTAAAAGCTGAGCCCAAGGGAAAAGTTCCTACTATTGTGCTGTCTGTTGCTTGCTCCTGCTTTTTTAGCATGTCAATGTGAAGGTGATGGGCAGATAATGGTGAAATCTGCAATTCAGTTGAAGCACAGATCCTAATGATAGTTTGCTTTGATGAGCCAAGAGTGAAAAGTGCTTAGGCGTCCAACCCTACTAGCTTTTTGCCAGCCCTGCATAGCCCACGTGGCTGGGCTGAGCAGGGAGGGAGCTCTAACTCCAGCTCTCCCAGATTCTCGCGGCACACTGGTTGGGAACCACTGTTCTACAGAGGTCTTTACAATGTTTTTCAAAACGTAGTGATATCTTTTCTGTGAAGCCCTTCCACATCCTCAGCTGTAAGAAAGGGAAATCATAAGGAAATCAGACTGGATGATCATGGTGATCCCTTCTGCCCTTAAAGCAGGGGTGTTGCTGCCCCAAAAAAAGGGTCAGAGCCTGGCCTCAGATCCTGCCCTGCCCCAGGGCCCAAACTGGCACAGGACCCAATTTGGCCCTGGGCGCCCAATCCAGCTCCAACCACTGCTGGCACTGCCCAATCTGGCCCAGCCACTGCCAGCAAGTGGCAGGTGGTCCCAGCCTGACTCCTTCGGCTGCCAGCAAGTGGCACATGGCCTAGAGCTGGATCCAGTCTCTGTCACTGCTAGCAAACGGCAGGCAACCTGGGCAGGCCTGATTTGGCCCTAGCTGCTGCCAGCAAGCAGCAGGCACCCCCAGCCCAGATCCCCAGCTCCTGCTGCTGCAAATGAGCAGCAGGCAGCTGGAGTTGAATCTGGGGCAGGGCTAGCCCAGAGCAATGAAGGGCACGAGCCCTGTGGGCCCAGCAGCAGTGATGCCTATGCCTTAAATTCATGTCTAAGAGTGCTTAGCAGCTACATATCCTATGTGATGCAGCCAAGAGCAGTAACATTTCTATTTTAGGCCTCCAGTTACTTGTGTCTGCAAATTCTAAAGGGAACGCTGCAAAGAAAAGCATATGGGGAAAGGTGTCTCCAAGAAAATGACCCTGCCTTGGGGAGTTCCTGTAGCCACAAAGGCACAGAACCTCAGCTATTTAGATGCCTAACTTCCATAAATGAAATCAACAGGAGGCATCTAAATACCTTCGAGGATCTGGGCACAAACAGTGCCAAAGCGAACTGCTCTGAAGATAAACAGCAGAGCAATGTCGGTCTGTCTGCAGTGCTGGAAATCATTCTTACACCTCTTGTTTGGTCCAACAGAATCTGCAACCTAAGAGCCATCTGTTCCCTAAAACTTAGCAGAAGGAATGGCTGAACAGAGATTTAACCTGGATTAAGTTCCAAAGGGGCAGCCGTGTTAGTCTAGTTCAGTAAAATAAACAAGGAGTCCTGTGGCACTTAAAGACTAACAAATTTATTTATTGAATGTTAGTCTTTAAGTGCCACAGGATTTCTTGTTTCTTAACCTGGATTAAGGGGCTTGTTGGGGATTCGTGTTTAATTCTGGATGGGTTAGTGGGTGTTCATAATCTATATTGGGGTCTCAAACTCAAATCACAATGAGAGCCGTATGAGAACTAGTATGTTAGCCCAAGGGCTGCACCACTGAGACCTTTTCATACAACAGTATTGCAAATATCAGTAACAATAGTGTTGAGGGCTGCAGGAAATAGCTGTAGGTGCTGAATGTGGCCTGCATGCCTCATGTTTGAAACTCCTGATCTATATAATGTACTTGATCTGGCCTCCAGAGTGTCTGAGTACCTCATGGTCTTTAATATATTTACTCTCAGTATCTACCCATTGGTACTTCCCATGGGATCTGCTAGATCTCTTTGGCTATGTCTACACGGCACTTTTATTTAGAAATAACACTCATTATTTTGAAATAAAAGAAATTAGGTCTACACAACGTTTTCTTATTTCGAAAGGACGGATCCCATCCTTTCGAAATAAGAATCGTCGTTCCAAAACAGTAAAACCGCGATGTTTTCAAAACGGCCATTATTTCGGAAGGGATATTTCAAAATAACGCCATTTAGACCTGTTCTTTTGAAACAACACCATGTACACCTGTTGTTTCAAAACAACTTTTCGAAACAATGGGCCAATTGGTGTTATTTCGGAATATCCCTTTCGAAATAACAGCCATTTCGATTGCGGGGTTTTCCTTATTTCGAAATGAGAACTTTCAAAATAAGGGTTTTATTTTGAAATAAGACATTTCGAAAGGACTTATTTTGAAATAAAACTCTTTGTGTAGACATAGCCTTTGGTTTCCACAGCTAGTCTGGAACATTTAACCAGCACTGACTTCTTAGCATATTTGTGGGAAATCAAAAACTGTTAGTAAAAATATTAAATTCATAAATCTCTACCAGACCCACTGGCTAACAGAATGTTGTTCCAGGCCATCAGGAGAAAAAAGGGGAAAGCCCTTTGGAATAAAATTTGTTTCTGAAAAAGCACCTAGTTTGAGGATTAAAATTTGTCTAAAAATATTCAACACTGCAAGCAATTTGTACATGTGTTTGGTTTTTTATATTATAGTTTTATCCAAACTCCGATGAAAACAGCAATTGAGAACTTCGCTTTATATGAAAACTTTTTGAGAAATTCAAAACATAAGATTGTGAGTCTGTTTCAAACAGTGCACAATGCAAACAGCTTCACATTTTAAATTTTTTTTCACTAACTCTACATCAAGGAAAAGTTGCATGTAAAAGGGACCCAGTCTTACAGGTCTTGCACTGGCAAAACTCCCATTGCCTGAGGTGAGGAGCCCTCAGTGGTAAAGGAACAGGTTCAGCATTGCTTAGGAAGGCTGGACTTGCACAAGTCCATGGTGCCAGATGCAATGCATCCAAGAAAGCTGAGGGAGTTAGCTGATGGGATTGCAGTGCCATTCCATTCACCATTATCTTTGAAAACTCATGATGATTTGGGGATGTCCCAGGTAAATGGAAAAGGCAACTGCAGAGCCCGTCTTTCAAAAAGGGAAGAAGGAGGATCCAGGGAACTGCAGACCAATCAGTCTCACCTCAGTCAATGGAAAAATTATAGAGCATGTCCTCCAGGAATCTCTTGTGAAGCACTTGGAGGAGAGGAAGGTGATCAGGAATGATCAGCATAGATTAATTAAGGGCAAGGCACATCTGACGAACTTGATTGCCTTCTATGATGAAATGACTGTGGATGCAGAGAAAGCAATGGACGTGTTATTCCTTGACTTTAGCAAAGCTTTTGATATGGTGTCCTGCAGTATTTTTGCCAGCAAATTAAGGAAGCATGGATTGGATGGATAGACTATAAAGTGGATAGATAGCTGGCTTGATCAGTGGGCTTCGCAGTTAGTGATCAATGGTTCAATGTTTAGTTGGCAGCAGGTATCAAGTGAAGTGCCCCAGGGTTGGTGCTGGGGCTGATTTTGTTCAACATCTTCATTAATGATCTGGTGCAGGGGTCAGCAGCCTTTTCTGGCCCCCTTGCCAAAATCCACTTCCCCACAACCTAGGCAGGTATTGGGGGTGGGGCCATTAAGGGACTGGAGACAACACGTACGGCAACTCCTTTTCTCTGCTGGCCCCACCCTCCCAGAAGGGTTTGGATCCACAAAAGCCACATGCACATGGTGACTCCTGCTGGCCCTGCTGAGGGAGGGGTGGGGGAAGAGCTAGCAGGGGAGAGCAACTGCAGGGTCGGGAGCCCTGCTTGCTGCACTGAATGAGCACACATCCCATGTTTTGCATGAGTGCCTGGGGTTCCTGACCCCTGATCTGGAGGATGGGGTGGATTGCACCCTTAGGAAGTTGGGAGGTGACACTCAGCTGAACGGAGTGGTTGATATGCTGGAAAGTAGGAATAGAATGACCTGACAAATTGCGCGATTGGACTAAAAAGAAATCTGATGAGGTTCAGCAAGGGTAAGTGCGGAGGTCTGCACATACAAGAGAAGACTCCTTTGCACTGACTATGCAGCAATTCTGCAGTAAAGGACCTGGGGTTTACAGGGGGCAAGAATCTGGATATGAATCAGCCAGTTCCCTTTTTATGAAGAAAACTAAAGGCATTTAGGGCTGCATTAGTAGGAGCACTACCAGCAGACTGAAGGAATTGATTATTCCCCTCTATAGGCACTGGTGAGGCCACATCTATAGTACTGTGTCCAGTCTGGGGCCCTTGACTACAAAAAGAACGTGAACAAATTGGAGACAATCCAGCAGAGGACAACAAAAATTATTAGGGGGCTGGGGCATATGAAAAAAAGCTGAGACAATTGGGCTTATTTAGTCTACAGAAGAGAAGAGTGATGGGGGTATTTGCTAGAAGCCTTCAACTATTTGAGTTGGGATTCCAAAGAGGATGAAGATAGGCAGTTCTCAATGGTGGCAGATGACAGAAAGACCAATGGTCAGAAATTGCAGTAGAGGAGATTGAGGTTGGATATTAGAAAAAAAAAATCCCTTGTAGGGTGGTGAAGCATTGGGATGGGTTACCTAGGGAGCTGGTGGAATCTCCATTACTAGAAGTTCTTAAGGCACAGCTTCACAAAGCCCTAACTGGGATGATTTAGTTGGTGTTTGTCCTGCTTTGAGCCGGAAGTTGAACTAGATGACCTCTTGAGGTCTCTTCCAACCCTAAACTTCTGTGATTTCAGTAAGCCAGACCTTTGAACCAGGAATATCAGTTGGAAAGTCCAAAAACAAATCAGTCATTTCTTTTTCTAGAAATTGGTCCAACACAAAACCCTCGATCCAGACCTATCCTAGAAATCTGGTAATTCCATGTAAAATGCTATTCTTGTAGTAATATAATCTAAGTAATACAGTTTTCATGAGCACCTGCACTTTTGGGTTTCTGTCTAAACCAGCCCACCTCTTGGAGTTGCATCCACTGATCACATCTAAGGGATATGCCTAAACTCTCTTTATTGTCAGCTTTCTCCAAACTAAAGCTCCACGAATAGGTAACAAATAAGCATGAGCCACAATACCAACATTAATTTTATCTTCTCACCACCCCTAGAATTAAAGTCATGTTTTATCCTCATTTTACAGAGGGGGTTGTTGAAGCACAGATGTTAGACTATTGCAAGGTCATAGAGGGAACTGGTGGAACTGGAAGAGCCTGATTGAGAGGACAGGAGACAGTAGTTTGGTCACACAGATGGGGGCTCTCTCAGGGGAGGGGCATTTTGCTTTGCATAATGAAAACCCTATGCTTGCTAATTGCCTTTTTTCTTCTAATTCCATTAAGGTGGGCTCAGACTCCTTTGCAGGGGAACACGACGGGTTTCCTCTGGCATTTCTCCTGATTTATGTCCGAGCAGCAAACTCCCCAGACAGGATGGGAAAGACTAAGTAACTGGAGAAGCAAAGCATAAAAAGATCCCTATATATGTATATATAGGATGTCAGCTGAAACTTTTCCCTTAAATCCTTTCCTTTGGCAGCCTGTTGCAGTGTTTAAATCATACCTTTAAAATACAGATACAGACACTAAAAGGCTCCAAGGGCTCTATGAATTAGGGACTGGATTGAAGAGTTACAGTCATTTTCTCAATTAGCTGAACATAAATCAGCAGTAATGAGGCGCTTAGGAGAATTGGGCAGGTTTAGTACCCTGCTCCTTTCCTCCCCCACAATCCCCCATCCTCCAGCTGCCACCTGTTTGCTATGTAGAGCTGTCAGTTATTTTATTTTTCCACCTCTGCAGACCTGAGTGATGGATCCGAATGTCGCCAATCTGACTGCAGCAACTGATACGTGTGGCAGTGGTGGGGTTGTCCAATATAGTGTAGCTAGATGAAACATTTGTACTTAAACACAGTGCTTGTATTTAACAAGGGTACAGAAAGGCCATCAGTCCCAAGGTAAGTTTTCTTCCTGTATGTCAGTAAAGAATCAGCCAGAGTAGGAATTGGAGAAAGAATATCAAGTGCCAAGGAGGATCCAGTTTGGTGTGACACTAACAATTCAAGAACACAGTCTTGGCTAGGCAGTTTGTACTCAAACTCTAGAGCCTTGTTATGTAATCATGGCCTTTCAGCCTGCTCAATATGGGTCTTAGGCCTGCAACTCTGCTTGCCACATCACTTGTTGTTAAGGGATCAGGGTGCAGAAGGAAGAGAGGGTTAGGCATTGTGGTACCAAACCACAAAGAATTCAGAGGTTCATTTGGGAGAAGTGTCCAAAAGCTGATTTCTTTGGTCATTGACACCCCTGTGCAATCTCAGGGAAGTCAAGGTAGTTATACAGGCTGGCAGGAGGTCACCTCTCACATCATGCAAGAACAAGGGTGGCACTGAAAGAGTACAATTAAATGCAGCAAAAGGAAACAGTTAGTGCACAGCACATGATTACACCAGGGAATTCTCTGCCGCAAGATCGAACAGTGAAATCCTAGGGAGCTAAAACCAGGCCTGCAACACTGTTAATGGTAGTTGACTGCTGCCAACTTGTGCTTCATGGTTCTGTGACCCACAGAGGAGGCAGACCACAGAAGTCCTGCTTCAAGGGGTCTGACAGGCAGCACCCTCCAGGCTTCCAATTGGCTACTCATCCTATATAAATCCAAGGAGCAGTCTAGGGAGCATCTACGCAACAGTATGGGGTATTCAGTGGCTGTAATGAGCAGTCCTGCTCCTGAGCTCTTGGCTTTGACTGGGCTTGCACTTTGCTTCCTGCCCTGGACCCTAAAACCTGTCTTGGACTCTGACCCTCAATGCTAGCCCTGGCCTGAAACTTGACTCTGAACTGCTACCAAACTCAGGTTTGCCCCTCCTTTCATCCTTCACCTGACTACCCTTGCTGCTCTCATGCTACTAACTGAGGAAAAGAACCAAGCAAGATTTAAGAAAAAAACAACCAACCCCAACAAAAGTTATTCATTTTTATGGATAATGAAGACACCCCTAGTTAATTTAGACAGAAGATAGTTTTAATAAGAGTTACAAACTTGTAACAGGGCAGTCTATCCTGATAAGGACTAGGGAACAAGAGGCCAACCAGCTCTTCTTGGAGGGAGATGAAGAGCGTTTTTCAAACTGGTGGTTGATTCAAGTTAATCAGAGTCAGCTGGACTCTGCTGAGTCTTACAAAGGCTGAGTAAGCACAGCTAGTGAAGAGATATAGGTTTAAGGGTGGATGCTGTAGCAGGGCCTGGGGTAAATACATGGAGTGTGAGTAGAGAAGGCCTCAGGGCTCAAGCAGAAGCTCCTGGCTCATGTGGGGTGGTTTTCATGGGGGATTTATGCTGAATTATCTTATTGTGTCTGACCAAC
This sequence comes from Podocnemis expansa, assembly GCA_007922195.1. Classification (NCBI taxonomy): domain Eukaryota; kingdom Metazoa; phylum Chordata; order Testudines; family Podocnemididae; genus Podocnemis; species Podocnemis expansa. The sequence continues at coordinate 7,547,824 of ML682022.1, read as the reverse complement.
TGGGTGTGCTGTTCATCCTTTCTTGATTGGAGGAAACAGGCTGGCAGCCTACAAAACTCTCTTGCTTCAGGGCATAAGTCAGTCTCTAAGTACTGAGGCTAAGGAAGAAATGGCTATTGGGTTGGCCTATAGCTGCTGTTCTGGGATTTCTTGCATCTTCTAAAGCATCTGGCAGTGCTTGGAGCTGGGATGCAGGATTAGAGCTGTTATAAACCTGATTTAGGCTGGCAATGTCTGTCTTCTCTTGGTCAGTGCTATGCTGAATGTGACCCCTCAATTTAAGCCTATTGTTTCTTCTAAACAGACCTTGTCCCCTCTGTGATGTAATATCCCTTTATGATAGCAGGAATGATTCCAAAACCCTGGCTTTCAACACATGCAGGCTGGTGGAAGGCTAGATGCAGGTCTGAACTTTGTCTTGTGATCCTTTTCAAAGTATTAACTATTTTTATGGGCAGCACCAATTAAGGCCCTAGTGACCATTATTTGAAGCAGATTCTGCTCCAGGCACCCTAATTCCTTGATATTTATATTGGTACAGCACCTAACCAAGTTCAAGGCACCTTCGTGCTAGGTGCTGAATGTGTGTAGAATACAGGCAGGGGTTAAAGTATAATTTGGGGGACCCTGGAACTCTCTTAAATTGGTGGGACCCCCTCATGCACCCCAGCTACTGTCCCCAAAACGCCTACTGCCATTAAACCCCTTTCCCCATGTCCTTTTTAGCACCAATCTCTACTCCCTAAGTTCCCTGCCCCCATTCCAGCCCTCCTAATCCCCCAGCCCACCATCCTGATGCATTCTCCCCTCTCCCCACAAACCCTCCCTGCCCCTACTCTTTCCCTACTGGCTGCCCGACTGTCCCAACCCAGCGCCCTTAGCTGGCTGAAGAGTTGGGCATGAGGCAGGAGGGTGCAGCATTGGCCAGCCAGGCAGCCAGCAGAAAGGAGCCCAGACTGGAGGCTGGGCCCTGGCCATGCACACAGCTAGAAGGCTGGAAGGGTAGAGACACTCAGGCTCCAGAGAAGGGAGGGAGGGGTGGATGGGCTGGCCCTAACCCACAGCCCCTCCCTTCCTCCATCCTAGAGGGGACACTCCAGATCACTGGTTCCAGCATGCCCTTCTATTTGGGGGGGGGGGGGGGCTGGAAAGCAGTGTTCTGGTGCAACCCCCTATTTTGGGGGGCCCTGGAATGCAGCATTCTGGGGTGTTCCCCTATTTTTAGGGGGCCTGGAATGCTTGCTCCCTAAAAATTGGGGGCTCTGGGGTGTTCCCCCTTACTTTAACCCCTGAATACAGGACAGATCCATCCATGAAGAGTTTGTACTCTAATTAAAGAAGACAAAAGGTAGAGGAGGAAACAGGAAAATGTAAGAGCGGAAGGTCGCATCCAGGATTGGGGGCAGTACTGGAATTACTAAGGGGCCACAGTGTGCTCTAGTGCAGGGTCTCAATCTTTTTCCTTCTAAGCCCCCTTCCTCACCGCCCTCTATAAAGACTCCAGGGCCCAACAACATAGCTTTGGAGCTCCAGACTCCCACCCCTGCTGGGTGTGTATGGGACAGGGGGGCCTTGGAGCTTCAGACCTGTGTGGGAACGTGTTCTGTCTTGTGGCCACAGACTCCTAGTTGAGAATGCTGTATCTTGCATCTAATAGATCAGCCAGAGGAGTGAAGCAAACAAAGTGGGTAATGGAGGATGAGGTAAAACAAAATTTCCCTGTCTTAAAGTTTTTCTCCACTGAGTCTTCTATCACTTTGGCGGCTCTCCTCTAGTTTTTGTTCTTTTTTAAAAGGGACGATGCCCAGAGTTGAATCCATTAAAGCAGACCAGACATCACCAATAATGAGATATCTTATGGGGTTATATTTGTATTACCATAGTGTCAAAGAGCTGAATCATGAACTTCCCCTTGGTGCTAGGGGCTGTTGAAACGTAAAGCAAATGAATTTGCTGCTTTTAGCTATAGGATTGCTACTGTTGCACTCCAACTTCTACAGCAGCATTCAATTATTGTCTCCCATGCAATTTATCATCCTCACTAACTTTTTCTAAACCCCTTTTGTGTGGCATTTCCTACCTGAAGTTCCTCTATTCTGTGCTGTCTCTGGTTTGTCTTTCAGCCCCTTTCTCTTTTGTATGAGAGTCGCACTGAGTTTTTCTTATCCACCAGAGTTCTCACCATCCCTCTGTGCTCCAAATCAAACACAGGTATGCTGTGCTGCAAAGCACTTAATGAGTATGACAAATGGTGGATCTAGAGCAGATCACTGAAGTAACAAACTTGACTCTTGCTCAGCTTGACAGTGGAGCAGCCATAACTTCTGTATGGGCTCAGTTTCTGTGCCCATCTGTGACGTCTTTAGTCTGTGCCAGTATGTTGTATACGATTCTGTCAGATATCTTACTTAAGAGGAGATGAGGCAGATTTATTGCATTTCCTTTATACACTAAGCTCACAAGCAAGACATGAAATACACATGCCAATCTTTGCAATGTTTTGAGTCACCTCCTGGAGCCCAGCTTAGAGTCAGACCAACAGATCGGCTAATATAATCTAGGCATTCTACTTTTCAAAGAATCTTCAATGTGTAACACCCATGTGGCCAGATCGAGTCTGCCTTGCAGGTGGCTCTGACCAGAGAAGGGTATGCATGGGGACACAGCAAGGAGAGCCTCTTTGCCCCAGGGGCACCTGTTCCAAACCCCCAGAGTGACCACACACACATTGGGATAGCACAGGGATTATGGGAATGGGGAAGGTTTATTTACAGAGGTGCAAAGGGGAAACCAACAGGGGACATGGGGCAGCAGTAACACAGAGTAACAGCTAACACAGGGCCCTGTAAGGCCCAACAGTGCAGCAGGCTGGAGGCAGACATGAGCACTGTATCTTCACCATGAGTTCAGGAGTCCCAGCACAGCTCCAGTCCAGTGTTCAGTCCAGCAACTCCTAATCTTTGGCACCAGCACTTTCCCAGCAAAAGAAAATCCTCTGATGCCTCTTCTGCCGCTCTTTGCAAACCCAGAGCGACACCCTCCCCACTTAACTAACTACAACCTCCCTCCTGAGTTCCAGGTGCTGTACTCACAGCCCCACAGCTCCAGATGGCCAGTCACTGGATCCCGCTCTGTCCTTGGGCGACTCTCCCCAGCACAGTGTCCTTCTGTGGGTGCTGGCCTGGCATCCCAGGTCAGCCGCTCTGTCTTCCCTGGCTTCCGGCAGGGCCTCTCCCTCTGCTTCCTTCCCAGGGCCTCCAGCTCCAGCCTCCCTCCTCAGCTCCACACCATAGTCCCTCTCCCACAGGGCAAGGATTTAAAGGAACCACGCTCCTTAAAACCCCGGGGGGGTTACAAATGTGTTTTTTGGAAATGGCCTCTCATTGGGCTGGCAACTTCCCTCATGCAGGGATGGGCTCTGATTTCCAAAATGCTGATCTGGATCCAGGGCTTTTTGGGGGTGATTTTTAAAAAACAACCCAGAACATTTTTTTGGTCAGAAGCTGGGAGTGGATGGCCATTACTGGAAGATGGGACACTGGGCTAGATGGATCATTGGTCTCACCCAATATGGCCATTCATATGTTCTGTGCTTAAGGATTTTTGTTGTTTGTGGTGGGTATCCAGCCCGAAGAAAGGCAAATGTCATCAATGATCGGAGTATGAGCAGAATCTATATTTCACTAGAAGTCTAGGTCTCCAAATCCTGCCTGGGGTAGGGCACTAGGGGTTAGGACCAGAGCTCCCTGTCTGAGAACTGCAGTTAAGGGTTTCTCAAGGGGCCAGGATTAGGTCTGTTTGGTCCTCATGTATCCCATGCATTTGCACAGGGAAATCTGGGTAGCAATGCAGTAACCCCATCCAACTCTGCAACCAGCCACTCTGGCCTCAAGATTGCTCTGATTCCACAGCAGGAAAGAAGTGGTAGTGGCAAGGTAGGCAAAGCAGAAGTCCTGTGCCCCACTAAATGGTCTGGAGCTAAGAATCTCCAACTGCCAGGCCAAAGCTGTTAACATCCATGAAGGAGGCTGTGGAGTAGATTATAGCAGCCCCTGCCCTCATCAGGTCTCCTGGTCCATGAGGAGCATGTGGCTGGCATACGCCAACAGGATGACTTCCAAGGCCAGCTCTTGAAGCAGCAACCCCATTCTCCATTTGTGGAGGATGGACTAGATGGTGGTTGTGTAGAGCTGTCTGGACAGCTGACAGCCCTGCTGCTCCTCTTGGTGTTGAGTTTCATTAAAGTCTAGTTGAGCATGACCAGGTACTTGGCAGAGGTGTCCAGCACCTAGAGAAAGCCCAGGAAGTAGGGCCTGAAGCTTAATGCCCATGATCTGTCCTGTCAAATGCCTTCTTCTGGTCCAGTGACAGACCACACCTACACACAAGATCTTATAGAGGTTGTCAAAGGTGGCCCCGCCTCGGATGGTGTGCAGCCACTATGAACAGACCTTGTCTACCAGCAGGGACCCCAGCTACAGCAAAATTACTTTCACCAAGACTGTAGTCTATAGTGAGGAGTGAAACTGGGCACCAGTTCCTTAGGTCATGGAGGACTCTCTCCTTCAGTAGCAGAGCAAGTACTACCCACTTTCATGACAAGCGGAGCACCCTTTTCTCTAAGGAACTGGTCCAGGTGGTGTTGAGGTCTGAGGTGAAGAGGTTCCGGAATGTGCAGTAGAACCCCATGGTAAGCCTATCAATGCCCACCAACGAGTCTCCTGGCATCAGAGGGAGGGCTTCAGAGAGCCTGGCCAAAACAAGAGGCTGATCTAGCCATTCCCAGTCACTGACACTGACCACAGGGAATCTGTGCCACAAGAGCATGCAGGTGTCCATGTCAATCAGTTCTGAGAAGAAGAGGCTAACACAGAAGGCCTTGGCCCTTCTGTGTATCTGCACTAGCTCCATGAGAGCGTTGCTTTCTGATGTACTTCTTGGCCTCCCTCTTTTTCTCCAGGGTGTAGAAGAAGCAGGAGACATGATTAATCCTTCATCCAGTTCCTATGACAGATGAAAAAGGCACCCCAGGCCTGATTTGTCACAGGGGACCAGGAGCTCATCCCATTTCTCCTGATTCCCTCTGAAAAGGGATGAGGTCCTTGTGGTAAGCAGCCAGGACTTCTCCAGCAACAGGATCTTTTTCCATCTGCTACCACAAAGCAGGGCGCAGGGGGGAAGAGTCAGCTGAAAGAGTGATGCAACAGTAGAGCAGAAGAGCTGGGCATGGACCTTCCACCTCACATCCTACCACTTCTCTGCTGTGAGAAATGCCTTCCTCTACATCCACCAGGCTGGCCAGCATTGCTGGCAAGATGCAGCAAAGCACTCATCCTCCAGCAGACTGTCATTGGAGTGCCTGTAGGCGCCAGCCCTTCGTTGTCAGGAAGACTGTTCTGGTCAATAGGTAATGGTCCAAGAACAGAGCAGGCCCGAGTGTTAAAGTAAGCTGGAATGCACTGGAATGGCATTCTGGGGCCCACTACTTTTAGGGGCTCAGCATTCAAGGCTCCGTAAATTTAGATAATTGAGCCAGAACACAGTGTTCTAGCTCCATTTTCTATTTTTAGGGGACGACCAAACGCTGAGCCCCTAAAAACAGCAGGCCCCAGAATGCCATTCTGGCATATTCCGGCAGGGCTGGGACCTTCCCCCAAGCTGGGAGATGTTAAATCTTCTGCCCTGAGTCTGGTCTGACTGAGCATGCTCAGTGCCTCTGAGCATACTCAGTCAGAGCAGGTTCCGGGTCGGGGGTGGGGAGCCTCAGCCCAGGCTGGGGCTGCTCTGCACAGTATCCAGGTAAGGGGGAACTTTTGGGGAGGAGCTGAATTTTAGAGGGCACTGCCTGGGCAATTTTCCCTATAGGCTATGTGTGCTGGCAGGGAGCTGCCACAGGCAGGGGGGAGCCCAGCCTGTGGCGTGGCCACTCCATTGGCCAGGTAAGGGGGGCTGGGGATGGACAGTTGCTGGGGACAGTCTGCAGGGCGGGCGTTGGCCCAGGGGAGCATGGGGAGCTGGCAGCACAGGAGGGTGCCTTCCCCACAGCCAGCCACAGTGTGGCCACCAGGGCCAGGTTTGGGGGGGGGAAGGTGCCTTCCTTGCCACTGGCCACAGTGCTGCCACTGGGGCACAGGGGAGTGTGGGGGGATTAGGAAGGGCCTGGGAGCTGGGGGCTTAGGGAACAGCCCAGGGCAGCCCAGGGAGCTGGTGGCAGAATGGTGGGGGGTTAGGGAAGGGGTTGGGGACTCAGCGCTATTTGGGGGAAGCCAGCAGGAGGGTGGGGGGAATGACCTGTCCAGTGGTGGGCATCCTGATCCATCTCTAGCCACCATGGGAAGGCAGCTGGGGATGGCTCTGACTCCTCACCACCTTCTGGCAGTGGCTGGGGCCAGAGCAGGCCCCAGGGCAAGGGAGGGCACTTTTTGGTGTGTAGCCCTCGAGCCCATGTCCTAGTACTCATGTGGTCCACATGATTATTTGTGTTTGAGACCCCTGCACTAAACCAGGGCCGGTGCTAGGTGTTGTAGGGAGGTGCTGGCATTTGAGGGGCACCAAAAGGGGACAGCACTGTGGCACTCCCCTGATGACGTCACTCATCTGCACGAGCGTCGCTCTGCCGCGGGGGGGCGCCACAATCCCCAGCACCGGCCCTGCACTAAACCATCCAATCTTTTAAACCCCAGTCTTACAACTGGACCGCAGCCATCATGAAATTACCTCTTTTTCTCTTGGGTTGACTACAGCCATCTAAGGCTTTTGAGCACCTTTTAGAAGTATGCATACTACCCCATGCTTCTTATCTGTGTGGGTACCAATGATACTGCGAGAGGTGATCCTCAGCAGATCAAAGGTGACTTCAGGGCTCTGGGAGCGAGGGTGAAGGAGTTTGGAGCACCGGTGGTGTTCTCCTCGATCCTTCCAGTCAAGGCTAGAGGCCTGAGGAGAGACAGATGCATCCTAGAGGTGAATGCCAGGCTGCGAAGATGGTGTGGTCAGGAGGGATTTGGCTTCCTTGACCATAGAGTCCTGTTTCAGGACAGAGGATTGATAGGCAGAGATGGCCTTCACCTGTCCAGGAAGGGGAAAAGCATATTTGGGCACAGACTGGCTGACCTAGTGAGGAGGGCTTTAAACTAGGTTCAACGGGGGAAGGAGACCAAAGCCCACAGGTAAGTAACAATGTGGGTGATCTGGGGGAAGGGAGGAACTTGGGGGGGGGGCTGGGACTGTATCAACAGCAATAAAAGAGAAGGTAGTTGGAACATGGGGGGGGGAATCAAATAAATGTCTTAAGTGCTCTACTGAAGCCCCAATATGTGAGGAGAGTGGGGGAGGAGAACTCCAAGAAAAAATGCAAGGAGGTTTATGTAATAGAATTGGAAATCAACATGACAAAGTAGGGCAATCAGCCGGGTATCTTAGGTGCCTATACGCTAATGCGAGGAGCCTGGGAAATAAGCAAGAAGAATTGGTAATACTAGTGCAGACAAGGAACTATGATATTATAGGAATAACGGAGACGTGGTGGGATAGTCTGCATCACTGGAGCTCTGCCATGGATGGGTATAAACTGTTCAGGAAAGACAGGCAGGGAAGAAGAGGGGGAGGAGTAGCATTATATGTAAAAGAGCTCTATGACTGCTCAGAGCTCCATTATGGAAGTGGAAGCGTGCCAGTAGAAAGTCTGTGGGTTACATTGAGAGGGCAAAGCAACAAGGGGGATGTTGTGGTGGGTATCTGCTATAGACCACCAGACCAGAAGCAGGAAGTGGATGAGGTATTCTATGGACAACTAGCAGAAGCTTCTAGATCACAGGTGCTGGTGCTGATGGGGGACTTCAGTTACCCTGACATCTGCTGGCAGCCCAATACAGCAGTGCATGGGCAATCCAGGAAATTTTTAGAGTGTGTTGGGGACAACTTTCTAGTACAAATGCTAGAGGAACCAACTAGGGACCTTGCACTGCTCGACCTGCTGCTCACAAACAGGGAAGAATTGATCAGGGACGTAGAGGTAAATGGCAGGCTAGGCAGTAGTGACCATGACATGGTTGAGTTCAGGATGCTGATTAAAGGAAGGAAGGAAAGAAGCAAAACAAAAACCCTGGACTTCAAAAAAGCAGATTTTGGCTCCTTCAAGGAACTGATTGGCAAGATCCCTTGGGAAGCTAATCCGAAGGGGAAAGGAGTCCAAGAGAGTTGGTTATATTTTAAAGAAACCCTGCTAAGGGCACAGGAAGTTGCCCTTCCAATTAGGAGAAAGCACAAACATGTGAGGCAGCCAGAATGGCTTAGCAGGGAACTCTGCTCTGAGCTTAAACATAAAAAGGAAGCTTACAGGAAGTGAAAGCTTGGTCAGATGACCAAGGACGCATATAAAGATATTGCTAGGGACTGCAGGGATAAGATCAGAAAGGCCAAAGGACAAATGGAGTTGCGGCTAGCGAGGGATGCAAAGGATAACAAGAAGGGGATCTACAAGTATGTTAATAACAAAAAGACGATCAGGGATGGTGTAGGCCCCTTGCTGAATAGGGCAGGCATCCTTCTGACAGAGGATGAGGAAAAAGCTGAAGTGCTCAATGCATTTTTTGCTTCAGTTTTCACAGGCAGGGTCAGCTCCCAGCATACTACCATGGGTGTGGCAGATGGGACAGAAGACGACAGGCCCTTGGTGATGGAAGGTCAGGTTAGGGACTGCTTAAAGAAGCTGGATGTGCACAAGTCCATGGGGCCGGATGAACTGCATCCAAGAGTGCTAAGGGAATTGGCCGATGAGATAGCAGCACCGCTGGCCATTATCTTTCAAAACTCATGGAGAACGGGGGAGGTGCCAGAGGATTGGAAAAAAGCAAATGTAGTGCCTATTTTCAAGAAAGGGAAAAAGGGAAATCTGGGGAATTATAGACTAGTCAGCCTCACCTTAATCTCTGGAAAAATTATGGAGCAGGTTCTCAAAGAATCCATCCTCAAACACTTAGAGGAAAATAAAGTGATCAGGAACAGTCAGCATGGATTTACCAAGGGTAAATCATGCCTGACCAATCTCATCTCCTTCTATGATCAGATGACTAGTTTTCTGGATGCAGGAAGAACCGTTGATGCGATATACCTTGATTTTAGCAAGGCTTTTGATACAGTTTCCCACAGCATTCTCATTGGCAAATTAAGGAAGTATGGGTTGGATAGGTAGACTATAAGGTGGATAGAAAACTGGCTAGATCAACGGTTTCAGCATGTAGGAATCAATGGTTCCATGTCTAGCTGGCAGCCAGTAACGAGTGGTGTGCCCCAGGGGTCGGTCCTGGGGCCGGTTCTGTTCAACATTTTCATCAATGATCTGGATGATGGAATAGACTGCATTCTCAGTAAGTTTGCGGATGACACCAAGCTGGGGAGAACGGTAGACACGTTGGAGGGCAAGGACAGGATTCAGGGAGACCTAGATAAATTGGAACAGTGGGCCAACAGAAATCTTATGAGATTCAATAAGGACAAGTGTAAAATCCTGCACGTGGGATGAAAAAAACCCATGCACCGCTACAGGCTGGGAAACATTCAGTTAAGTAGCAGCAGTGTAGAAAAGGACCTGGGGGTCATGGTGGATGGGAAGCTAGATATGAGTCAGCAGTGTGCTCTTGCTGCCAAAAAGGCCAATGGCATACTGGGCTGCATCAAAAGAAGTATTACCAGCAGATCAAGGGATGTGATCCTTCCCCTCTATTCTGCACTGGTGAGGCCACATCTAGAATAGTGTGTTCAGTTTTGGCTCCCCACTACAAAAAGGACAGGGACATGCTAGAGAGAGTTCAGAGGAGGGCAACCAAAATGATAAAAGGGCTGGAGCACAAGCCCTATGAGGAAAGACTGAAAGCATTAGGCTTATTTAGTCTGCAGAAGAGAAGATTGAGGGGGGATTTGATAGCAACCTTCAACTACTTGAAGGGATGCTCTAAGGAAGATGGAGCTTGACTGTTCTCGGTAATAACAGAGGACAGAACGAGGAGCAATGGTCTCAAGTTGCAGTTAGGGATGTCGAGGCTGGATATTAGAAAAAACTTTTTTACTAGGCGAGTGGGGAAGCCTTGGAATGAGCTGCCGAGGGAGGTGGTGAAACCTCCATCTTTGGAGGTGTTTAAGGCCCGGCTGGACAAAACCATGACTGGGATGGTTTAAGCGGGAGTGGTCCTGCCTCTGGCAGGGGGTTGGACTAGATGACCTATGAGGTCCCTTCCAACCCTATGATTCTATACCTCTCTACAAGGCGATTGGTGGAATTTTTTTCATCCCATATTTATTTCAGATGACTGGAATGTTAGGAGTAGTCACAGGGGCCTCTTCTCATGATGGAGAATAAAAAAAAGGTTATTTAGATGCCAGTATAACTGAAATTTCTGAACCTTCAACAGAAAATATAAGTTGTAGAGCAATTCTCAGTAAGCAGGGGCCACAAACTTAGTGAGGAGTGGAGCTTTATTCTACACAGCTGCGGGCCCAAAGCAAGTACCCAAGAGCCCTAAGAATAGTGTACATTATTCTTATATAGTGACATATTACATCATATTACAAAGCATAAATTATTACTGTATAGCCAATTAAGTTTTGGATCCAGCCTTTTTGCACCAAAATTTCCCCAATTACAACCTATTCTCTTTGACCCACCTTATCACATATACCTTCCAATCATAATTCACCTGCACCATAGATCTTTGGCCTAGTCCTTGAGCTGACCCAAATGGACTGACTTTCAGACATCTGCAGGCAAATCCAAATACCTTCTCTTGTCTCCAAATTTCAGTACACTGTCCTTGAAGCACAGCACTCTACAGCTTCCTTATCAGCTAGTTGCTTCTATTGGCCTTCACCCAGGCGTGCTAGTAAGACAGAGAAAATGCAGCTCTTCTCCCTCTCAAGGCCTGCTGAGCTATCTATCTATGTCTCAACACTGTTAGGCCTTAGCACTCTGTCAGGCCTCAGCCTCAGAATTCCTCCACAAAGTGAAACCATACATTCATACAGGCATAATGAGCAATGGCCCAGTGGAAAAGACTTTTTCACTGCCTTAAAGGAAAAAAAAAAAGCAGTGGCATATCCTATCTTGTTATGAACTGAAATATCAAACAGGGGACTAGCAGGCCTTTGGACTAAAGTCTTCCCTCTGATATGCAGCAAGGGGAACAGAGCAAGTCCTGTAAACTGATAGAGCAGACTGTCCTAGTGTTACCCCAGAATTTAAAATCTTGACTGACCAGCAGTCTTTTCCTGTTAATTAACAACCCTGGGATAAAGAGGGTGCAATCAGTGTTAACTAAATGGGTAAAAACCCCTAGTGGAAAATATGGCTACAGCCTGCCAATCAAGAACAGACTTAGAGCAATGGATTCTTCAAAAACAGGCATTGGAATTTATTTAAATATTACAGGATTACAATAAGATTCACAAGCTGAAAATGATGGATCTTAACAATTATATTCTCAATCACAGTAAGCACCATATTGAATGGCAGTTAACATAAAATGCTGACAGTTATAATAGGCTGTTGCTTTAGTGAGTTCTAATATTTAAAGTTACATGCACATAATTACAGACTTAATAAAACAACAAACACATTAAAACATCATAGAAATCACAAATTATAACATTCCACAAGTGAGGGCCAGTCACTTGAGGAATGGGGAGGTTTTACTCACAACACCCCTCCTCTTTGAACGCATACAGTAGGCTGGCTGGTTCAGTCAGGATCAGGCTTCAGGCACCCTGCTTCCCTGGTTAGGCTATCGCTGCTGTTCTTTTGGCTGGCACATTGCTTTTTTGAGTGGCTGCTTCTGCTGGTATCCTGCTTTCTGAAATAATTTAGCTATTGCTAGTTAGCTAAAAGAACTTAGCACCGTGAATGCAGTGTTAGAGCTTCCAGAGTCTGAGCCTTAAGGTGGGACTCAGTTCACCAAGTGATGTGGCCCCTTTGGAACGAAACCTTCATGCCCCAGATGAAACTTCCTTAGGAAAACTGTGCCTCTAGTCAGGACTCAGTTAGCTGATTGGCACAGCTCCCTTGGAACAAGACCTTCATGCAGCCTGACCAGACACTGTGAGACTCAGGGCTTCAGACCTTAAGGCAGGAATCAATTAGCTGCATGGTCTGAACCCTTCTGTCCCACACTGAGACTCTGAGCGTAAAGGCAGGACATAGTTAGCTGCGTCGCTCAGGCACTCAGTGTACCTTCTGAGTTGTAATGTATCACCCAGGACTTTCAAGGTCAGCTCAAGGCCACCAGGACAAGCCTGATGCTAGGGTGCCCTTTGGAGAAGATCTCCAAAGTTCAGCAGTGATATGCTGCTCCTTTTATCCAATTCTGGAAGTCTAGCTCCACCCCTTTAGTGGATCCCTCTCTGCCCGATTGGCTGTTTCTAGTGGATGCTAAATTATACTGGTTAAACCTAAGTAATCCATTATGATGCAAATGACATTCTTAGGAGGATGACTCATCTTTTCTCTGATGGGAGGGGGAGCGAGTTCATCTAAAGGTCAGTGCCTGACCTTATTTCTATTCCTGACCTTATTTCTTTAGTTATAGATATATCTCTCAGATCACTCTTTTTATGTACCAGTATCTCTTAGAGTAAAATGAGGTATGGGCATGATCTACCTCCATCTTGACCCTTGCTGACTAGCACTAACTCTTACATTGAATTAGCTTTTGCTTATTTCATGTGTATATTAGACCGTATTTTGAATTAGTTCATAAGACAAAAATCCTGGGTTACGCTAGAAAAGTAGGGTTGGAAACAGGGGTGTCACTGGCACCTGGCACACGGTGCCCGTGCCCCAAATGCTGGCGCCAGTGCCCCAGGTCCTGGCGGGGCCCCGCCTCTCCCAGTCTCTGACTAGATCGGGCCTGAGATCCAGGGCTCAGCCACCTGTGGCCGCGGCTGCAGCTCCTGGTCCTGTCCCCAGCCAGGGATCTGGGGCCCAGCCGCCCGCAGCAGCGGCAGCCACTTCCGGCCCCTTCAAAGGCCAGGCGACCTTGCAGCCGCAGCTGCCACTCCCTGCCCTGTCCCTGGCCAAGGGCGTGGCCTGCAGGCCGGGGCATGGCCTTAGCCCATGCCAGGGCTCATTCCACAGGGCAGTGATGCCCCTGGTTGGAAAAGTACTATAGAGTCATCTGTCCCCGTCTCCTGCACTGTGGTAGGCTCATGTAAACCTAGTCCATCCCTGACAAGTGTTTGTCCAACCTATTTTTCTAAATTTTGAATGACAAGGGGTGTGTTTACACAGCATTCTTATTTCGAAACAACGAGGTTGTTTCGAAATAAGAATCGCCATGGCCACATGACGCATGGCCATTTTGAAACAAGCAAACCCCTTGTTTCGAAATGGCAGCCGTTCTTTCGAAACGGCTTAAACCCGGTTTCACTTCGAAACAGCGTTGTTTTGAAACGGCTCATTTTGAAACAATGCCAGTGGGACATGCTGTTTCGAAACAATGGCTCTTTTGAAATAGCAGTTGACCCTTCTTCCCGCTGTGCTAAGCACCCTGGGAAGAAGGGCTGCCCCCTCAGCACCCTGGCCACAGAACCCTCAGCACCCTGGCCAGCATGCTGAGGGGTGTCCCCTGGCCAGCAGAGGGAGACTGCAGGCACCGGTGGACAGCAGCGCAACCCGGTGCTGCACCCCCTCCCCGGGCTGCCCCCAAATTCTGCCGTGGGTGGGGGGCACCTGGCTCAGCCCGCCACTGCAGGAGCCAGGGTGAGCATTGACCCGGGATTCCCTGGCGCCCTGCTCCTGCTGGGGCGCGTGGCTGTGCTTCACCCAGCGGGTGCCTGCAGCCCCTTGCAGACGCCTGCGGGGTGAGGCACAGCTGCGCTTTGCTCTGCGGGTGCCTGCAGTCCCCTCCCCAAGCAAAATAGCATGTCCACACTGTGGACATGCTATTTCGCTTCCTTATTTCGAAGACACTGTTTTTGTCTTTCAAAATAAGGTGTTTCGAAATAACCCTTTATTTCGAAACAGCTTGTTTTGAAACGTCTTGTTTCGAAACAAGCCCTCTGTGTGTGAACGTAGCCAAGGACTCCCTGGGGTTCTTATTATAGAGTTTAACCACCCTTACCACTAGAAATCTTTTGCTAACCTAAATCTCTCTGGTTACAGAGTAAGTTTACTCCTTCTTGTCCTATGGGCATGGACATGGGGAACAACTGTTCCTTGTCCCTTTCTAACTTAATGTATTTGCAGAATGTTATCAGGTCCTCCCAAAGTCTGTCTTAAGACCAAACATGCCCATTTTTAAGCTTTCTTCACGGGTCCTTTTAACACTTGTTGCTTTCCTCTGAACTTTCTCACATTTGTCCTTCTCTAAAATGTTGCGCTCACAAATGGACAAACTTCACAATCGGAGATCTCACCAGTGCTGAATTAAGTGGGATGGTTACTTCACATGTCCCATGTAAGACTCTCCTATTACTACACCCCAAATTTAAGATAGCCTTTTTTGTTGAAGCTGAATCACATTGTTGATGCGTATTCAATGTGTGATCTACTCTAATGCTTAGATTATTCTCAGTAGTAGTACATTGCAGCAGTTTCCCCCCATTTTGTAGCTGTATGGATTGCTTTTCCCTTCCTAAGTGAAATATTTGGCACTTGTTTGCACTGAATGTCATCTTGTTGAATTCAGGCTGATTTCTACAATTTGTCAAGATTCTTTTGAATTCTAATCCAGTTCTCTAAAATGCTTGCAACCCCTCCCAACTTGGTGTCCTCTGCAAATTTAATAAACATATTCTCCACTCTATTATACAAGTCCTTAATGAAGCTAGTTAATAGTTCTAGATTTGGGACTGACCCCTGAGGGACCTTCATAGATACATGCTCCTAGTTTACCATTTACCATCGATAACTACTCTTTGAAAATGGTCTTTCAACCAGTCATGCACCTACCCTTTAGTAATTTCATCTAGCTCACATCTCCCTTCTTTGCTTATGAGACTATAATGGGGGGCTATGTCAAAAGCTTTATTAAAATCAATATATCATTGTGAGGTTCCCCTCCCGCAGTCTGCACTGGTGTGCTGCTGTGCCACCCTCCTTCTCCCCTCCAGGGCCTTGAATTGCCTTGCCTTGCTGTGTGAACCCCCACTCCTGGGTCAGCTCACACTAGCTGCCTGCAGGTAAGTGAGCACTAAACCCATGGAAGGGCACTTTTACTAGACATTCATGGGCTAGGCCCCACCCAAAATCCAGTGTGCCCCCCATTGGGCCTTGCAAGCTAATTCACACTTGTCCATCAACTTAACAAAGAAATTGATGTCCATTAGCCTTGCTGTCAATGAGATCTTTACCCACACCCTGTCCTTCCAAGAGCTGCACTGCTTCAGATAAAATAAACACGTTTATTAATTACAATAAGTTTAAGTGAGTAACTATCTGATTTATATTGATTTGACTTTTAATCAGTCAAGTTGATAACCACAATCAAATAAGAAAAAGTCCTATTCTAAACTAAGATCAATGTTTCAGTTTATGTTCAGCTCACCCTCAGGTTTAGTGGTTGATGGTTTTTAGTCAGATTCTGCCTTCTTTCCTGTGAATAGGTTTCCAGTTCCTAAAGTTGCTTGAAAGATGGACTCCAGAAGAAGAGCCACAGACAAAGGTCTCTTTCTTTTAGCAAGTTTCTTTGACCTCCACCCCCTCCTGGCATCAGGTGATTGTCCAAGATCTTTCTCTCTTGAGTAAGGTTAACAGATATCAGGCAAAAGGAGGACATGTCCTCCTTTTAACCTTCACATCCTCCATCTGGCAGCATTTTAAAAATACATGATTTTGTCTGGCTTTTTACTTACAGGGGTTAAAGTATGCTGGAACATCCCGGAACACCATATTTTTAGGGGGAAGTATTCCAGGGCCCCCTATAAACAGAAGAATATTACATTAACACTACATTTGCTCCCTGTGTCCTCCAATGATTTCCTTTTCTTACTTCCCTGTCCTCCTTTCCATGCTTTTGTATCTGGTAATCCTACTCTTGAGCCAAGGTACCTAAGCTTAATTGTTCTTGTATGCATGCCTCTGCTGGGTGTGTAAATACAACTCTGTGTTTCAGTTGGAGTCATGGCCAGAGCCATCCCTCAGGGCATGCAAGACCTGGGGCCAATCAGCCTGTGGGGGGCCCCCATGCTGGGGGTAGGGTAGGGCAGGCCAGCCCAGCCCCAGCCCAGAAGCTGGACCCTGCACTCCCACCCGTCCCCTGAACCAACCACTGTGGGGCAGGCTGGCCCATGGGTTGGGCTCTGCTCACCCTTCCTGCCCCCAGGGAGGAACAGCTGGCCCAGGGGAGGGGTAGAAGGGCAGAGCTGGACCTCTGGGCCAGCCTGCCCCTTTCCCAGGCCAGCTGTTCCTCCCTGAGGTCAGAGTAGGCTGTCCCACTCTGCAGAGGCCAAGTTCCACGCTCTTGCCCTCCCCCACTGCCTTTGGCTCCATGCCAAAGGCAGCGGGGCAGGAGGCAGGGCAGCTGTGGGGTGGTGGGGGGCCTCATGCTTTCCTGCTCACAGGAGCACGGCATGGGTCCCATGGAACTGCAGGCACTGGGATGGCTGCCCCCCACCCCCACCCCAGGATGGCCCTGGTCAGGGCACTGTAGAGTTTCATATCTGTACATATGTATACCATAACAATAATGTAGACTTTGAAGAGCATGCCATGAGCATTCCAAAAACACCTTACACAATATAATTTGCCTTAGATCATGTGCAGTTACGTTGGACAGGTGAACAGGAAAGATAGTTAATATTACACAGGTGTACATGGGGTACAGCATGTCACAATTGTATTTAGTGTATATCCCCACACATCCATTAGACCAGTCAAAGAGGGAAATTAGGCTGGTTTGGTATGAGTTGTCCATGACAAATCCATCATTGTTATTCCTTATAGCCCTATTATCCTCCAACTGTGTGCAAGCTGTTTGATCTATCTGTATGTGGAGCAGTGTTGACTAATGCTGACTGCTTTCAGCTAACCCGTCTCATGATCACCTATGTCCAGGAGGAGCATGTTTCTTGCCACTCATAATATATGATCCAATCTCATGGGAGTCTCTTAGAGTTGAAGCCACACTCACCACAATTGGATACCAGATGTATTTATTGAGTGAGGTTCTCCCAGCCTGTTTTAGTTAGGCCTTGGACAGGATGGGCATAGGGGTCTCTTCTGGGCCTTAATCTAAGGATCTGTTAGTGGTGCTTTTTTTAAAAAATATAAATGGCCACAGTCACTCTTCAGTAGGTGACCTCCAAGGCCTTTTCACATTCACAGCAGCAGCTGGACAAGTCAGTAACACAACTCAAACCCTTCTGCTAAAAACTCTAACTTCTTCTTTCTAGCCTTTAGGTAGCTGGTCCTTCCACCATCCAACGATTGATCCAACACTTTCTGCATCAATCCAGTTTACCTTCCAGGTTTCTGATTGGTGCTCTGTGGACCTGTCAGAGTGGGAATGGCTTGCAATGATAACCAAGCTGGCCATTGCTTATTTAAAAAAAAAAAGGCAGAAGGAAGTGTGATGATGTGGGAAGGATTGTTTGGTGCTCACTTGAAGTAGCTGCATTACATGCATGTCAAAGGCATGAGGGGATTCTGCAAGTCACCCCAATGTAAGGGTCAGTAAAACCTTTATGCACTAATACTCGATCATGCATGCCATAGCAGCCCTGCACTTTAAAAAGAAATTTAGAGTTTAAAAACTCTACTGAAACTATATCTTGCATCTTTTTGCATGGAAGCCAGAAGCTTTTGTTTCCATATGTCCAGCTGCATAGGACACAGGAGGAGAGGAACAATGATCACTAGTATGCCATAGAGACCCTCTAAAAATGATGTAAAACAGCTTTTTGAGATACAGAAATGTCTGCTTGAAATACTGATTCCAGGGGACTGTTCAGCTCTAGGAGCAAGTGCCGTGTCTCCTCTGGGAAATCTGGAAAGATCCCCTTTTGGATGGTGTAGTATTACCAGTGCTAGTGCTTCAGTGCTGTGAGATCTTCCACCCATCACCATGATATGAACAATTAATGTTCATCCTGCACTCAGACCAGTACAATTTTGATGAGAGAATTCCATATTTGATGGGGAAAGAAGGCAACAACTTCCTGACTGGGGTCTACTCTATGTTTTTGTTTTTGTTTTTTTTTTTCCCTTGAGAGAAAGATTAAGCATTTGCAGGTATTTCTGGGAGAAAGGGGCACATGCTTCTGTCGTGCCATAATACTCAGTGAGTGTTGAGAGAATGTGGTTACACAACACCATACTTTTTAATACGACTGACAGACTGTCTCGAGGTTTAAGTGGCTTTTGACAGTTTTTATGCACCTGTTAATTCAAAGCTCTTAACATGTGCCAGTTGAAAGGAGCTAGGCACTAAAACATTCAGTGTTAAGATTTGAATGTGGTGCAGCTGCTGATCCAGACAGCCAGAGTGCAGCAGCTCCGCCCAAGCTGGGAACTGGCCTCCTGTACATGTCCAGGGGAATAAGAGAAGCAGCTCTGAGACCCTGCACCTCTGTGTGTGTACCATCTCTCTGTCCTGGGGTCTGAGAGGGGATCTGAGATAATTTACAGTATCACTGATGAATTGGTGCACTAACACCTGTCAGTGGCAGTACAACCTAGGAGAGAGAGAGAGCGTGCTTCATTTCAAGCTCCACATCTGCAAAAGATGGCCTGTGGGTTGATTGCTAAGCCTGCATGGCTGAGGTGAATTTCGTTTTGGGCACAGCAGTCAGCTTTTGAGTTGCAGGGTCAGATCCTTTTATTGTAAGGTTTTGGGGGCAGAGAATGTCTTCTGTAAAGTGGGTATACACTTCCTAGCATGCTAGGGCCCTGAGCTTACATAGGAGCTAATTATGAGTAATAATTCTGTGACCCATGGGAAATGACTCCTGGGTTTCTTTGTTAAAATTGTTACCTATTTTAAGGGGTGGTGTGTATGATTTTCCTGCCTTCAATGGAGTTCAGGCACCTCCTGATAAAATTCTGCCCTTTCCCAAGACTGTAATGCGCTGCTAGGGCTAATCTCCTCTGACCATGTATGAGGGTACTAAGTAGCCCCAGCCAGTGTCAGACCCTGACATTGCTGGCCACACAGCTGACGTGGCAAATTAAAACTTGCATGGATGGCCCCTAGCACTGGTGGATCTGCTGAGATCCATGGGCATTCACCAGTCCTGGAGATGGGCTCCATGGGAAATACCACAAGAAGGGAAAGCACTGTTTTCCTTCCACCCCCACTGTAATTACTGAAGAGAACATAAGACCAACCATACTGGGTGAGACTGCTGGTCTAATTAACCAATATCCTGTTTCCAGTTGTGGCCAGTGCCAGATGCATCTGAAGGAATGAACAGAACAGGGCAGTGATGGAGTGATTCTGTCATCTACCTTCTATCAGCCAGAGAGCCAGTTGGCACATGAGGTTGTGTCCTCGACATGCTCGACTAGTAGCCATTGATGGATCTATCCTTTGATGGATCAGAGAAGTTTCCTGAGTGTCCAGAGGAGTTAGTGAACAGGAGGAGCAAACAGGGAAACATAGAAAGCAGGGTGAGAGCCAGATACACTTAATAAACATTCTCTAAATATACACCAATAAACGTCCCTCCCACAGAAATTAAAAACGAGTCTGCAACAGTAATTTAGTGCAGGCACAAGTACTGCAGCAGAATGGTGCAAGCCAGTTGATTGCACTGCATGCAGCATGTACAATTCCCTGATTTATGGGCTGGTGGCAGGTGTTTGTACATTTGGTGCAAGCAGCTCACAGCCCTCAAAGACTGAGTACACACTCTTGAGATCAGAGTGGCTGTACTGGAGGAGTGAAAGGAGACAGCTATACCCAGAGCAGATTTTCCAAGATGCAGAAAAGCCATCCCAGCCCCAGCTTGATGCTTCTCTGCTGTTGAAGAGGATGCAGGTCTCAGGGAAGGAGAAAATCAAGCTGGCGAGAATTGAGATGATTCCCCATTGGCTGTTCTTCCTTGTACCCTTACAAACTGAGGACAGCTCTTTAGGAGAGGGGATCTTGGCATTAGGAAGATGCAGGTGATGGTAGTAAGGGATTCAATAATTTGAAATATAGGAACTGGATTTATATGACTAAAAGAACAGCCTGGTGACCTGCCTGCCAAGTGAGGCTGAATACCTCTCAAGGTACCTGGACAGCACAGTGCTGGGGTGGGGCTGATGTTCATGGTACATGAAGGTAGCAGTGACATAAGAAATGGTAAGAGAGAGGTCCAGGAAGGCAAATTTAGACTGTCAGGTAAAAGACTAAAGTCCAGGACCATCATGGTAGCATTCTCTGAAACACTTCCAGTTCCAAAAGGCAGCATTCCAGGGTCTCAATATGTGGATGATGCTGGTGTTGGAAGGAGGGACTTAAGGTTTATTAAGCGCTACAGTACTTTTGGAAAAGGCACCTAGAAAGGTAAGATGGACTCCACCTAAACCAAAATGGAATCAGATTGCTTGCAGGTAAAATCAAGAAGATTGTAGAGGCATTCTTAACCTAAGGACTGAAGGAAAGCAAGCAAGTGTGGAGCTGCACATAGTTTGGACAAAGACATCCCTTAGGGAAGGAGTTATTAAAGGAGATACTCTATATCTCAGGCCTTGTCTACACGAACATGCTAAATCAATGGAAGATATGCAATTTACACACAGTAGAATTCGTGTCTCCTGCTGATTGATTTACTCTCCCTTACCATGGAGTCCACTTGGCTGTTTTGATGGAAAATGCTCTCCCCGTGATGCAGCATCATTCTCTTTGGAAGGGTGGAGCTACTCTGTTGAGAGAGAATTACTTCTGGGTTCAACTGAGCAGGGCTACCCTGGCTGCTCAATCGATTCTGCTGTGTGGATCCATGGGGATTGAGGCAGCATTTTCAGTGTAGACCTCACTTCATTAAAGAGGAGAGGCTAGAAGCCGGTAAAGTACAGATAGGAGCTGAAAACAGTTAAGTGAAGAAAAGGGGGGGGGGGGAGCATTCATTTATATAACATGAAGTCAGATGACTAAACACTGACAAATTTGATAAGTGTTTGCATACAAATGCAACATGTCTAAATAGTGAAATGGGAGTACTTGCATGAAATGAGCATTTGGATTATGTTTTCCCATGTGTGTTACTTTGTGTTTATTGACTATGAATCTCATCTGGTATTGTATGTTGCTCTGTCACCCAGCTTCATGAAATTCTTTTGCAACTCTTTGGTAATTCAAAAATTGAGTGCACTCTTCAGTAATTTTGTACCGTCTACAAATTTTGTCACCTCATTGTTCACTCTCTTTTGTGGGCCACTTATGAACAGCACTAGTCCCAGTACAGCTCTTTGAAGAACACCACTATTTAATTCTCTGCATTGTGAAAATGGACCATTTATTTCTACCCTTTATTTCCTGTTTGAAGGCCAGTTACAGATCTATAAGGCGATCTTCCTTCTTATGCCATCAGTGCTTGATATGCTTAAGAGCCTTTGGTGACAGACAAGGTCCAGAGGAGTAGCCATGATAGTCTAGTTCAGCAAAACAAACAATCCCACTTCATCAGATGGGTTTCCACCCATGAAAGCTCATGTGATAAATAAATTTTAGTCTTTAAAAGTGCCACAGGACTCCTTGTTTGTTTTGTGAGGGACATCGTCAAAGGCTTTCTGAAAGTCCAAACATGCTCTGTCCACTGGGTCAGCCTTGTCCACATGCTTGTTGACCCCCTTATAGAATTCTAATAGAGTAAATAGACTGATAAGGCATAATTTTCTTTACAAAAGTTGTGTTAACTATTACCCAACATGTCATGTTCATCTGTGTGTCTGATTATTCTGTTTTTTAATATAGTGTCAAACAACTCTACAATCAGTTCTCCTCTTCCAGTGAGACTAGTGGGGAAGTGGCTATCCAGTCTTCTCTAATCATGAGATTCATGCTGCCCATCCCATTGAGATGAGTGGGCTAAACTCCACTAGCACTAGGTGAAGCTGTACCAAAGTGGAAAGTTTAGAGAATAGCAGGAAAAGTCTTTACTTTATTCAGCTACTTCCAGAAACTAAACTAGCAGGAATCTAGGATTTTCTTTTCAGACATATTCCAATGGCCTGGACAGGCTCCTAGCTCCCAGAGGGCAGCAAATTCTTTGCCAGTGCTGCAGGTCTGCAAGGCTGTTAAACTCCTAATCCCATCTCTTATATTTTATGAATTTTTACAGTGGTGGGATATAGTGTATGCGGAGCCAAAAGACATTAATTAGTTGAGTCTTTTTTCAAGAGGAATTTTGATGGCATATAATATTTTATTTCACACTTTGTAATTTAAATGCTATAAAACTTGCAGCTTTAGTGAAGAAGCCCCCAAAATCAAATAAAATTAAAAGCCTTGATGAAGGCCAATTTATTGTAAAATATCCTGGATAATGAAGTTTCTTTCCCTACACATTTTATTAAAATTTATATCCACTTCAAGTGTTTATGCACATTAAGCTTTGTTTATTAAAGGATATGCAAATTGCAAGAATGATTTTAATGAAACATTAAAATCTGCAAGGCACAATGCAACATTTGTTCTAATCAGTACTAAATCTCTTTGCCTCTTCTTTGTTGAAAACAGTCATTTGTGAGGCAGCAGTGGTGTGTGTATATATACTATGTTACAACAGGAATACCACTGGATCTCATTCTTTATTGCCTTACACTCATCATTTACATCAGTGGAAACTCTTACGTGGTATTCAAGGATCTGAGACTTTGAAAATAAACACTAAAGGATTTTATCCCACAACCGCCCTATGAGATAGGGAGGGAATTGAAGAGAAGAGATCATGAGAGAAATTTTCAAATGCTGAAGTTGTTTAGGAATATCAATTCCATTTTCAAAAGTGACTTAAGCATTTAAGGTCAGGATTTTAGATCATAAGTACCTTTGAGCATCTGGGTCATAAAAACTTAAGTTTCACTGCAAACCAGTGGGATTCAGGCGCCTAAGCATCCAAATCACTTTTGAAACTAGTATGTGGGTATCTAAATCCCTTATACACATAGGTCAGGAAATGGATTATTTTTCCCATTTCTTTTTTGACATAACTGAAAAATATTCATTTTTGCCTATGTTTCTTCATTTTCTGTCATAAGCCAAAAAAATTTCAGTTTTAAAAACTCTGTGGCCAAAAGCTGGAGAACAAACTGTTTTCAGGTTTTGTGTGTAAGAAAGAAAGAAGCCCAGATACTTTTAATGAAAATGGAAATTGTCTTCCACAAATAATCCAAAAACCTTTTCTGCTAAAATATTCATCAGCATTTCTCCTGAACATTTTCAGCTAACTCTGCTCAGACCTGAGTCCCAGACACACCAGTTTGGAAACATGTGCCAAGTTTTCAGATCAGATATCTGAGATTTTTGTCGTCCCTGCCTCCTTCCCCAACACATGAAAGCATTTCTTCTTCCCAATAATTTCCAGGTATAAAAATTTCCCGCAGAGCAAAATGAATTCTTTGAGGGCATGGGGCATGATTGAATCTGTTGCAGAGAGAATATTTGCTTTTGAATGAAAGGCACTTAGAGAGAGTGAATGAAATGAGAGCTGGAAGTGCTTGATCAAGGAATTAAAAGGGTGGGGGGAGGGAGTTGATTGAAAGGGGGAGCTGAATAATAAAGCCCAGATTGACTCTGTAACAAACTCCAGTGCTTGGGAGATTTTTTTAGACATATGGAAGTCTATTGAGAAAGAAAATTGGTTGCAGCAGCTAATAAAGGCCATTGGAGTCAATGCAAAGCCTCCCCTTGACTTGAGCAAAATAAACAAGGAGGCCTGTGGCACTTTTAAAGACTAACAAATTTATTTATCACATGAGTTTTTGTGGGAGAAAATCCCACTGAATTAGGCCCATGTAGGAGCCCAAGTGTCCATTCAACAAGGCACTTACATGTGTGTTAAACCAGGGAGCCATGTAGCCTCTTACTCACCCTAATGAATGAGATTTCACCTCTGCCTGGGCACAGATGACTCAAGCAAGGAAAGGGCCACAAGCCCTGACTCAGTGCAGCCACAAATTGCAGTTAAACCCTTGGATCCCCAAAGGTCCTTAGTTACATCACAGCCATTGGTTTCAATGGGAGTTTGAGGGCCTCGTTCAATATTGTCCTGCAAATCAGATCAGTAACACCTCAGTTTGAATAGCCACCTGGGGTAACTGAAAATGTTATCTAGAGCTGGCAGGACCTTGTGGTGAAGTCAGAACAGCCTCATCCCCGAGACAAGCTTGAAAGAATGACCGGCTGTGTTCTGACAGCTTGCAGCTTTATTTAGTGTTAGCTCTAATTGTTCGACTTTCCCCAGGAATGCTTGTTGTGCCATTAAATGTATTGGATGTGCTTATCTAGACATCAACCTCTTTAGCCAGCTACTTCAGCCAAAGACTCCATTAATGTTGAAGGGAGACTCTGGGGAATCCAGCAAGGCTATTTTCAAAAAAGCAAAATAATTAGTTCTTTTGGAGTGTCCCATCCTGCCCTGCCCCACAAAAGCCATATTCCCACTGGCTCCATAACAAAGCTGAAGCAATAACTGATTTTTCTGTGGGCAGGTTTTTTTTATTGGGGTGGAGGGGAGAAGTGGTGGGATTTGAGTGGAACCAAATCTGAAAATTTTTAATGATTCAGAAAAGGCCAGGTTGGGTATGTTCTAGAACAGCGTTTCCCAACCACTGTGCCGTGGCACACAGGTGTGCCAGCAGGTCTGAGCAAGTGTGCCACAAATGTTTTTGAAAAACTACTCAAAGAGCTCTGGATTGGATAATTTGTTCATGTTTATTTGGAAACCATGTGTTGGTGTGCCTCAAATTGATTAAATGTAGCAAGGTGTGCCACGGGAGAGAAAATGTTGGGAACCACTGTTCTAGAAGAGGGATTTGAATGAAGATCTCCTAAATCACAACTGAGTGCCCTAATTCTTGGGCTAAAAGAGAGATGACAGTGGAGAGGCGGAGTGAAAAATAAACAACAATCCACCCCCCCCCCCACCCTTCTCCCCTCTCTGTTTTGTGAATGGCTGAAACTATTCTCAAATTTCCAAACAGTTTCAAGTAGACCAAATCTGCATTTTTCATTGAATACACTATTTATTTGGCCACAAAATCTCACCCAGCTCTACACAGTAAGCTGTAGGGAACCTATCTAGGTATTTTTATCCCAACATTTCACTCACATCTGCTGTCCCTTCCTCATTATTGTTCCAAATGAGTACAACCAGAAATGAAGAATCCTGGATTGGAGCTCATAGGCGAAGCAATTTACCTTAAAGGGAGTAGTCCCCAGAGCATTTCAACTTCATCTTTTTTCCATCCAAGTTTTGGGATATTCAGGCAAAGGATGCAAGGTGGGAGCATGGCTCTTACTTTCAGGGAAAGCTGATTCAGCTGGAGTTTGCATGAAAGAGAAATCTAGTGGCAAAACATAAAATATGAGAGACTACTTTAATAATAGAATTTTATTTGACAGTGGGGGAAGTGGAGATTTGTACCTTAGTGAGATATAATCACAAATGTGGAGATGGAGTGTGACATGGCACTGGCCTGAGGGGTCAGGCAAACTGAGGTTTCTTCCCAGCTCTGCTACCAATTGGCTGGCTGACCATGGATAAACCACTTTCCCTTGGCTTCCCTCTTCCACTGTTCTCTGTCTTGCTGATTTAGACTGTGAGATCTCTAAGGCAGGACCTGTCTCTCACTGTGTGTGTGTGCAGCACATGGCACAGCCAAACTTGGGATCTCTAGATACTGCAGGAATAACAATGTTACTGTAATCTCCAGTTTGAAGCATTTTTCTCATAGAGTAAAATCCCTCCTTTCAGTAATTCTGGGTGATTGAGCATTGTTTTTTTCCTCCAGCCTCTCTGCTTGACTGCAATGTTTGTGAAGTTCTTCCCTCCCCAAGCCGGACAATGAGCTTTTTCATTACAATGTAATTAAATTATCTACTTTAGAAATAAAGCCGTGTGGGTTTATTCCTTACAAAAACAAACAAGGCTGGTAAGTATTATGCTAAAAGACTAGTCAATGAGAATTGGTTTAGAAGCCTAATAAATTACTGAGTAAACTGTAGCCCTAAAGATGGATTAGATTTCTAAGAACCTGGGATATATTATTTGTTTTCCATTTTATTATCTGAAATATGCAGCACAGTGTTGTATGTTGTTAACATTAGCAGTCCTGCTATCACATGAGTTCACAAGAGGCAGGGTTCATCCAGGTTTGAAGCAGTTAATAGGTTTGTAATTAAAACCATACCTAATTATTAGTTTGAAAATGTGGAATGGATCGTCACTCTTCCCCTCTCAGAGATGGGCATTCAGTTGTGTTTGCATTTCATTCAAAGCTGCTTTAAAAACCAATGTGGCAAGCACTTAACCAAAAATGCCTTTAAAAAAAAATCAGTTCAACATCTGCCAAATGTTAATAGTCTAAGATTCTGATCCACAAAGTTTAATGTAAAACAAACAAGGAGTCCTGTGGCACTTAAAAGACTAACAAATTTA
Source organism: Podocnemis expansa (assembly GCA_007922195.1). Lineage (NCBI taxonomy): Eukaryota > Metazoa > Chordata > Testudines > Podocnemididae > Podocnemis > Podocnemis expansa. The sequence continues at coordinate 7,521,250 of ML682022.1, read as the reverse complement.
TTTATTGCATGAGCTTTTGTGAGAGAATATCCACTTCATCAGATGCTTTGAGGATGAGGGAACTTACAGAAATGGAGGGAAGTGTAAGTCATGGTAACAGGTCACACTATAACAGCAAACCAAAGCCGTTGTAAAGATTCAAACACTGGGGAACAGCATACAGAGGAAAATGAGGTCAAATTACTTGTTGTATTGAGAGGAAAATTCAGTGTCGCTATTAAGTCCTGAGGCAACGCAGCCAAATTTGCAAATAAATTCACTTTCAGTAGCGTCTCTTTGAAGCTTTGATCTAGTATTCATCTGTCTGAGCACTGCAATTAGCAAATCATTAATGGAATGATCACAAAGTTTGAAATGCTGACCCACTAGTTTTTAAAGTTTAATGTGTGTACTTCATAACTTGAAACATGCCTGTTGTCCCAATAAACTGAGGTGTAAAGTTGAGCATGGCCATAATCCTTTAGGATCAGGATGTAAAATGAAAGTTTTGCATTAGGCTTTGTGCCAGCAAAGCTCTTATGCACATGCTTAATATTAAGCATATGCTGAAGTGTTTTCCTGGGTTAGGGCACTGGTATTTAAATATTTGCTTTGAAAAGAGCCCTAAATACACTTGAAAAAAAATAATTTAATTAATAGCTTGCAAATGACATTATTCATTTGCAAGATCTGAATGAGTGTTTAAAAGAGATGTTTTAATTAAATTAGTTACTATTTTAATAGCCACTTACAAGAGAGATTTATGGTGAAGGATAAACTTGCTTTCTGTGAGTGAAGGCTGAGTTTCTAAGTTACCCTCCTCTGTCATCCCCCTGCCCCCAACCCGCAATATAATACCCCCCAAATATTTGTGAGTTGTGCTAAACTCTGAGGGTTTATTCCTCTCTTGGAAGGGGGGGGGGGAAACACTGGTGCCAATTTGTCTGCCCAGGCTCTGATTATGGGATGCATTTTTTTGTCAGTGAGAGGGGTTTGATTGGAAGGTTTCTTCCTTCAGGGTTAGAGATATCTGATATCCAGCCTGAAAGCCACTGCAGGGCCAAACTTTCATCTCCAGCTGCGAAGGGTGGAAAGTAAAATGTATGCAGATAAAAAACTCTTGGTTGTAGTTGGGCTGTAGATCCTTCTGGGCAATTAAAGTTATTTTAGTGTTGCTGATTGTAAAGAACATTGATTTCTTTAAATGTATAGATCACTTGGTGCCGGGGTTAAACACCCTTATTTATTTATTTGGTTTCCCTCCCGAATGCCCCTGTCTCCTGTTCCAAGTGCTATCCAGTGACCCCTGGTGCTAATGAAAGTTTTTGGATGACCCCTGAGTGCTTTTGCTATGCTGACTGGTCATAAAAATCTGTTTAAACTTCTAGTTTATCCAAACGTTGGTTTCTGCTGTGGAAAGCTCTGAAGTCAGTCTCAGGTTGCAGCCACATGGAATTCACAGAGCAACTGGAATGAAATGGGAACACTGTTGATTCTGTTGCTTTTTCTCACTCTGAGCAGCACCTTGCAGTGCTGTTGATTTCAGTGAGATCCTGGTGGATTCAGGCACTACTCAGCACAAGTGAGGTTAGCAGAGTCAGGGGCTTCCAGAGGTTGGCAACCCCCAGCACGCATGCCAGAAGTAACACGTGGACCAAGCCTGAGCAGCCCGTGTACCACTCAGGCATCCTGCTGGCCCTGCCCGCAGCATGGCCTGGGGCCACAAAAGTCATGTGCCATGGCTTCAGGTCCCCGCCGGCCATGCTTGTCTGCCAGGGAGCCCAGCCAGCAAGGAAAAAGAGGCTGCAGTGTGGGGCTTCTGTCCCCTGCTGGCTCCACCCCCTCCTGGGCAGGGCTGCTAGAAGGGTGTGGGGTGGGTCAACCTGTGGGGAGCTGCTGCTGCTGCTGGCAGGAGCTGGCCCTGGCCCTGGCCCCAACCCTGGCCCTGGCTGGGAACTGGATGCCACCTGCCAGTAGCAGTGGGAGACAGCCCCAGCCCCGTCCCTCACCCCAGCCCAGGTCATGTCACAGTCAGGAATCCCAGTGCCTGGCCCACCCCATTTTGGCCCCGCCCCTGGCACATGCTGAGGGTGCAGTGGGTGGGTCTGGCACAGGGGCCAGCAAAGGTTGTTACTAACAATAACCTGAATCAGAAATATGCAGTAAGGATCAGAATGTGCCTTCTTTTCTTAATAACTTGCTACATAAGAAGTAACTTACTACCAAAGTCACCCTAGTAAAGTCCATAGAAAGGTTGTAACTTACTACATAAATAGTAGTAGTATTAGTAACTTACTAAAGTAGTTGCTTACTACATAAATCATAGAATATTAGGGCTGTAAGAAACCTCCTGAGGTTGTCTAGTCCACCCCATGCTCAAAGCAAAACAACTCCCACTAAATCACCCCAGCCAGGCAGGGGCATCACTAGCTCTGGGCACAGGAGACACAAGCCCTGAGTCCCAGTGCCAATGCCTCAAGCTACCCCAATCTGACCCTGGTGACTGGGGTTCTGTCTACGTCCTCATCTGGGTTTAGAGCTGGATGGGGGAGCTCAGGGTAGTGCTGGGGCCAGGCCACCACCGGAGGCAAGATCCAGCCCCAGCCCTGCCTGGAGACTCAGAGCCAGGCCTTATCAGGATCCCAGCTGGGGATCTGGACTGAGCATCTGCCAGAGGCAGAGTCTGCCCTTGGCCTGGGACTTGGGGCAGGCCACCGCCAGTGGTCTGGCCTGAGCCCAATCTGGCCAGAGACCTAGGGCTGGCAGCAGCAGAGACCCAGGTCTGGGAGGAGTGGATCGGGCCCAGGGATGTGGATTGAGGCCAGGACATGGCTGGCACAGCAGAGGGGTGTGCCCAAGCAGTGAATGCTCTTTTTTGGGGGCAGCAACACCACTGCAGCCAGGGTTTTGTCTAATCGGGCCTTAAAAGTTTCCAGAGATGGAGATTCCACAATCTCCTTAGGTAACCCATTACAGTGCTTCACCATCCTCCTAGTGAGAACGCTTTTCCTAATATCCAATTTAGATGTCCCCAGGTATAACCTAAAACCATTGCTCCTTGTTCTGTTCCTTCTCACCACTAAGAATAGCCTAACTCCCTCCTTTTTGGATCATCCCTTCAAGTAATTGAAGGTTATCAAATCCTGATTCAGTCTTCTCTACTGCAGATTAAATAAGCCTAGTTCCTTCAGTCTCTCCTCGGAAGTCATGTGCCCCAGCCCCCTGATCATCTAATTTGTCCACATCCTTTCTGTAGTGTGGAGACCAAAACTGGACACAGTATTCTAGATGCGGCCTCACCATTGCTGAATAAAGGGAAGTAATCACATCCCTCGAGCTACTGGCAACATTCCTACTAATGCATCCCGATATGACATTGACATTTTTGGCAACAAGGGTACTCTGTTGACTCATACCCAACTTCCCATCCACCATAACTTGCAGGTCCTTTTCTACAGAGCTGCTACTTAGCCAGTCAGTCACTAGCCTGTAGCATTACTTGGATTTTTCCATCCTAAGTGCAAGATTTTGCACTTGTCCTTAGAATCATAGAATCATAGGGTTGGAAGGGACCCCACGAGGTCATCTAGTCCAACCCCCTGCCAAAAAAAGCAGGACCACTCCCATTAGATCATCCCAGTCAGGGTTTTGTCCAGCTGGGACTTGAACACCTCCAGAGATGGAGATTCCACCACCTCCCTAGGCAACTTATTCCAATGCTTCACCACTCGCCTAGTAAGGAAGTTTTTCCTAATATCCAGCCTGGACCGCCCCAGCTGTAACTTGAAGCCATTGCTTCTCGTTCTGCCCTCTGTTACTACCGAGAACAGTTGAGCTCCCTCCTCCTTGGAGCAACCCTTCAAGTAGTTGAAGGTTGCTATCAAATCCCCCCTCAGTCTTCTCTTCTGCAGGCTAAATAAGCCTAGTTCCTTCAGTCTTTCTTCATAGGGCTTGTGCTCCAGCCCTTTGATCATTTTGGTTGCCCTCCTCTGGACTCTCTCTAATTTGTCCATGTCCTTTTTGTAGTGGGGAGCCCAAAACTGGACACAGTATTCCAGATGTGGCCTCACTAGTGCAGAATAGAGGGGAATGATCACATCCCTTGATCTGCTGGTAACACTTCTTCTGATGCAGCCCAGTATGCCATTGGCCTTTTTGGCAGCAAGAGCACACTGTTGACTCATATCCAGCTTCCCATCCACCATGACTCCCAGGTCCTTTTCTCCAGTGCTGCTATTTAGCTGATCACTCCCCAGCCTGTAGCAGTACATGGGGTTTTTTCGTCCCAAGTGCAGGATTTTACACTTATCCTTGTTGAACCTCATGAGATTCCTCTTGGCCCACTGCTCCAGTTTGTCTAGGTCTCCCTGAATCCTGTCTCTGCCCTCTAGGGTGTCTACCGTTCCCCCCAGTTTGGTATCATCTGCAAACTTACTAAGTGTGCAATCTATCCCATCATCCAGATCATTAATGAAAACATTGAACAGAACTGGCCCCAGGACCGACCCCTGGGGCACACCACTTGTTACTGCCTGCCAACTTGACATGGAGCCATTGATTCCTACACGCTGAAACCGTTGTTCTAGCCAGTTTTCTATCCACCTTACAGTCCATGCATCTAACCCATACTTCCTTAATTTGCCAATGAGAATGCTGTGGGAAACCGTATCAAAAGCCTTGCTAAAGTCAAGGTATATCACATCATGTTGAACATCATGAGATTTTGTTTGGCCCAATGCTCCAATTTGTCTAGATCTCCCTAAATCCTATCCCTGCCCTCCAGCATATCAATCATTCTCCCCAACTTGGTGTCATCCACATACTTATTGAGTGTGCAATCTATCCCATCATCCAGATCATTTATGAAGATGTTGAACAAAATTGGCCCAGGACCTACCCCTGGGGCACTCTGCTTGTTACTGGTTGCCACCTGGACATTGAGCTATTGATGCATACCTGCTGAGCCTGATGATCTAGCCAGCTTTCTATCCACCTTACAGTCCATTCATCCAAACCAAACTTTCTTAACTTGCTGAGAAGAATGCAATGAGAAACAGTATCAAAAGTTTTGCTAAAGTTAAGGTATATTACACTGATGGCTAGTCCCGCATCATCATCATCCTACTAAAGTCCACAGGAAGGTTGTAACTTACTACATCAGTGGTAGTTACGTACTACATAAGTCACCCTAATGAAGTATACAGGAAGGTTCTTCTCAATGAGAGCTAGAATCAGTCCTCAGCGAATTGAAGCAACGATGGCTTTCTTTCTGTAGATCAAAGGTGTTGATGGTTTTAAAGATGTAGACCAATATGCCATTGGCCTTTTTCTCAGCAAGAGCACATTGTTGACTGACATCCATCTTCCCATCCACTATAACCTCCAGGTCCCTCTCTACAGTGCTGCTACTTAGCTGATTGGTCCCCAGCCTGTAGCAGTACATGGGATTTTTCTGTCCTAGGTGCAGGACTTTGCACTTGTCCTTGATGAACCTCATGAGATTTCATTGGGCCCAATTTGACCAGGTCTCCCTGAATCCTATCCCTGCCCACCAGGATGTTTATCATTTCCTCCCCTGCTTGGTGTTGACCCTGCCAGCAGGTTTGAAAATTTGGGGACCTTGGGGGGCAATTATTGCAGCAGTGGGGTACGGGGTAACCCTTATTGAAAAAACGGGTGTAGGTGTAAGGTGAGCTATGGTGTGTGCATGTGGTGTGTATGTGTGAAGCTTGTCATGGTGTTTCTGCAATGGGGGTTCTGTGGGAGGTGCTCAACTTCATGGGGTGTGATGAGTTGGGAGGCGATGGGGGTTCTCAGCTAGCTTAACTAACTTACAGTGACTTAGAAGGTGCCTCAATACTATGGAAGGACAAGAAGGGGTTAGGGTTGGTGACAGCAAGCGGGGGGAGCAGAAGTTTAAAGAGGGGAGTCACGAGGAAAAAGTGGCTGGGGAAGCTGAGGCAAAGGGGGTGCCGCAGAGCAGAGAAGCAGCGGCTAGGGAAGCTGAGGCAGGGGGGAAGCCACGGGGGAAATGGTGGCTAGGGAAGCCAGGGCAAAAGGGGGAAAGCTGCAGAGGAAACAGCGGCTGGGAAGCTGAGGCAAGGGGAAGCCGCGGAGGAAAGCGGCGGCTGGGGAAGCTGAGGCCAAGGGGGAAGCCGCGGAGGAAGCGGCAGCTGGGGAAGCTGAGGCAAAAGGGGGAAAGCTGCAGAGAAAGCAGCGGCTGGGGAGGCTGAGGCAAGGAGAAGCCACGGAGGAAAGTGGCGGCTGGGAAAGCTGAGACAAGGGGGAGCCGCAGAGGAAAGCGGCAGCTGGGGAAGCTGAGGCAAAGGGGGGAGAGCCACGGAGAAAGTGGCGGCTGGGGAAGCTGAGACAAGGGGGAGCCGTGGAGGAAAGCAGTGGCTAGGGCAGTGGAGGCAAAGAGGGACCAAGAAAAGTTTGAGGAAGCTCTTTATTTGGTACAGGGGATTCACAGGGGAGAAGGGTAAAAAGTACTTAGCAAACCAGCTCTAATGGTAACAACTAAGCGATACAATGTTATACACTAACTTAATACTTCTAAGACTTACAAACAATGTTGCAACTTACAATGGTACTTAAAACAACTAGAGAAGAGAGGTATAGCAAGCAATATAAGGTAGTGACACACAATTGAAGACCCAAGAACTTTCTTAAATGGCGAAAAAAGAAGGCAGTAATTTAAGATAAGTAAAAAGGAAAACGAACAAGCTTGCTCTTAGGAGCATTGGCTTGGAGAAGCTAAGGAAGAGCAGTGTCAAAGTAGCAACACGAGATGAAATAACTTTATTAGGGAAAGCTGCAGGGGCAGGACCTTACCAATACTACCAGCAGCAGCAGCAGCAGCAGCATTAGAGGGAGGAGAGAGAGACTCGTTAGTCAGCTGGCAGTTCAAACGTGGTATGCTTGGGGAAGAACTTGTGAGTGGAGGAAGTCAGCATCTGGGTGATCAGGCCAGGCAGGATGTCAGGAACCATCCTGCCTGAGCCCCCCAAACTCTGGGTTTTTAAGCTGTTTTTCCTGCCAGTTCCCTGATTACAGGGAATGTGGGGAACAAAGGTAATGTGTGTCATGCCTTCAGTATTACAAAGGACCTTGCAGTTAGGCAGTGTCCACCTACACCAAGCCCAATGGAGACAATGGGGTGACAACAGTCATCTAGCTAAGTTGAAGGGGCCATCTAGTTAAGTTGAAGGGGCCATCTGCTCCCCTTAACATTCCTTGCACGCTTAAGTGATGGCCCGGGAGGGGCAGCCATCAAATCAATTCAATAAGTAACGGACAGGTGTTGTCTGCAAATTTACTGAGCGTGCAATCTATCCCAACATCCAGACCATTAATGAAGATTTTGAAAAGAACACACCCCAGGATTGACCGCAGGACACTCCACTAGTTACTGGTTGCAAACTAGACATTGAGCCATTGATCCCTACCCACTCAGACCAATGATCTAGCCAGCTTTCTATCCACCTTACAATCCATTCATCCAAACCATATTTCCTTAACTTGCTGACAAGAATGCGGCCATTCCCACATCCACCTATCCAGTCATCTCATCATAGAAGGCAATTAGGTTGGTCAGGCATGATTTGCCCTTGGTGAATCCATGCTGACTGCTCCTGATCACTCTATTTTCCTCAAAGTGTTTCAGAGTGGATTCTTTGAGGACCTGCTCCATGATTTGTCCAGGGTTTGAGGTGAGGCTGACTGGTCTGTAGTTCTCTGGGTTTTCTTTTCCCCTTTCTTGAAGATAGGTACTCTATTTGCCTTTTTCCAGTCGTCCGGGACCTCCCCCCTTCGCCACCAGTTTTCAAAGATAATGGCTAGTGGCTCTGCAATCACTTCAGCCAAGTTCCTCAGCATCCTTGGATGCAGTTCATCATCAGACTTGTGCACACCCAACTTCTCTAAGTAGTCTGTATCCTGACCTTCCATCACTGTGGGCTGCTCTCCTTCTACCCACTCTGCGTTACCCAGTGTAGTAGCCTGGGAGCTGACCCTGCCTGTGAAGACTAACATAAAAAAAAACATTGAGTACTTCAGCCTTTTCTGCATCATACACCACAAGGATTCTAGCTCTATTCAGTAAGGGACCTACACCAGCCCTGATCCTCTTCTTACTGATATATTTGTCGAACTCCTTCCTGTTATCCTTCACCTCCCTTGCTAGCTGCAAATCCAGTTGCCCTTTGGCCTTTCTGATGTTATCCCTGCAGGCCCAAGCAATATCTTTATATGCCTCCCCAGTCATCTGTCCAAGCGTCCACTTTTTAAAAGCTTCCATTTTGTGTTTCAGCTCACCGTAGAATTTTCTGCTAAACCATGCGGTGCACCTTCCATATTTGCTGTTCTTTCTGCACCTTGGAATGATATCTTCCTGTGCCCTTAGCAGGGTTTCTTTAAACTACAGCCAGCTCTCTTGGACACCTTTCCCCTTCAGATTAGTCTCCCAAGGGATCCTGCCCATCAGTTTCCCAAGAGAGCCAAAATCTGCTTTTCTGAAGTCCAGGGTCTGTGTTCTACTTCTTTCCTTTCTTCCTTGGATCAGGATCCTGAAACCTACCATCTCATGGTCACTGCTGTCCAGGTTGCCATCCACTTCTACTTTCGCGATCAATTCATCTCTCTTTGTGAGCAGAAGGTCGACCGGTGCCAGGCCCCTAACTGGTTCCTCCAGCATTTGTACCAGGAAGTTGTCCTCAATGCTCTCCAAAAACTTCCTGAATTGTCTGTGCACTGCTATATAGCCCTCCCAGCACGTGTCAGGGTAATTGAAGTCTGCCATGAGAACCAGGGCCCATGATCTGGAAACTTCTGCTAGTTGTCTGTAGAAAGCCTCATCCACCTCCTCCTTCTGGTCTGGTGGTTTATACCAGACACTCACCATGACATCATCCTAGTTGCACTCTCCTCTAAACTTAACCCAGAGACTTTCAACAAGCTTGTCTCCACTTTCATAGTGGAACTCCAAGCAGTCATAAAGCTCTTTTACATATAGTGCTACTCCTCCACCTCTTCTTGCCTGCCTATCCTTCCTGAACAATTTATACCCATCCCATGGCAGTGCTCCAGTCATGCAAGCTATCCCACTGTATCTGTTATTCCAATTACATCATAGTTCCTTGTCTGTGCCAGTACTTCACTGGAAACAAAAAGTGCATATAGCTGTTTGGAAGAAAAAAAACCAAGAAGTCTTGTGGCACTTAAAGACTAACAGACTTATTTAGCGCATGAGCTTTCGTGGGAGAATATCCCACTTCGTCAGACGGAAAGCTCATGCGATAAATAAATCTGTTAGTCTTTAAGTGCCACAAGATTCCTTGCTTTTTTTGCTTTACTATGGCTGCCCCTTTTGAACCTGTTTGGAAGAGTAATCCAGAGGTCATTTGGCGGTATTCTACGTTACTGCACTCCTCTTCAGTTGTGCTCACAAACACTCACATAGTACCCCAAGTCCCTGATGCTCTCTTCCTGCTGGCTATACTACCAATGGCATATCAAGAGACCCAGCATCATAGGCCATGATCAGTGCACTGCTTACACTGTTCTACACTCCAGGAGCCATGCATGTTGCCTACAAAGCTGTTAAAAAGAAACAATTTTTTTTAACACTTCCTTATTAGGGGTTTGATCCAACTCCCATTGACTATATCTGTACTAGAGGACTCAGTTAAGTTGAGTTAGCATGATCAACTTAAAGTCAACTTTATTAAGTTGACTTAGAGAGTCCCCATTTTTTCCTAAGTTGACTTTATTAAGCCAGGGTACCCACTTAAAGTCAATTTAATAAAGGTGTTATTAAGTTGATTTCATTAAGTTGCCTTAAGCATTTGCTTAACTCCAAATATGGCCATGGAGTTGATGAAGTCAACATAAGCCTGATTAAGTTGACTGAAGCCTACAGTAGAGACATAGCCAGTCTTCAGTGGGAACTTGACCCTCTAGGGCATAGCGAGTAATCACTCCCACAGCACATCCTGCCATATTAGCATGTAGTGATTCCCCAAAATACAACTGTACTCCATTGTTTTAGCAGCATTCAGTGGGCCTCTTTCTCTCCACTGCATTTAATGCTCAGTGGCAGAAACACAACTACTGCTACGCCTGTGTGGGCAGGGGCTCACCCAATTGGCTTCTTGCTTTTGCATATAAAGTAACTAGGAATGGCTTTGATACCCATGTTCTGCTTAACTTTTTACCTCGCAATTGGAGTTTTAGGAGGCAGTGTTTCACCTATCAGATTTCTTGCCTGAAGCAGTTCAGACAAGTGATGCTGTAGGCCAAATGTTGCCTACTGATCCTCCAGTTGCCAGATAGAAAAAGTTACACTTGACTTTCTACCTGGCAACTGAAATGTAAGCAGCTTTCAGCCTACCACATCACTTGTCTGGTCACTGTCTCTGGTCACATAACAGGAAGCAGGAAGTGTTCTGGATCTACCCAAATTAGTCATAGGCCCTGCTCAGTGGGACAACAAATCCTCAGCATTTTGTTTTTTTCATATGGAGAGGCTGTCACTGTTGTTTTCCAATGTACAGATCAGCCCATACTGAGGCCTTAAGATGCATGTATGTGTGTGTGTGTTGGGATAGATAAGTTATACTCAGACCTCAGTGGCTCAGGAAGCCAAATTAGCAATCAGCATTTTCCATAAGAGTCACAGTACTGTGAATTCACTGTTTTATTTACATAGTACAACAGTATATACTTACAGATAAGCTGATCCACACATAAGTCAATCCCCCGGTTCTTATTCCCCAAAATGATAAAAAAGGGTGACCTGGGGATAAGCTGAGGTCACCTCATGGCCTTGGGCCCTTAACACCCCCTCTGCGCCGCTGGCTTCCCTGGAGTCCTCGACGCCCTCCCTAACCCCGAGGCCCTGCCACCACATTCCTCGACACTCTCCCAGCCTCTGCTGCCACATTCTCCAACACTCCCTGCGGCCTCTGGTGCCATGATCTTCGACCCTCCCCTGGCCTCTGCCGCCACATTCCCCAACACTCCCCTGGGCCTCCACCACCATGTTCCCCACTGTCCCCAAACCCCTAACCTTGCCGCTGGCTCCCCCGGGCTGACCCTCTGTGGACCCCTTACTTGACCGCCCCTATGGCTAGGTACAGGCTGGAGCTGGGTCTCGCTCTCCCTGCTTTAGGCCCTGCCTGGGCTGAGCACTCAAAATGGTTGCTCCAGCAGCTAGATGGAGGCTGGGGCTCTTCCCTCACCAAGCATGCTCAGAGCATGCTCAAGGCAGGAGATTTAAAACTCCTCAGCTGGGGCTGACCCATGTATAAGCTGAGTCCCCTTTTTAAAGGGGATTTTCAGTTTCAAAAAACTCAGCTTATAAGTGAGTATATACAGTAGGTATATTTAAACAGTATGGGTATGACTACACTGGAGGCTGTGTTAAGTTGACTTAACAGGGTTGATTTTAAGTTGTCTTAAAGTTGACCTTGTTAAGTTGACTTAGAGTGTCCACACTGAAAACTCCTGTCAACTGCCTGCATCCACAACGGCAGGTGCTAGGTTGACCCTTCCTGGTGGCCAGGAACTCTGGGAGGGGGCCTGGAAGCCAATTAAGTCGACTTAAGGGCTATTCCCCATCTACACTGGCTTAAGTTGATTTAATAAGGTTGACTTAAGCAATAAGCCAACCTTAAGAGGTGGTGTACTATGTCAACTTAAGGAAGCATTTAAGTCAACTTAATAAAAGCCCAGTGTGGCCACAAGGGTCTGTGGGTCAACTTAACTTTCCTTAGGGCAACCTAAGGCTCCAGTGTAGGCATACCCTATGAAGGGGAATGATTTAGTTTATACGTATGTGTGTCTGTATATAGATATATCTTTCCAGAGCAAATAAGTTAATAACATAGTGCAGGTTGGTAATTTAACTGGTTAATAATATAGTAAAAATATCCTGGCTGGTTAATAACTTAAAGCAGTGATTCCCAACCTGGTTCCCATGGAGACCCAGGCTTCTGGCCTGGCAGGGAGCTTCCCCCAGGCTGAGAGTTTTTAAAACTCCCGCCTTGAGCATACAGAACATGCTCAGGGAGAGTAGTCTGGGGTCGGCCAGGGTGCCAGCATCTCAGGTAAGCGGGGCGAGGGGCTGTGTGGGGGGGTGCGAACAGGGAACCTGGGGGGGGCGGGCAGAGAATGGGTGAGGGTGAGGGTGCATGGCCATGCCCAGCTCCTCGGGCAGGGGGAGGGAGCCATGGCCACAGCGGCCTCTGGGCAGCAGGAGGAAGCCATAGCTGCAGTGGCTCCCAGCTCCCCAGCAGGGTGAGGGACCCTTGGCCGCAGCAGCTCCCAGCGCCTCAGGCAGTAAGAGGGAGCCATGGCTGTGGTGGCTCTCAGGTCCCCAGAAGGGGTAGGGGGCCATGGTGGTGGCGGCCCTCTCTCCCTGTCAGGAGAGTAACACGGGTCAGATTCTGCCCTGCATGGGCCAAATTCTGCACGCAGAGGTGCCTGGCTCCCCGCAGAGGGGGTGGCTGCAAAGCTTTTATTTTCCTTAGAAGGGGGTCCCCAGGCTTAAAAAGGTTGGGAACCCCTGACTTAAAGTTCAGTGTTTTAAAATGAAGTGCTCTGATGAGCTGCAGGAGAGGTACAAAAGAGCCACTTGTGGCTTGCAGCGTCAATTGGAGTGTCACTAGGTTAGATAGCTGCATCATTTCAGCTGCGGATTTGGAAATGAAGCACAACAAGAAATTCATACTGAACACCCAAAACTAATGCTATAAATGAGAGCCACTTCACCCAGACAGTTTGTTGGCATCCCCTGTATCCTGGAGGATTTGTGTGCTGGGGGATGCCAAACCTACACTGCACCATGTAAGCCTGTGGGCCCATTTGAGCCCCAGGTGTCAAGCCTGGAGGGAGAGATTAAAAGGGCTATAGGTGTGAACTGAGCAGGGGGGATAGCCAATGGGTGGGTCTCACTCTGGGAGAGAGATCTGCCTGGTGTTGTGGAGTGGAATTAGACTGAGGGCAGTCAGAACCTCGTAGAAGGAAGTTGGGCTGCCCCAGGAAGCCCAAAGCAGTGGTGAACCAAAGCTGGGGGAAAGGATCTGCCCTGGGCTGTGGCTGCTGGTGGAGGGTCAGGGTCTAGCCTGCCCTGCCAGAAAATGTCCCTGCAGCAGAAACAGCTGAGTGGCTGCCCAGGCTAAGAAACTCTCCAGTGAAGCTGAGGAAGAGGCTTAGAGCAGCACTGATACACTGTGAACCTGGGAAGAGACTGTGAGAAAGGCCCAAGATATGTCAAGGTAGAAAGTGGGTCAGGGAGGCAGCATGAGCGCAGTGCAGGTTGGCCTGGAGAGTGCCTGGACTGAACCCCAGGGGAGAGGCAGGACCTGTGTTTCCTTACTCACTGACTGAGGAAGTGGGAATGAAATCTTCCTGACAAGGGGCAAGAACTAGTGAAATCCCCCCTGAGCCTGGAGTCAGAGTGAAAGCCTAACATGTGGATCTGGACCACTGGCTTGCCCTGGAAAGGGGAGGATTATAAGTAAGCACCACAGGGCCACAGTGGCTGTCAGAAGAGGATGAAAAAGAAGGAGGGGCTGCAGGACCATGCCAAGCCCACGTTCTCTCCAATCCATATGTATCAGACATATTAGTCATAAAAACATAGGGCTGGGAGGAACCTCAAGAGATCATCAATTCTATCTCATGCACTAAGGCAGAACCAAGTAGATCATCTCTGACAGGCATTTGTCTGACCTGTTCTTAAAAATTCCTGTGATGGGGATCCTATAGCCTCCCTAAGAATCCTGGTTCGTGCTTATCTAGAGGCTTTTGCTAATATGGAACTTAATTCTCCTTTTCCACAGATTGAGCCCATGACTTCTTGTCCTTCTGTGGACCTGGAGAACAACTGATCATCCTCCCATTTGTAACTGACTTCAACTTAGTTAAAGAGTATTATCAGTCATCTTTTCTCCAAACTAAACCATCCTGTTCTTTTAAAAATCTTTCCTAATAGGTCAGGTTTTCTAATTCTTCTGTCTTTGTCATTCTCTCCTGGGCCCTGTCCGCATCCTTCTGAAAGCGTGGTACACAGGAAGGCATGCAGTACTCCCGCTGAGGCCTAACCACTGCATAGTAAAATGAAACAATTATATCTTGTGTCTTCCATAAGAACATCCTATTAATGCACCCAGAATGACCTTTCTCCAACTTCATCCCTGTCTTTCCTTTACTATGATCTTTAATACAACAGCTCAATTTTAGGATATTATGACTGGGTGGATTGTGCCCGGAGGACCCTGCTAAAGAGCACAGGAACCTGCCATGCCCTGCCCTAGGAAAGAGCAGAACAGAAGTCCTCCAAACAGCCCAGAATGGCTGCAAATGAAGCAGCCAATCACAGAGACTGCTGGGAGCAGACAGTCAAACCCCAGCAGGGCCATATAAAAGAAGTTGCAGAATGGAAGGTCTGTTGCTACCTGGAGTTGGAGAAGAGAAGACTGCATTGGTGGTTGGTTGGAAGAGCAGCAGGACCACTAACAGCTCAGTGCTGGCGGGGCATCCAGGGAGTGAGGGAGCTCGTGGCTGGCTGCTGAGACTGAGTAACACTTGATCCCATGGAGGACTGCAGGAAGACATTGTCTCCAGGGAGGAATCCCTGAGGGTACTGCCCTGTAAACTATTCTAAAGACCGAGCCCAGGGAGGGCAAGAGTGGAGTTCTGAGAAAGGCCCCAGAAGGAGCTGTTTGGCTTCATATACAGCGTTTGTGACTTGATCAGGCTGAGTCACTGAAAACACTTCAGAAGAATCACTGGACAGGGATAACCATAAACTGAAAGACTGCAGACATAGCCCGCAGAAGATGATGCTTGTGAGTGGTGAGTGCCACCCTGTTACAGATCTTCAGGTAGATACTTTTACTGTTTCTTTTGCCAGCTGGTCTATCTTTGCCAAATTTCAAAATTTTAATGAAACTTCAAATGTCAAAATCTGAAAAACACATGGGAAAACGTTCTGATCAGTCTTCACACAAGGGTCTGTACCCCCGAGGTTTTGGCCAGTTGATAAATCCGATCCCATTCTTTTGAAGTTTGCAATTTTGAAATTTGCACCATTTTGAATTTTTTCTTTTAAAAAAGTAGGAACGTTTATAATAAACTTGTAACTGTTCCCTGCCCCCCACCTGTCTCTATTTCTTTGCTTCGTGTATTTTATAGGAAAATAAAAGCTCTTTGCTGAAATCACCAGGTAACTCTCCACTTGCCATCTTAATTTTGAGGGGCAGGCCTAATGTTCTTTTTTAATTTTAATATTACTTTAATGCAGGTGTAAATTTCCAGAGACTAAAGCCCTCTGGATAGCCCCAAAACAGGTAGCAGCAAATTCCCCCATTATTTCTTCACTATTAAGGCCATCTTCAGAGATCGTCAAGTGACATCTCCAGTACAGATGTAATCGGTCACCACTTTCTGTTGTTTATTGTCACCAGCCCTTCAGAGGATCAAGGAGACCTCTACATCTCTGTAATGACCAGCTGGGCTCACTCACTCCTGTGATGGCTGCAGAATTTCTTTATATAGGTGCAGGAGACATTCAATTGCAAGATGGCCTCCACCCAGCTGGGGCGTCTTCGCTCTATTATTTGAACTTCTGCAGTATTTCAATCGCACCAGCAAGGAGACTGAAGAAGGGATTCAGATAATGTTGAGACTCTTATATGTCAGAAAACCAAGAGTATACTCTATATTTCCCTTTGCAGTTCTATCACACAGTCACATGAGATACTCAGGGCAAAGACTGCCTCTCTTGTGCCTACATCAGGATGGCAACCAAACTGATATGTCTCAAGATGTCAGTGTGTTTGAGTGCTGATGATTTGTGACAAAACTTTAAGGATGTGATTTAGTAGGCTTATAATTTGATGATGTTCACATTTTCTAGAATTATTATGTAACCTCCAGTAGAGAAGTTCAAGATCAAACTCTTAAAGGTTCCCAGAATTTCTCCTTGTGTGCAGTGGCATAGCTATGGGTAGGCCTGACTTTGAAAGCAGGCCCACCTAGTCTTCGTCTCTACTAATGATGCTCCACTTAAGCTTGGAGCATCAGGCGGCTTTCAGGAGGTCCCTACACAAACTTCCTGCTTCTGGCCACATGACCAGAAGCACCAAGTTCAGGAAGCAACCAGCTGAGAATCACTAAGCTGCCCGAGCTCCAGTTACCCTGGCCAGACTGGAAGCAGGAAATGGCCCAGGCTCCTCCAAGTCAATCACAGGCCCTGCCAGAAAATCACTTCTGACTACACCCTTGCATGTGTGTATATCTCATTTGAAAAGTTTTAGCAGATACATTTTTAAATCTTTATTCAGAAATTGTAACATTTCAACCTCACGGTCATCCTCTCTGGCTGCCTTTTCTTCCTTTACAATTTTTTGTGCTCTTTCCAGTTCCTACACTGTAATGTTACCTCAGAAATTTGAATCATTCAGCTATTAAGGGGTTGCTTGCCTAAAAACAAAACTACTACTGAGGTAAATTTCCTGCTTGTTGTTTTTTTACTGAGGTAAAGTCAATGTGATCCACTTGCCTAATGGTCCACCAACCCCAGAAATAAGGATACAGCCCTCCAGTCAAGAATAGACACTTAAAGCAGGAAACTCTTTGAAAACAAATGTTAACATTTATTGCTTTTTACATTAATACAATGAAATTCAAGAACTGAAAACATTTTACAACAGAAATCATTCCTTATCTATCACAATGAGTGTAGTGTCAAGTTCACAGTTACATTAAACACTGCTCTTCTGTGGTACGTAATTTAAGATGGTTGTACAATTAAAACAATTGACATTTCATTATCTTTAACATTATACCTTTAACAATCTATAGCATATATATTTTACAAACTATAAAACCCTTAACCTATAACATTCAGCAAACGTTAGCTAGGTGGTCAATGAATGGGTACTCAAAAGGAGGAAGAGGTTTTGCTCTTACCTGTTTGTCCACATGGGTCCTTCTGCTCAGTCACTGTTGACACAAGGATTACCTTTAGCTCAGACACAGGACCAGAACTCAGCTGGATTGTCTAAAGCCTCAGTGCCCCTTTAGTCTATCTGTAGTTGGTTCATTCTGTTCTTTGCTTTCTTACTTCTTTCTTCTCACTGGCTCATGCTGGTCTCCTTCTTCCAGCAGCACTTCCATCCAGTGATATTCTTCTTGCAGTGGCATTTCCAGGCATCAGTCTTTGTCTCTCTGGGAAGTCAGTAACAACTTTAGGTAGTTTAGGACAAAAATCTTTGGCTTCAGTAATATGTGGTGCATTTTCTTCTTTTCTTTCAATGTCTGTATTTTCCAGTTTTTCATGATCATCATGAAGTTTCTTAATATATTTCATCCATCTTTCCTGGATGCTATTGGCTTCATAGCACTCCCAGCCATTATTAGTTTTAATGTGACTAATTCCTTTTCTTGAGTTCTTTATTTGTCTCAGCTTCTTTTTATGGTCTTATCTCTTTGTGATTCTGTCTGGTTTCAGAGTCTTTGATTTCATCTCATCTTTGTTCTATTGCCTCTTTGTACGCTTGTTGAATTTTTTTTGTATTTCTCTCTTCTCCTATCTTCGCATTCTCATCTTGCATTTATTAGGTTTATACTTTCATGGTTGCTTAACATCACGTCCTTTCTAGCACAGTACACATCGTGCCTATATGTACACCTATCTTACACTTTTTCTAGTTTTTATCTATACTATCTTCATTGAATTCCTGTGAGACATCAAGATGTTGACTTTTGAAGCATGTTCTGAGCGTTTGTGCTGGTATTGCTGGTATCTGACCAAATCAATCTGGAGTTGTTGCATCTTTTAGATAACTTAGATAGCTTTTGAAGTGTTAATCTCAGCTTCACAGCAAGCAGATCATGACCACTAGTACACTTCACTGATGGAAATAATCTAGTATTTAAAACTGCACTGTGATAGCTTTTAAAATCATTACTAAAATACAATCTACTAAGAGGATAAGAGTCTCAAAAGATGAGTTTCCAGCCAGAAACTTTCACCAGCTGTAGATTTATTTAAAAAATGTATGGGGTTTTTTTTTTTTTTTGGTTGTTTCTTTCTTTCTTTCTTTTTTTTTTTTTTTTAAGGAATTTTAGCTGGAAAAGGAAAGGGAAAAAATGTTTCTCTTCTTCTGCCAATATTGGGATAATTACAGTAAAACATGACTACTGTGCCATTATTGTATGATATTTATGGCAAAAAGCTGAAGAAAGGAAAAATGGTCTTATAGTTAACACTGGTCTGGGATGCAAAATCTATGTTCAGTTTCTGGCTCTGCCAAAGACTGCCAAGGCCCTGATCCAGCACAGTATGTGCTTACCTTCACTCACCTGATTAGTTCCATTAAGGTAAGGCCTTTGCCAGAAAACGGCCAATTGACTACAAGACTGACAGTGTAGCTTTTAACTTGTGAGTAATCCAGCTGACGTCAATGAGACTCACCACATCAGTAAAAGCTCCGGGATCACACCCACGGACAACAATAAGAAAGGACACAAACACAGAGAACCACAAAACCCCAGGCAGCCTCCCGAGATTGCATAACTGGATGCTTCTGCCCAGATGCTGGCATTCTGAATTCAAACAACATAACTGATTTGATTCAGAGTCTTTCTTGTAATCCTTTTTTTTTTTTTAACTTCTCTTAGTCTCCAGAGCTCTCTGTATTTGTTACCGTGTCTGCCAGAGTCACAAAGCTAGGAACTTTGAAAGTCCTTTATCAAGAGGCTGCAGTGACTGAAAACCTTTTCCCCAACCAAGTGTAGCCAGTCTCCTAGAACCATATATTTAAACAATAAGAAGAGTAAGCAGTGCATTTCTAAGTGATTATAACACACCACGGGTAGTGTCATAAAATAAGAGACTTGAGTTTTACTACTTGAGAAATGCAGTGCCTGGAGTGTACTTGATTGATGGCGCAAAATTTTGTGTGTGTGTGTGTCTGTGCGTGTGCACATGTGTGCTCTTTGAGGAGAAGGAAAATGGACCCAGGAGCGAATTGCCCAAGTTGTTTGTATCAGGAAAAATATGAGCCAGACTGTAATCTATTTGTGATAACTGAGAGAGAAAAGGCAAAAGGGCTGCCTAAAGATGCACTCAGAGCCATCCTTGAAACAGGTAAAAATCAGCTCAGTCCCTATCCTGCAGCTCTCCATCACAAAAGTAAGGGCTGCAGATTAACCCTACTGCATCTGAGCCCAGATAGGATAATGATCAGCCAGGGCAGATGCCGTTTCTGTGCTGTGACCCCATTGTGGGTGGAATCTCGTGCTGCCCTCCTTGCATCAAAGCCTGTGGGAGGCAAGTGTGGGCAAGTACATCGTTTAATGCGTAGGTCCAAACAATTAACCAGATAGACTAGCAAAGTGCTTAGTCTTTGCTGAAGGATTCCTTAATATTTGGGAGCTGTACAGGGCGTGGGAAGGATTGTGAGTGATGGGGAGCACCAAGAACCCTTCTTTCGTGGAAAGAGGTAGTGCCTATAGTTTGCAAATTCATGAAGAAAGGCATTAGGCAATGGACCAGCAAAGCAATCTGGAAAGTATGAGCAGAGGAGAAGTGGAATTCCAGGGCAGAATGAACAGAAAGGCCAGGGAGGAAGTGCTTTAGGCAGTGGCAGAGGAAGATTTTGTGACCAGGGGAGGAGGGTGATGCGTAATTGGTGGTGAACTAGGCCATGAGACATCTCCTCCCATCTCCCACCACACACTTTTGGCAATGGCAGCTCCTGTCCTGTAGTGCCCAGCTTCCCACACCAGGCACTGTGACTAGCCATTTGGGTTTGGCTTGGCCGCCTCACTGTTGTGACCAAATCTGAGTGTTGTTGTGATGTGACCCAAGTAGTCACCACCACGTGGGATCCTTGATATCATGTGGCAATACCCAGAATGGGAACAGGCATAGTAGCCACAAGGGACAGGCGCTGCCACTGCTGGTTGCTTGCAGGATGGTGAGCTTGCTTCCAAGCCTTGAGTGAAAATTGGTGTCACGTTCCTCTTTTGGCCATTTATATAATGTACTTGCAATGGGTTATGCACACACAGCCATAGCCTCGACTTTAGGTATTTTCAGGGGAAGATGGCAACTGACCGTGGCGCAGAATCATGTTTTTGGCTCAAAGCGGGCCAGTGATAAGTCAATAAGTGCTGAGATTACATGTTTATGACCTGGCAAGTGTTGAAATAACATTTATTTCAGCATTTTCTATGTCACTGTTGAATTACATCATATAAATCTTGGTATATTATCCATACCACTGGGGCACATGAGGACGGTTTTGTAACTAATGCTTAAGAGTCAAGAGAGCTGTTCCCATTTCTGCTGCTTTCTCATTCTTTTTACTGAAGGTAAGTCACATCACCACCCTCTGTCTCAGTTTCCCTCACCTGCATGGCCCACAAGGACATATGCAGATAAATGTTTGTCAAATGTGCTGGTATCGCGGTACCTATCCAGTAGCTAGATTCTGATGAGTTATGGATAAGTTTGGCAAAATTTCGGTTTTGAGAGTTGTGACAGATAACATTTATTCTTAAGCATTTTATTTCAATTCGTAGCTCAGCAACTATCCAATCTTATGTGGAATTATGGATTTTAAACTTAAAATTTCATAGCTGAGGGAATTTGGGGGGGGTCAGATGGTGGATGAGTCACACCGTAAGTATTTCATGATAGGGGACATTGAGATCAAAATGTTAAGGTTTTATAACTCTTAAAATGCAAATTGTCAACATCACCTATGAAAATATACAAAGCAAATGCCTTTAAATCAGACTGTAAGTTCTTGAGCTGCATTTGTCTTTCTTCTCCTATCTGCGTATTTGAATTATCATCCATGGAGTATTTTTGCAGTCAGTGTTTGTGTATGCCTGGTGAAAATGACCTTTGACAATTAAAAAATTAATCCAGCTAAGAGCAGCTCTACTGAGCAATGAAAGCTTGCTGCTGCTGCTCTCTATATTGCAATCTAGAGAAGCCCAACAAAATTCAGAGCCCCGGGGTGCTCAGACTGTATTTCTATGAACTGAGAGGGTCTCCACCCTAAGGAGTTTACAGCCAAACAAAAAAGACAGAGAGAAGTATTATTGTTCCTATTTTACAGAGAAGGAATTGAGGCACAGAGAGAGTAATTAATTTACCCGTCTATGACAGAGCTAAGAACTGAATGCAAAGCTACTGAGTCCCAATCCAGTGCCTGAACCATAAAACCATTCTGGGGACCCAACCCTGCACCTTGAATATGACCCATCCTAATGTTCCATCAGGGCCAGATTCTGGGTTTGTTCAGATCCAGTGATATTGTTGGCCAAGAGGCAGCTTTCCCTCCCTCCTGGCTTGGCAAAAGAGCAATTTCTGCCAGCAACTAACAAGCATCTGGCTTTAGTTAGAACTGAGAATCTCTATAAAATCCAGAGATAAAATTCATAGAACATAGTTTAATCTTTTTGTCAGTGAAATTACAATGTTGAAGTGATTAGATCAAGTCTAATAAACATTCCCAGAGTGAAAACAGAGGCCTGACAGTGGCACTGACAAAATGGGGGAGGTAATATCTTTCAATGGACCAACTTCTGGTGGCACAAAAGACAAGCTTGCAAGCTTACACAGACATGAAGAAGAGATCCATGGAGGCCAAAAAGCTTTCACCAACAAAAGTTGGTCTAATCAAAGATATTCCCACCTCCACTTTGTCTCTCTACTGTCTTGGGACCAACATGGCTACAACAACACCACAGACAAAATGCAGATGGAGCAGATGCTGTAAGCAAGTCTGGGTTTGCTTTTGCTTGACTCGGATCAGTAAGAATGGCTAGAGGTTGGAGTGAGCAAGGAAATAAGAATCTTTGGAGAGGATCTGATCACATTTATAACTGGGCCCCAGGGGCTGAGACTACAAAGTTATGGATTATATTCTCCTCAGGCTGTACCAGGAAACTACTGAGATGGGGAAATTTGCTTGTCTGGTCTCCAAACAGTTTGCAGTTGCTCCTGTAGGGCTATGGTGTAAAAGAGATGCAGGCAGGGTGGGGGATGGAGTAGACCTCAATACTAGGCAGCTAAAGAATTGGCTTCCACACTGAGATATTTACAGCAAGAAACAAGCCAAAGCAAAAACAACTGATCAGTTAAGGTTTTGTGAGTTATTTTCGTGAAATGGATCAGAAGACAGGTGAAAAGAACAGGCTGCCTAAATAGCTCCTTGGCTTAGTTATTGATTTCATTTTTCCATTTATTTACTCCTATTTTTGTGTACTTTTTGTTGGAAAGGTACATAGCTAAGACAACATTCCTTTCACGTCCCCTCCAAAGTTGTTATAAATGGAAACAATTATATTCCACAGAAGGCTTTCCTTTTGTGCCTCTTGTTTAGATCAATTTGAAAACTCATTCCAAAGGCTGTGACGTGCGAAGGAAATATAATCAGGCCTGTATGTTACATTTGAAGAGAAAATAATTTGGGTGGGCAGTGTTGCAATGCAATTATGAAAGTAAGATGAAACACTAAACAATGCATTTATCCTTCTGTTGAATGGCAGTGGTGCAGAAAACAAGACCAAGTTTTTAATACCTTATTGCATCATGGGCATAAAATCCTAAATAAAAAAAGCAACTTGGACATTCAGTGTATGTACATTTAATTATAGAATGTGCCTGCTAATAAAATGTCAACATTGAGGCAGCTATGTTCTCCTTCGAGCACTGCTCACATCATTCAGTTACAGGTATCTACGTGCCGCAGGGCACAGTAGCTTGGAAAGTCTTCAGCGTCAGCCTGTCAGGTCAGGGCACACAGCCAGCGCCCCCTCCACGTTGCAGCCACGGCTATATAGATGACTGTGACCCTGACCCTCCCAGTTCCTTTTTCTGCCATCAGCATCGGTTCGGATCCGCGGTATCATGCGAAACGCAAGGGCCTGTCTTTGCGCGAAACACTCAAAATGCCAGGTTTCAAACTGTGCTTAGGATGCTGCAAGGCTTTCCCGATGGACAATCCACACAAGAAATGCCTTGCTTGTTTGGTTGAGTCCCATCTCACAGCGGACTGCCCCATTTGCCAATCCTTCAAGTGGAGGACTCCTCCGCCCGATTTCGGGGACCGGAGCTGCTCCGCTCGAAAGCGGCCGAGCCACCAGCACTCTGCTGGACCCTTGATCGGCCCAGGCTCAAGATTCCTGCTGATCTCTGGTACCAGGGCCAAAATCTTAGCCCTCCATAGTACCTCCTAGGCACCGACCTCGCTGGTCTTCCGGTAGCCTCCCAGCCACCCCGGGTAGGGCTCTGGCTCAGGCACCGGCTTCCAAGGGCATTTAAATCTGGCTTCGGTGCAAAATGAAAGGCAACCGGCCACAACAGCACCACCTCCCTCGGCACCACTGGACGCAGCACCGCCCACAAGTCTGGCACTGCCCACAAGTCCCTTCCGGTGCCGTCACTTCCGGTACTGGCGGATTCGGTACTGGCAACACTTGCACCAATGCCGGCACCATCCCGGGCCTCTTCACCCCCTCCGACCCGGCACCGTCAAACTTGGTACCGGGCCCAAGTTCTACGGCTCCACCTCACCCCTCCTCCGAGGAGCTTTCGGTACCGGACTGCCAACTGTTGGGAGGGAGGTCATCCAGGTCGTCCTTGGAAGATCCCTTCCTGCCCCCCAGGAGGAGCGCCCAAGAAAGTAAGCCCAGAAAAGCTCTGTGTCACTGGGCTCAAGGCGAAGGCACCCATCCGGGGAGACACCTGCTTCCCTCATGATGCCTAGGCCACTGTTGAGGTCCCCGCACAACAAATGGACCCTTGACTGGCTGAACGCGACGGCAGACAACACCTCCTCCCGTTATGCCCGCTCGCCAGCACCAGAGTCTTCGGATTTCTCCGATGACAAGCCAGACCCTGATTCTACCCGACAAAGCAGATCAAGGGCCCCTTCATCTTCACTGCCTGACGAGCGATTAATTGACATGTTCGCCAACCGCGAAGGGGGTCCTCGCATCGAGCAGGACCTTCTCCACCACATGGCAGCGAACCTGAAGCTCAAGCTAGGGGTGATCCAGGTGGAGGATGACTCTCTCTTCGATGTGTGCCGTCGAGCCCCGCTGGCTAAGGTCGGAATCCCCTTGCACACCAGGGTATTCCGCATCATCCGGGAACTCTGGCAAATGCCTTCCTCGATCCAGCCAGTGTCCAAAGTAGCGGACAAGAAATATTCTGTCTCCCTGGAAGGTTTCCCCTTCCTGTTTCATCACCCAGCCCCAGGGTCCCTGGTGGTCTACGCAGTCAGCCAAAGGGAGAGACAAGGCCAACCTAGCACCACGCCCAAGAACAAAGAGGCGAGAAGACTTGACCTGTTGGGCAGGAAAGTTTACTCCTCTGCTGCCCTCCAGCTGCGCATCTCAAATCATTCAGCCCTGATGATGCGCTACATCTTCAACCTGTGGGAAGCTCTACAGAATCTCTGGCTGGCCATCTCCGAGGATCGCCTGAGAGACTTCGAGGCGATGCTGGATGAGGGAGAGAGAGCGTCCAGGGATGCGTTTGCGGCAAACTGGGATGCAGTGGACACAGCAGTACGTATAATGGCATCGGCAGTGGTGATGCGCCAGTTGGCCTGGCTCCAGAATTCCGGTCTCTCCATGCAGAAGCAACAGATTATTCAGGACCTTCCCTTTGAAGGCTCCAACCTCTTTGCGCCTTCCAAAGACGCAAAGCTGCATGGTATGAAGGACTCAAGGGCTACACTGAGGTCCCTCTGGATCTACACCCCTCAACCCGTTAGGCGTTCCTCGAGGTCGCACCAGCTACAACAGCAGTTACAGCAACTGAAGCAACAGCTGCAACTGCAGACCCAGTTTCTGAGATCTCTCCAGTTTCCCCAGCATCACCTCGGGGACCTGGACAAGGATAAAGGCCGATCAGGTAAAGGGGGTAAGCTGGGCGCCTCCCAGTCAGGATGGCACGGACAGGGGTCGGACTGTTCATCAGGCCACGAACAGCGTTTTGGACAGTCCCCCCGAGGGCATCACTCCACAACCCCTGTTCTCCCCCCACCACCTCTGCCACCTTGCTCCACGATGGACCCGAGTCACGTCGGACCAGTGGGTCCTTGACACAGTGGCCAGAGGATACTGCATCCAGTTCCTCTCAACCGCCCCGGACAGAAAACCATCCCCTCCCATAATCCTAGAGAATCCCGATCTGCTTGGCAAGCTTGAGGCCGAATGCCGGAAGTTACACTTCCTCGGAGCCATCAAAAAGGTTCCCAAGGGGGAACGTGGCAAAGGGTTCTATTCCTGCTACTTCCTGGTCCCCAAACCCAACAGGGACCTACAGCCCATTCTAGACCTCAGAGCTCTCAACAAAAACATAAAGAAAATAAAATTCCGCATGATCGCCCTACTGCAGTTCATTCCCTCCCTGTCCCGAGGAATGTGGTTCTCGGCCCTCGACCTAAAGGACGCTTACTTCCACATAGCCATTCGGCCCCCACCACAGGTGGTTCCTCAGGTTTGTAGTGGGATGACGCCATTACCAGTTCATCGCCCTCCCCTTTGTGTTATCACTAGCCCCCAGGGTGTTCACAAAGTGTGTCGCACCAGTCGCAGCGTTCTTACGCAGGAGGGGTGTAAGAATCTACCCCTCCCTAGATGACTGGCTCATAGTGGGCAAGTCAAGTTGACAAGTACAAGCCATGTTGACATGGTAGTGAACCTGTGCGAGTTCCTGGGCTTCTGCATGAACTTGGAGAAGTCCAAGCCTTGCCCCACTCAGGACATAGAGTTCACTGGGACACGCTTAAATGCCCGACAAGGCACCGCATCCTTGTCCCTGTCAAGATTTTGGTCCATCTGCACCATCATCATGGAGCTCCAGGTACCTGGGCTGACCACAGTGCGCAGATGCATGCAGCTCCTGGGGCACATGGCAGCGGCCACATCGGTAATGCGAACAGCCTGCCTGCAGATGCAACCATTCCATCTCTGGTTCACCACAAGCTTCCGACCAGAAAGGGACCGCCTAGACAAGGTAATCTTAGTACCCCAGCATGCCCTGGAGTCCCTCCAAATTTGGAGAGACCCCAACTTCGCGATGAGGGGAATCCCATTTAGGGAGTCCAAGCCTGCAATGACCCTGATAACGGAGGCCTCCAACTCAGGGTGGGGTGCCCACCTGTCCGGGGGCCTTTCCACACAAGGTGTCTGGAGCCCCGAGGACAGTCTCCTCCACATAAATGTGAAGGAGCACAGGGTCAGCAGACTGGCTTGCATGACCTTCCTAGGCTAGATCCAGGGCAGAGTGGTCCAAATCCACTCAGACAACTCAGCAGCTGTGTTCTACACAAACCGCCGGGGGGAGTCCGCTCCTCAGCACTATGCGAGGAAGCGACGAAGCTTTGGCAACTGGTGATAGGCCATCACTTCACACCAACTGCCACCCATCTTCCCAGGGTGGACAACGGCATAGCGGATTCACTCAGCAGAAAGCCACTGGCAAATCACGAGTGGTCCCTCCACAACGAGGTTTTCTCCCTGTTGACAACCAGAGGGAGAACCCCTCAGATTGACCTCTTTGCCACGGCGCAGGACCACAAATGCCCTCGATTCTGCTCCCTTCGAGACCGGGAGAAAGGGTCTCTCAACGATGCCTTCCTCCTCAACTGGTCGGGAGCCCTAATGTATGCCTTCCCACCAATTCCCCTGATTCACCGGGTGCTTCTGAAGGCCCTCGCGGATGAGGCACTCATCATCCTGATAGCTCCGAACTGGCCCAGACAACACTGGTTCCCTCTCCCTCAAGATATGTCAGTGAGGACCCCGCTCCACCTCCCGCAGTGGGCGGACCTCCTGACACAGGACTCGGGACGCCTTCGGCACCCCAACCCGGGCCTCCTGCACCTGACAGCCTGAATGCTGCCTGGCTCAGCGAGCAAGAGAGACACTGCTCAGATAGGGTTAAAAAGGTCCTGGTTGGTAGTAGAAAACCCTCCACCAGGTCCACCTACATGGCAAAATGGAATCACTTCTCCACCTGGTGCCATGATAAAAACATAGACCCTATCTCTGCACCAATTCAGGCAACTTTAGATTACCTTCTTTGACCTAAGAGAGCAAGGCCTATCCCTGTCCTCATTGAAAGTTTATTTGGCAGCAATCTCAGCTTTTCACCAAACAATAGATGGGGTCCCACTCTTTT
The DNA here is from genome assembly GCA_007922195.1 of Podocnemis expansa. Taxonomy (NCBI): domain Eukaryota; kingdom Metazoa; phylum Chordata; order Testudines; family Podocnemididae; genus Podocnemis; species Podocnemis expansa. The sequence continues at coordinate 7,494,045 of ML682022.1, read as the reverse complement.
CACACCCCATCTGCCATAGGTTCCTAAAAGGAGTGGAAAAACTTTTTCCCCACGTCCTCAACCCCACCCACAGTGGGACTTGAACGTGGTGCTGCAGGCTCTGAGAGAGCCGCCATATGAGCCCTTAGACTCAGCCACCCTGCTCGCACTGTCCTGGAAGGTGGCTTTCTTGGTAGCCGTTACCTCGGCCAGAAGGGTCTCAGAGCTACAAGCCCTATCCTCTGAACCCCCATATACGTTATTCTTTCCAGAGAAGGTGGTCCTGCATCACCACCCTTCGTTCTTACCCAAGGTTGCCACTCCCTTCCACATGAATCAAGAAATCTGCCTGCCGGTCTTCCACCCAGACCCGCAGGTGACAGAAAACCAGAGACAGTCACACACCCTGGATGTGAGGAGAGTGCTCCTAATCTACATTGAGCACATACGACCTTTCCGCAAGACCTCCCAACTGTTCGTGGCAGTCGCGGAATGCATGAGAGGTTCTCTGGTATCTTCCCAATGCATCTCCAAGTGGATTGTGAACTGCATTAAAGACTGCTACAGAAGGTCAAACACGCCTCTCCCAGAGACTGTGAGAGCCCACTCTACCAGAGTTCAGGCGTCTTCCATGGCCTTCCTTGCTAAGGTCCCGATCCAAGAGATCTGCAGGGCCACTACGTGCTCATTGGTACATACCTTCATGATGCACTATGCCATTGCCCAACAGGCGAGAGATGATGCCACTGTGGGCAGAGGTGTACTCAGTGTGGGTAGACTGTAACTCCTCCCACCATCCTTGGGTACGGCTAGCAGTCACCTGTAACTGAATGATGTGAGCAGCGCTCGAAGGAGAACAGTTGGTTACTCACCATAACCATCCTTCTTCAAGATGGGCTGCTCACATACATTCAGGTCCCTCCCACCATCCCCACTAATGGAGTTGGCAAAGGTATATGGGACTGGGAGGGTCAGGGTCACGCTCACCTATATAGCTGCGGCCGCAGCATGGAGGGGGTGTTGGCCATGCGCCCTGACCTGACAGGCTAACGCTAAAGACTTTCCGAGCTACCGTGCACTGTGGCACGTAGACACCTGTAACTGAATGTATGTGAGCAGCCCATCTCAAAGACAGACAGTTACGGTGAGTAACCAACTGTTTTCTTGTATTGTCAGCAGCCACGGTGAACATATGGCAGCCTGATCTGCAATAGATGTACCTTAATGTGCTTACATGACCTACAATAGCTGTATCTTAATGAGGGAAAATGTTTACTGTGTCAGCTTCGACACAATAAAAATAAATATACCATAATGAGGTAAAGTGTTCCCATGTTGTTACCATAATACACAACTACTTGGACATTTAATTGTATTGTATGTTGTGTATTATGGCAACAACATGGAAATATTTCACCCTTTTTAGGTGCATTTAGTTTTAACTTGTGAAAGCGGTCTCAGTAGTATGCAAATATTTAACACAGCTACCTGTGTATGTCTACCTATGTGTGTTACATGTTACTATGACGCACAACATGCAATATAAATGTGTGTGGGGGAGGGGTAATGTAAAATATTTATGTTAGTGCCATGATAGCCACACATTTCAGGCCTAGCACCACGTCTAGTTATATTGCACGCTCTGTATTATGGTAACAACACACAAACATTGGACACAGCTAATTGTCCAGGTCAGGAAGGCTCATGTGGAGACCTTTATGTGTTCTGTTTCTGATGGGGTGTGTCCATACTACCACATGTTCCCTCTTGTGCTGGCCTGCTGAGGTGTGCCCTAGGCAGGGCTCCTAGCACATGAAGGAGGTTGTGCATGTGTCCTGCTCCTGGTGTAGTAATGGGGAGGTACTGGGGTGCTCAGCAGCCCCCCATAACCAGCCAGCCCCTGTCTCTGGGGTATAATGGGAGCTGGGACCAGTCCCTCGGCCACAGCCGCTTCTGTGCATTTAACCAGCAGCAGCCTAGGAAGCAGCGAGTGTAGGCGGGATTGCTCCTGCCACCTAAACTGGTTTCAGGCCTTGCTGGAAAGAAGCCTTCAAGCTCCTGTTCACACATTAGCTAATCCAGATCAAGCCTCCTTACCACTGATGCTCACATCTTTTCCCTCCCCTTGATGGTGTGCCCTGCCACAATTCTCTTTACACCATGCCTCATGCATCCATTTACCATGGTTGAGCTATGCTGTGTGTCTCTCTCTGGGGTCCCATGTTCCATCTCTGCCTAGGCCAGTGTGTGAGTGAAGGAAGCCCAGTGCCCATTTCTTTAAACTTCCTTTTATTTAACCCCTTTTTCACTACACTCTGAGGATGCATGGGGCTCATCTGGGATGGGGTGCCCCTAAAAACCAAAATCAGAGTAGGCCTGTGGCTGGGGGTGGTCAGGGAGGTTCCTGGCAGCTGCACTGGCCACTTGCTGTGAATATTTGCTGGGTTAAATCACCCTGGCCCGTGCAGACAGATGCTGCAGGGATCAGCGGAGATAAGGGAGGGTCAGACCATTCCTCCTGTGTTGGAGAATGTGATTCCGCACTGTGGGACATGGAGACCATCCCTCATTGGCACACATCAGGCTGGCTGGTGGCGGCAGTGGGTTGACAGGGGCTGGGCTGGTCACTGACCCACAGAGCCCTGGAAGCGTTTGCAACAGGCCAGAGCCAACTCAGTGAGCTGGATCCAAATTCAGAGTCCTGTCTAAATACAGTTAGGAGCGAATCATGGGGGAGGGGCCTGTTACCCTTTAGAGCAAAAGCAGCTCTCCTCCCCCTCTCAGGCCTCCAAGACTCTGGGTGTGAGGCTCTGGGGGCCTGTCAATTTCCAAAGGGATAGCCATGTTAGTCTAGTCCAGCAAAAACAAACAAGGAATCGTGTGGCACTTTAAGACTAACAGATTTATTTTTCGCATGAGCTTTTGTGGGAGAAAACCCCACTTTGTCAGATGCTTTGAAGATGGGTGAACTTACAGAATGGAATGAAAATAAATGCAAGGGGGTGTAAAACATAGGATCAGGTCATACAATAACAGCAAATCAGAGCAGTTGTTAGGTTCAAACCATGGGAAGCCTGAAATCAAATCACCTTTTGTAATGAGAAAAGAACCCATAGTCTCGATTCAATCCTGCTTTCACAGAATTTAATTTGCATATTAATTCGAGTTCAGCTGTTTCTCTTTGAAGTCTTGATGTCCCAGTCACATCTCTGACCATGGTCGTTTATCGAGTGATTAGAAAGATGGAAGTGCTCAGCAACTGGTTTCTTTGTTTTGTGATTTCTGATATCAGCTCTGTGTTCATTTATTCTTTTGTGCAGTGATCGCCCTGTTTGTCCAAAGTATAAGGTGTTAGGGCATTTCTGGCACATGATGGCATAGATCACATTAGTAGATGAGCACCTAAATGAGCCTTTGAAGGAGCCTGCAGGTCTGCTGGGGAAATGGTCCAGTGGGAAACCCAATAAGACTCCATCCCAAGAAGTGTGTGCCCCTCTCTGCAGCCCTGCACCTTACTTGAGGAGTCCCCCAGCACCAGGGTTTGACTTCAGCTTCCAGCTTCACACCTCATCTACCCTCACACAACCCCTGGTGGCAGCTCCTTGCCCCCTGGGGTACACTGACACCCCCCCTTCCAGGAAAGACAGATGGGAGGATCCAGGTTAGATCCCTGTGGGGGCTCCTGAGGTCAGGAATATACTGATCTAAGGGGATCTGAATCCCGAGGCCACAGGGATGCCAGGGCAGGGGCGGGTCATTACACAGCCAGGGAGCCTCAGGTCTCCACAGGCTGTGTAATCCTGATTTGCACCCCATCCACCTCTGTCCTGGCCTGTGGGTCCCCATCTGCTGTCCTAGGAAACTCTCAGGCCACCTTGCCAAGACTGCACCTGGCGGGCTCTTCTGCTAGGCCCTGGCACGTGGGAGTCCCAAAGCGGAATCAGGTCTGTGTGAACGCCAGGGCCCGGATCCGGATCACGCGGTGGGGGAACTGGAGATCGTGAAGCGGCTGGAGGCAATCCAGCCCCCGGGCTCCTTCCCACAACCAGCCACGCCCGGCCGGACCCCCTGGGACAGACAAGACACAGCCACGCTGCTCCCACGCAACCGCTCCCAGCAAACCCTGCCTCCCGGCACACGCACACCGGGGGCGGGCAGGGCGTACGCTGAGTCCCGCACACGCGTGTAAACGGCTCCCCCACCGAGACGGCGCCGCGGAGTCCTAAAGCGGCGAGGATTTGACTCCGTGACGCACCGGCGCCGGCAGGGATCTGGGCGTTCAAGGCTGGAAAGGGGACACTGCGGGGGGGGGGGACTTATGATGAAAACGTCCCCCCCACACACCCCAGCTCCTTAATTAAATGCATGGAAAGAGCTGAGGGAAGCACATCTGGTTTCAATCCGCAACCCTTTGATGGCATCAAATGTTCTTTTCCCAGATCAGGGGCTGGAAATGCTAGGCTGGCTCCGCCTGGAGCCCAGATTCCTGCCATGTAGACACATGGGGTTTCTCTCGCCTCTTGCGAGCCCTCACTCCAGCCTCACGCAACCCTCTTGGCTCTGCTCTCTGACCCCCCTGCCCCAGAAGAAGGGTTTTTTTCTTTTTTTTAAGAGGGAGGGAGGGCGCCTCGCCCCCATGCAAACAAGCACCGAATATTTCACCTAGTGCGCTTGCAGTAATTCATCCCTCACGAGGCTGGTAAAAGGGCTGGAAAATGGCAGGGGTCGTGTCAGGCCCCAGGCTCTGGGTGACACGGATCAGAGCCAGGACGCGCGCTTGTGAGTCAGTCTGGCTTCAAACACCCCCGCCCCGTGCCCGGACACATCAACCCCCCTCGGCTGCAAAGTGTCTCCTGGATGCCAGGGGCCGGGCGTTGGCTCAGGTATCTCCCGCGCTCCGCGCTGCCGGCGCCCCGAGGGGTTTGGTGCCCGTTTGCACGCGGCGCAGAAGCGGCTGCCTGAGCCACCCTGGCCGCCGACGGCGGTGGACGGGCGGCCTCGGACGGGCTCCTCTCCGCTCCCGCGGCCCAGCTCGCCAAGCCCCGCGGGGAAGGGAGGCGGCCGCCTTCCCACAGCTGCCCCGGCGGCTCTGTCCAGCGGCCAGAGGCGGGCGGCCTTGGCGGGCCCCGCAGCCGGGCCAGGTGGACTTCGGCGGCCCAGCCGCTCCCGAGGAAAGGCCACAGCGGGGCGGGGCGGGGCCGTGCCGCGGCGGGTCTGGGAAACGTCAGGCGCAGCCCCAAGAGTCGCCCCCTAATTACACCCCCGCCCCCCCGCGTGCCAGGCGGGGCCTTTGAAGCGCCAGCGGAGCGCGGCCGGCTCGGGCGGGGGAGGCGCGGCGCAGCTGGGCGGGGGGGGGGGGGGCGCAGCCTCCCTCGGGCTCCTGAAAACCTTCCTCCTCCCGCGGCGGGACTCACAGCCGCCGGCTGCCGCGGCCAGACACCAGCGCCCGCCCCAAAGCGCCTCACTCAGGCTGGGCCGGGGCGCGGGGGACCGGCGCTCGCTGGGAGATGGTGTAAAGCCGGGTCCGCCTCGCCCCGCCGCTGGATCGCGCCCCCGGAGCCCGGCCCCGAGGCAGCCGCGGGCCAGCGCCTGATCCCTGGGCGCCCTGGAGGCGCGGGGCCGAGCCATGACGTCCAGCTATGCCCAGCTCCTGGAGAGACAGGCCGGCCTGGCCACCCGCCTGGACAGCCCCGGCAGCCTCGACAGCCTGCAGGCCAAGAAGAACTTCTCGGTCAGCCACCTGCTGGATCTGGAGGAGGCCGGGGACATGGTGGCGGCGCAGGCCGACGAGGGCGTGGGGGAAGCCGGCCGGACCTTGCTGGAGTCGCCGGGGCTGACCAGCGGCAGCGACACGCCCCAGCAGGACAGTAAGTGGCGGGCCGGGCCGGGAGGGGCAGAAGGACACGAGCCTCAGCCGGGGGAGGCTGAGAGGCGGCTCAGGCAGGGGCCGGGCTGGAAGCGGAGCCGGAGGCAGCGGGGCCGCTCGCTCCTCCGAGGCAGCCCCGCCTTGGAAAGCGGCTGCCCAGCGCGGATTCAATCGCAGTCGGCTCCCGGGCCATCGGAGGGTAGCAGGAGGCTGTACTCGGCGGCCGCTGCGAATGAATCCCTCGCACCTGGAAACTGGGCCCCGTCCGCCCCCTGGGCAGCACGAGTGCGGGCATCCCCGGCTAGAGCCGAGTGCCCCCGAAACACCCAGCAGCCCGCCGGGCTCTGCAGGGAGGGTCCGGGTCCGGGTCCCCCTGCTGGGGAATGGCCAGGCACGAAGGTGCGGACGGTGCCCGGTTTCTCGCTCATTCGTCTTAATCCGGCTTCGCTCCGGAGGAAGATTTCTCTTTGCTTCCCGCTCTCAGTGACAGACCCCCCCCCCCCCCCCCCGCGGGTAGCGGAGCAAACCGATGCCCCATGAGCCGGGAGGCCTGGATTGCTTCTCCCCAGTTAATACACGAGCTCTTCGTTTTTGGCGGCCGCTGGATGATCTCACCTGCCGCCGGAGCCGGGCCCGAGGGCGACAGCGGCCTGTGGCCATGAGGAAGGGGAATCAGCCGCTGCTGGGCCCCAGGATCGGGCGGCCGAGGCAGCGAGGAGCCAGGCCGGCTCCGGGCTGCAGGCGGCCCCGCGACTAGATCCAGCCCCAGAGTTAGTGGGTGCCCTCTCCCCGACCGCTACCAGGCTCCCTTTCTGTGCCCCAGTCTCAGGGGGAACCTGCGACCCGACCACGGAGCCGGTTAACCAGAGTCAAAAGGCCACGTAACACAACAAAAGGCGCTGGAGGGAAGAACCAAATTGGAAACCAGAAGAGCATTAAACATCCCCAAACCATCAGGACACGGGGCTGCAGCAGCCCTTTAACTGCGCACCCCATGGATCTAGCCCCCCGCCAAATTTAAAGGTGGGGGGACAATCTTCGTTCCCAATATCTGCGCAGCCCAGGATCCTCCTGAGTTCTGGCTGCGACTTTCGTGCTGGGGCAGGCTGCGGCCAGGGCGGTCGGGGCAGTATTTCCTCACCTAATTACGGAAAAACCCCAGCGGGGACTTTAGGAGTAAACTAGGGTCCGGGTCATCCAGCCCGCGGCGCTGGAGCTCTAATTTCCCCAGAGCGGTTTTCCCCCCGTCCCCTCCGAGCCATTTTCAAATATCCCTTTTGGAGTCAGCGGCGTGGGAAGGGCTTTTGGCTTTTCCCTCCCCGCTAACCCACTCCCCAGGCCGGGGGCTTCATTTTCAGGTAGCAGACAGCGAGTGAAACCCCCCAGGGACCACCATCTTACTGCAGTTAAACCACTTTTCTTCGGGTGGGCGCAACTTTTCCATCCGGCTCTGCTGCGCCTTTTTTAAAAATGCCGCTCTCAGTATGAACGCTTTGCCTCGATCCTGATTCCCGTGAGGTTTTGAACAGTGTGCGAGTTACATTTTCCCCTACCATGTTTTTACTTCAAGTCGGAGAAGTGGTCATATTTTTATGGGGTATGGGACTAGAAATCGTCTCTCTCTCTCTTGCGCTATTTTAGCTCCGCTCAAAATGAGACCGGCTTACAGGATCGCTCTTGCCCGGCTTTCTTCCCACGTGCGTCATCTTTGCCCCAGGTTGATTTCCCGGCCTTTCAGGTGCTTCTGGACGGGTGGGGATGTTGGAAATCCTCCCAAGAGGAGGTGCTGGGTCCAGCTGGTTACTGGGCAGAGGGTGCAAAGAGTCTGGGGCTGATGGATCCGCCGGAGTTGGGGGTTCTGCGCTCGGAAAACCCGTCCGCCGCGGCCTTCCCCATCCTCTCACACCGAATTAGCGAAAGCAGCCTGTCCTAATCAGGGCTTTGTTAGAAACACATGTAGCCATAAAAGGAAGAGTAGGAGTCAATTAGAAACACTAGCCTGGAATGGGGGCTTTGCTGTTCTCCCCCCCCCCCCCCCGAGCCAGGCGCGGAAACAAATCTGAGCGAGGGCAGGAGAAATCGATTAGTCACGAAGAAAGCGAAGCTATTAATCATCCGGGGCAGGGGACCGCGGAATTGAGTCCCTCTCGGACCGGCACCCTAGTGAAGTGAGTTCACACCGATCAGGGAGCTGGGCTGGAAAGGATTTTACAAATAAATCGCGGGTAACCGGATTCCGTTTAACGCGTCCCTGTCGAAGAAAAAACACGGGCCCGCGCTGTGCTATAAACGCTTTATTACACAGGAATCCGCCCGTCGCTGGGTATTATGGCAGCCTCGCAGGGTGGCAGAGGGGGGTGAAGCAGCCACAACGCCCCCCGCTCGTTTATAATCCGGTGTAAAAGAGCGAGGCTGCCCGCTTTGTACTACTTCCAAACTGGTTTTTCTTAAAATTTCTGCTCAAATGGCTCCAAACCAGTGCCACGCGTTCAAACGGCATCTAGAGTCCTCTGGCGCTTTTAAAGACTAACAAATTCATTAACTGCATGAGCTTTTGTGGGAGAAAATCCCACTTCCTCATGCTTTGAAGATGGGGGAGCTCACAGAATGGGAGGAAATAAACGCAGGGAAGCGTAAATGGCGGGATCAGGTCAGACTGGAACAGCAGATCATTGCAGTAGTTTAGATTCAAACACTGGGGAATAGCACAGAGAGGAAGACGAGGTCAAATCACCTGTTATAACGAGAAGAAAAAATACAAAGTACCTATTTAGCCTAGCAGTGCCACGGTCAAATTTGCAAATAAATTCGAGCTAAATCGGCTAGAAATTCTCCAAGGCAGAAAAAGGGATCTGGCAAACTGATTCCCACCACGTGGAGAGGAATCCCTGGGGGCAGCTGTGCAGACCATCCCTGCGGATTTCAAAGCAGCCACCCCTCTTTTTAGACACCGTGGCGCGTGTTACAGACACCCAGCTCCTCATTTATTCCCCAAGAGCTTTTCCTTGCGCGGTTATTAAAAGGTCAGGCTTGCTTTTCTTGAAGACTGAGCTAAAATTCCCAAGGACTTCGTGAAAAAATGAGTCCCTGGTGGAATATTTGTATCTGGGAACTTTATGGGGAGGGGTGACACTTTCTTTGAAGGGAGTCGCAACTTTACAGGCACTGTTAGGGAGAGTTAATTAAAACCACCGTAAGCGTCTAACTAGGAGCAACGGAGCAAGTTCCCGGTGTATCTACTTAACTGTCCTACCCGGGGAGGCAATTAAGAACAGACAAGCAAAATATGGGATTTATTTGCTGGGAGATTGCGTTTTATAGCCCTGTTTCTCAACAAGCCGAGCCCCCTCTTATCAAAAACGTGCCTGGTTCTAGGAGATCGCTGCGCTGTTAAATTTTTACGGCTAGATGGAGAATTAATACCGCGGCGAGGAGCCCCGCTCCAAGCTTGGAAAATATTCCCGCCGCGGAAAGGACTCCGGATTGGCGGAAAATGGGTTTACATGGTCCCCGAGCTCTCCCACTGGAGAGTCAAGGCCGGGGCTGAGACCCACCGACCCCACACTGAAGGGCCGCAGCCCCTGACCAGGCCAGGACCCTGGGTGGAAAGGCAAGGAGTGAACCAAAGGAGTCCTGGGGCACTTAAAGACTGGGCAATACGTAAGTTGTCTCGGTGGGAAAAACAACGGCGCTAGCGAGGGGACGGAGCAGGCTAGCCCGTTGTCTGTCAGTTCAAGAGAACAGTCCCCGGTTCCCGAAATCCTAACCCTATAAAATAAGATCCGGGGAGAATTCGGCTCCTCGTCTGTCCCAAAGAACTGGACTTCAGCTCTTTACCTCCCCAAATGCCTTAACTCGTTCGGATTTACCGATAGATATGTGCACCCACCGCTGCAAACCTCAAACGCGCCTTCCACCTTGTTCCCGGCGATTTCTCATTTGCCATAAGGAAAGACGCCGCGAGGCTGGGAAAAGCCGTTTACACGGCTGCCGCGGCGCATGAAATAGAAACTCGGTCCGGCGAGGCTGCAAAGCGGCTTGTGTGTTTGCTGGGAGCCCGGTTTCAGATGAAGTAACGAGGGGTCATTAATCAGGCTCCTACGGGGCAGAGAGCACGGGAGGTTAAAAGGCTGTTTGGATAAGGGTTGCGTTTCCTCCTCCGGCCAGCTTCCCCGCCTTTGCAGGGCGAGCGAGGATCCGACAGAGCCTAGATCAATGAACAGCCCGCCCTGCTTTTGCCAGTCGCTGGAGTGTTTAAAAATCAAAATCCTGTGGTGGGCTCCAAAGATCTGGGCCAAATCTTAGTGCTGCTGCTGTGCAATTGATAGGTTTTTCCCCATTTGGAGTGGCAGCTAGCTTTTATTTAATCTGAAAGCGGTTCCGCACTAAATAGATAGCAAGCCTAGCCGTCTAACAGCGTCATTTCTTACCCAATTTGCTGCCTTTTCAAGTGGTCATTTCGGTCGCGATTGCGGTTAGCATGAAAAAAATAGATCCACTTTGTTTCCAAAAAGTTTGTGGATCAGTGTAACGATGCATCCGTGTAAAATAAAACGCTGTCCTAGTGCCTCCGTGTATCCTGTCACATGCAGGCATGCACTAGTGTAAGGTGTGAAGAAACACCGGTGCAGCTTCGTGCATCCGTCCGTGCACTGGTATAAGATCCAGAAGTTCAGTGCGGTGACATACGCCACACCGAGCCGACAAATCTCCTTTGCTCTGTCGGGTCCATTTCCTGAACTTCTGCGGCTTGACGCTAGAAAAGGGTTTGCTCCGATTCAGCCCAGCCCAAATGTGAATGCACCCGGCGAAGGAGGATTCGGGCTTCGCTCAGATTTGCTTTAACCCAGGAGCGCAGAGCAGGGAATGGGTTAAAAGCCCCAACCAACTCGCATTTGATTTAAACGGGGCCGTATTTAAATAAAGCCTCCTGGGTTAGGGTGGCCTGTTGTTGTTGTTTTTTTTTTTTTTACCTCTCGCCGCGGATCCGGATTTCAGGGAGAGACTCGCCGTTGCAGCAAGAAACTGGAGTCCTACGAGGGCCCTATCCTGCAGGCTGCCCTTGCCCCTGCGATTTTTGTGGGGTGCATTTCCCAGTTATTCCTGTGGGGAAGGCCAGGGGGAGGACAAAGGGGTTTAGGAGCACAAGAGCCATCTGAAAGGAGTGACCAATGCATCAAAATCCCTTAGGCTTTCTCCAAATCATTCCCCTGCGGCTTTTAAAAAACTGAGAATGAGCATGATGGATCCCTCCCTCCTCTGTCCCCCCCATGCTGGACATTCACGGTTTCTGGTTAGCAGTCCTGTAGGATGAAGGCGAATAACTACCAGAGGAAACCCCTGTTTAAAAGACTATCTCTTCTTTCTAAAGGGCTGCCCTAGTTGACTCCCAGTCACTTGCGCTTACAGGGCTGAGGGAAGCAGGGCCAGAGGATACTCCTAGAAACCTTGGTTAAGGAGCCCTATGGGCATTTCTCTGCTCTGCCTGGCTCTGTGGCTGTGTTTGGTTGCTGGATTTAGTGTCTGGCTGCTGGCGCCCGTCTGATACCTTGAGAGTGCTTGAGAGATCTCTTCCCATTCAGGGACACACCAAGCCTAAGTGTCAGATCCTAACTTGAAATGGTGAATGAGGCACTTTACTAGAAGAATTAAAAAAAAAAACCAAGGAGTCGGGTGGCACTTTAAGACTAAAAGATTTTTTTTTTGCATGAGCTTTCGTGGGAGAAAACCCCACTTTGCCAGATGCTCCGAAGATGGGTGAACTTACAGAATGGAATGAAAATAAATGTAAGGGGGTGTAAAACATAGGATCAGGTCATACAGTGACAGCAACTCAGAGCAGTTGTTAGGTTCAAACCATGGGAAGCCTGAAGTCAAATTACCTTTTGTAATGAGAAAAGAACCCATAGTCTCGATTCAGTCCATTTTACACCCCCTTACATTTATTTTCATTCCATTCTGTAAGTTCACCCATCTTCGAAGCATCAGACGAAGTGGGATTTTCTCCCATGAAAGCTCATGCAAAAACTAAATGTTAGTCTTAAAGCGCCACACGACTCCTTGGGGTCCCCCCACCCTGGACTAGACTAACACGGCTATCCCTTTTGAACTTTACTAGAAGGTCCCCTGTGTGTATTGCAGTGGGGGTTGATTGCTCTGCCTCTAGAGGCCTTGTGTGAAATTTTAAAAGGGATAGCTGTGTTAGTCTAGTCCAGTGAAAAAACAACGAGGAGTTGTGTGGCACTTTAAGACTAACAGATTTATTTTTTGCAAGAGCTTTCGTGGGAGAAGATCCTCTGTAAGTTCACCCATCTTCGAAGCATCTGAGGAAGTGGGATCTTCTCCCACGAAAGCTCATGCAAAAAATAAATCTGTTAGTCTTAAAGTGCCACACAACTGCTTGTTGTTTTTTTCACTTGTGTGAAATGCCTAGAAAAAAGTCAGCAACCTTTGAAATAGGCCTTAGGGTTTTTTCATCTGCCTTGAGCTCCAGGCCTCTGTCTGAAACCCAGTTTCAAATGTGAGCAGGGACTTTCTTGACACCCCCCCCCCCCCCCCCAACAAAAAAAAAACAATGTTGAGGATGCCCCTGAATTGGACCTTCCATAGGTGGATGCAGCAGCTGCTGAAATGTGGGTTGAAGGGTTTTAATATACCAGTAAACACTGTTCAAGGTAGACAATCAAAATGGCAAACTCCTGTAATCATTTAAGACTACTGTACTAAAGTAGGATCATTTAATGAAATCATTTAGTACCACTGTAAAGTGCTACTCTGAAATAGTTAAACATGTTCATTTTTTATTTTATTGAAGGAAGATGCAGCAATGACAACCTGCAAACATGTATTCCCTACAGTGGTGGTGTTCTTTTCAGTGGAAAGCCAAAAATCAGTGCTCAGGTGTCCTTGGTCTGCTCTTCCAAACCAACATCAAAGTCAATGCTCTCATTGTGAACAGGCTGTTATTAACCAGCTCTTACATTACCTCTTTCATCAAGGGATTTCAGAGTGCATGAAACAGAGATGACTGACATCTCACTGTTACTGTTCATCACACACGTATGTAAAAAAGTGTTTGGGTGAATCAAACCAGACTGGAGGGGAGGGAGGGTTGGGGGAAACACTGAAAATCTCTCTTTGGGTTTTCTTGCTCTTATATCCAAAAGAAACTCTTCAGGAGCTGTTAAATTAACACAGCTGATAGAAAATGCAGCTGCTCCAAATGTCATTCTGAGCCCAGAGCTGCTGTTTTCTCCTTGTCCTGGGTGTATCAGAGCTTGTTGGCTAATTTTAGAAGCTGTCTGAGGCCTGACTGCCTGATGGACTACAAAGTTAGGTCACCGCAAGCTGCCTTGCATTGATCTAGTTGTGCATGTGTCTTTATTTTAATTTGTCTTCCTCCAGTGTGAGTGCTCTGTCATGGTAATGCAGAAATGCTACCTACCTGAGGAGTACTGAACTTTGATAAATGTACTGGTTCATGCGATACAAGTGTTGCTTATGTTGATTCTAACAGTTGTCCAGTGACTGTCTCACAATGCCTGACACTGCCTGTTGTGAACTCTACTGCCCAGGACTCATGGAGACTGGAAGTCTCCTCCTCCCCCTTAAAGCCCTGCTTTAACTTTTTTGAAATGCCTTTTAATGATTGTCCAGTTTGGTGAATTCTCCATTATTGCATTCAGCTGCCCAGCTGACCACACTGACTACATGCTCCAGATGTGCCCTGGCCCGGAGTACACAGGAGATATTGCATCTCCTGAGCATGTTGGGATGAGAGGCTGTGCAAGCACAGCTCCAGACAAGATGTAGAAGCATAGACATATTTGAGCAGGTTGTACGGGGGACACAGAAGAAGGGGTATGATGGGGACCAGTAGCTGTGTGGCATGAGAACAAAAGATCTGTGGCAGGCTTGGAGACCAGGGAGGCCAGCAGTTAACCTGGTGCTGCATTGCAGATATGCACTTTCACAAAAAGCTGCCTGCCATACTTGGTAGGAGCACCACCCCAGGCACCCCTGTGGATACTTCCAAAGAGTCACAGGCTCCCTGCATAAACAGCAAGGTGGAGGAGGAAGAAGAGACAATGAATAGAAGACATGTGACCAGAGGCTCCAGCTATGCCTCTAGCCAGGACCTGTTTGAGACTCCAGTCCAGTCAGTGCTAGCAGGTGAGCATGGGTGAGCCCAATGTAAGGGAAGGAACTTGGGTAGGTTTGTAATTGTATTTCCCATTACAGAGCTGTTCTGATGGTGTCTTAGCAGGATGCAGCTATTGGCTTTTCATTAATTTACTTGTATGAGAAGAGGAAACGATTTATCACAGAGAAGTGGCATTGTTAAATGCTTTGCATTCCCCTGGAGAATTCGACCAGCAGGGAGGCAGATGTACAAAACAGTTTGTTTATGTACGCAGGGATGTCCCATGAATCCTCCTGAGACACCTTGATGAAACTACGCCAGAGGTCCTCGGCAATCCTTCCCCAAATGTTCTGCTCTATTGCAGCCTTGTTTCTCCCTCTGCGATGGGACATGTTGGTCAGCAGTAACTTTGGCTGGCGCTATTGTAGTAAACTGGTTAACAGCATACCAGCTCAGGCAGCTTCTGGACACCTGCAGCAGATCTGCTGCCTGGGTCTTCGTTATTCCCAGGCACGAGACCAGTGTTGTTTCCCTATACTCAGAGTTTCATGAAACTGGGCAATTGCCTTCACATTACCCTCACCCCTGGTAGGTTGTACTCTTCCTGGTGCTGAATCCTGATGTGGTCTAGCACTTGGAAGCAGATGTCACTCACTGTGTCTTGTTTGAAACGTTAGAGGAGCAAGAGAGTTCTGAGTGGTGACTCTTGCTTTCTGGTGTGACCATGCTGACAATGGCACCCATGCACATTTTATCAGCAGCTGCTGTGACTGCAGTCTTGTGACGTTTCCTCTTAGTACCCGTGGAATGCTTGAGCCGGATGGGGAGGAGACAGACAAGGACTTGGGATGATGTATTCAGTGAGATCCTGTGAGCCTCAGCTGCATTGTGAATGCAGGACCCAGAGGGTGAACAGTGCAAACAGCCTGAAGAAGGAAAAGCAGACAGGAGAAAGGTTCAGGGGTCTCAGCAGGAAAAAAAGAGACACACCAGGACATAACAGGGCTTCTCCAGTCACGAGCACCGATGGTGCATAATCTTGTGAATCTACAGACTCACTACTCATTGACTTGCCCCTCTTGGCTGTTCATGGAGAACTCCATCACAGCACCTCTCTGCACCTCTTCACCCCCACATTTGGGATCTGTATCCCTACCTCTATCACTCCACACCAGTGGACCACAGCGTCGTGTACACTGAAATGTATGCTGACCTGGGGGTGTGTAAAATGGACATGAATATTCTTTCCCCCTGTTAAGTTCTGTTCCATTCATTTATAAGTTATTAATGCATTTGCATTTAACTTGCACAGATTTTTTTTTTTTTGCACTGGTTTGTTACTGAATAAAAGTCTATTATTTCGAACACAATTTATCTGTCTTAGTTCACAACATATGCAACGAGCTGCCTAGCAGTTCTGAAAGCATCTACTTGCTGTGACTGAACAATATGATCCAACTTACAGGATCAGGCACAGCATTTGACCCCCAAATGTCCAGCAAACACTGAAAAATTAATCAGGGCACTGCTAGCATTATATTTGTAGATGTACACCAAGCATCACAGAATTCATGTCAGGTCTCAAAACAAGGCCAGGTTGAGCACAGGACAAAGTAATGCTTACAACATGACTCATAGTTCAAATGCTCTTACAAAGCTTCCCAAAACAGTATAGCTCTGCATTGAGCTTTACTAATAGCCCTTGTGTCTAGCTGTTCAAACGCAGTGAACGGTCTCTCCATCTGGGCTGCAACATTTCCCCCTTTGCTTCACAGATATTATGCAATATGCAGCTGGCAGCTACAACCATTGGGAATTTTTTTCATTGAGAGCCAATCTTGTTAGTGAATAACCCTAGCATTCCTTCAATCTACCAAAACTGTACCTGTTGAGCTGGCAGTTCAATCTCTCTCTGGTGCTGTTGATGGTCAGGTGTCTGGCTTCATGAGCCCTGGGAATGACGGCCAAGCCGGGTCACCCAGGATCAGTCTGGCATTTCAACATTACCGATGATAATGCACTAGTGGGGGAAGAAAGTCCCTGCTTGCAACTTTCTGAACAGTCCTGTGTTCTTAAAGATGCAAGAGTCACACATCTTCCCTGACCAGCCAACAGTGGTGTCGATGAAGCATCCTGTGTGATCCACCAGCTCTTGCATATCCATAGAAAAGTAGCCCTTTCTGTTGATATACTTCACAGTAAATTGGGCTGGTGCCAAAACAGAGATATGAGTGTTGTGTCTCATTCCACTCCAGTTCGGGGAACCCCATTGCTGCAAATCCATCTGCTATGTCGTGCACATCACTCAGGAGACAATTAATGGCCCTGCACCTGTGTAGGACAGTGGCCCTCACAATGCATTTTCCAACTCCAAAGTGATTCATCCCCCCCAGATAGCAATCTGGCATTGCAAGTTTTCACAGTATAGTCACCACTCACTTTTCCACTGTCAGTGCCACTCTCAGTTTGGTGTCCCTATGTTAATTGACTGGGTGATACTTGGCCTGCAGATCTAGGAAAATGTGTATCCAGAGCTCTGCAGCCACTGTTCATCCTCCCAAACTTGCAGTCCAATGCAAGAAGTGGTGCTCAGCCATCTGCAGCTGCTCTGTGAACACCACCACCTCACTGTGAATAGGTTCTTGCTGTGTCCCATGGCTATCTGCTGTTGAAGAAATCACCATGTTACTTTTTGATTTGCTTCTTAGTGTGGCTCTTCAAATACCAGAGAATTGCGCGGCTTGTGCTTGCAATGTTTATGAAAATAGTGCAAAGCTGTGCAGATTCCAGGCATCTGTCTGAGAAGTGCTGAGTAGGCCAAGGGATTTTCAAAAGCAGGTGTGACCATTATGTGATATAAATAACATTATGGGATGGAGACAATTGCAAGCTGGGAAGCTGACCCCTTTCTCCCAGTCACATCTGTGTAACTCATTTCTGCCCACCAAACATTTCTAAAACTTTCCACAAGACAGAGCACTGAAAGGTAGCGAGTTGCACAGTAGGGTACACTGTGTATCAGCCAAGCATCCTTGGTGAGTAGATGCATCGCTGACAGAAGGAGACTTGTATGAAAATGCATAAGCAATGCACTAACTGTGGTGGCTTTCTGCTGACATGACTTGTTTGTTGCGTAGACACAGCCGGAGGGTGGGTTTGTGCATTTTTCAAGGGCTGGAGCTCCTAGATTTAGCTTAGGTCTGGCTATTGCATTCATCCTAGGGACCAAACACTGGGGAAGAGCGCTTTAGAGCTTTGGCAAATTTCTACTTACATCTCCCTGGACTCGGAACCCGCTCCCAGTTAAGTAAATAGAAAGACCTCAGGAAAGTGGAAAAGAGTAGCACTTCTTAATTTCCAAGTCGCACAGAGGAATCCTTTCTCTGAAGGACTGGAGCTGTGTGTCAGTGGTGGGCTGGAGGAATAAGAAGCAGTCTGGGCTCCTCTTTTCCTAAGAGATTCAGCTTCAGAAAAAGAGGTAGTGGATCCAGTGGATCTTTGCCTCTTCCTCACTTCTCTTGGCTGAACAGAACACTCATTAGTTCTGCAAATACATTTCCCACCCACGCAACCAAGCCATCTATCATTGTTTAACATTGATGGGGATCATCTCTATTTGCCTCTCATAAGAGCTGATAGCTACAATTGCAATATACTAGTGATTTAACATGCAAAGTAGCAAATGTTATCATTTGCCTGGGTAATCTTTACATCCACCTGATCTTGTAGGAGAATTAGAAGTGGTAACAAGGAGTGATACCAATAACCTTTTACATCTGAAAAAAATAACTCAGCAATACCTTTTGAGTAGATTGAAATCTATCTAAAGTTTAATATTCAAAATGTAAGTAGTTTTTTAATTTACAAGGATCAAAACCAGGTAGCCCCCATATTTCAAAAGAGTTTATTTTAACTCCTTCTGACTTCTAAATAATTAAAAAGATTTACTTGTAACAATCTAGAATATGAATTTTTCTCCCTAGAAGTGATTGGGTTAATTATGCCTACAACTGACATTTGTTTACATTCCTAACAAAATTACTTAAACTCCACTTTAGCTGCAAAAACAAATATTACCTTAACTATAGAGTTTCTACCAGTTTCTCCATAATTATTTATACTGCCATGTAGCCATACACATTGTTTTATGTCCTGCAAAATGAACTGGGCTAAATTTTGCAGTTGAAACTATTTTTTTTTTTGGTGAAAAATGCAGATTTGAGTGGATTGAAACATTTCACAAATCTGTGTTCAAAGGCCAGATTGTTTTAGCTGGAGAACAAACACGTTCTGATAAAGCCAAAAGGTTTTATTTCTACATTTTTAACTGCAATCTTTTGAGTTTTTGTTGCCAAATGGCCTTTTGCTTCAAATTTATCTTCAATTATAATTTTTAAGAAGGTTTTTAAAACCAAAATGTTAGAGTACAAATCTGGCTATTTGTCTTGACTTCATTGTTATATTCATTGCTTAGGGAAGGAAAGTAAGACTCATTCAGAGATTTTTTGTAGTGGGTAAAATGGATCAAAAAATGGATTTTCCATCCTGTGGGGAATTCCAATACTTTGTTGCCTATTTGAGTCCAAAATTGAGATGAGAAGAACTGAAACTGTTGAGTGAAAAGCTGCACAAAGTTTTGATTCCAAAATGGTGAACCATTTTTGTTTAGACATTTTTGATCAAATGAAACATTTCAACGTTCCAAAATCCAAATGTTTCATTTCATTGACCCCAAATAAAATGTTTGAATTTTCCCACAAGAAAATTGCTGAATTTGATTTTTTCCAAAATAAAATTTTAATTTCAATGATGTCATTTTCCAATAGGAAACGTTTAATTCATTCATTATTTTTTTTAGCAGTTCTAATAAGATATAGAACGGGGGGGGGGTACTTTAGTCCTAATCTATATCAGAAGAACACTGTCAGCATAGCAAAGGGCCGATTTCCAGGGTTGCTGAGTGTCTGCCATTCTCATTGACTTGAGATGGAGTTGCAAATGCTCAGGAACTCTGAAAATCAGACCTGAAAAGAATAAAGGCTGTTTTAATTTATAGCCATCTAACCCACATCTGCATCTGGAAAGATTTTAAAGGCCAGGTTTGCACTGACAACATC
The DNA here is from genome assembly GCA_007922195.1 of Podocnemis expansa. NCBI lineage: Eukaryota > Metazoa > Chordata > Testudines > Podocnemididae > Podocnemis > Podocnemis expansa. The sequence goes on along the minus strand of ML682022.1, from coordinate 7,474,940 downwards.
AGACTAAATATAGCCAACATTTAGTTTAAGATGTTGATTCTTCATTAGTCTCTAGCTAAATGCTGTCCGGCACACGTTTTGTTATTTTCAACAGGGCACTGATCTCCATTCCACAGGAGGTGACACCTCCCATCACAGATAACCAGCCATACCATCTCTTCTCTCTGCATTTCATTGGAAGGTTCTCTTGTGCCAAAAGCCATCATTAGTTCTCCCTGACTGTCCTTCGCATCCTTCCTCAGATGAACACCCTAACAGAGGTGGGAGGGCTTCCCCAGGGTAGGATCCTTAGGCATTTTAGGGCTGGAATCTCAGATTGAGAGCTGGTGAACATTTTTTTTTGTCTGAAACTTTTTTAAAACAAAACAAAACACATTGTAATTTTTTCCCCTGTAGAAAATGAAAATTCATAAAAGTTTGAAGAAAAATGACAACAAACATGACCGAATATTTATTCATTCATTTTTATGGGGGGGGGGATTTCTTGATCAATTCCACCCAATCTATGTACAATCCCCTTGCATCTTATTTCATTAGAGTCCTTTCAACTGGCTGAAGCCTGACATGGCCTTCGCCAGGCTAAGAGGTTAGATTAGATTGTGACTTTGAGCTAGTGTTAAAACACAGGGCTGAGAGACAGGAATCCAATTCCTGGCTTCTCCTGCGTCTTGCTGCATGATGTCAGCAAGTCCCACAATCTCACTGTGCCTTTGTTCACCTCTGTGAAAGCAAGGACTAAAAGAAGGGGAGCAGATAGGAACATGGTTTTCTGCTCTCTGTCCTCTTCTTCCCTGGGTTAAAATAGTGCTCCCTGATGGCTCTGCTCTCCCATTTTGATGTTTCAATTAGATCTTCCACTCTCATTTTGATCATGTTACCTGCTGTCTGGAAATCAATGCTTTCCTACATAAGGCTGTTGTTGTGAGAAGAAGGGATGTTTGTAAAGCTGTGTGAGTCTCAGATCCGTGGCACAATAGCTCTTGGAATTGCTTTCTATGTCCATATAGCTCCTTCCATACTGCAATTTCCATTTCATGCATCTGATGAACTGGGATTCTACCCACAAAAATTAATGTGATAAATAAATTTGTTAGTTTTTAAACGTTCCAAAGGGGCAGTTGTGTTAGTCTAGTTCAGTAAAATAAACAAGGAGTCCTGTGGCACTTAAATAAATTTGTTAGTTTTTAAGTGCCACAGCACTCCTTGTTTGTTTTGCTGAACCAGGCTAACATGGCTACCCCACGGGAGCAAAAATATTTGGGTGCCCAACTCCCACTGTAACCACTACATCCTGTTATTTGTATAGACACCTCCCTTAAAACTAGGTGCTTTTAAAAAGGAGACGAAACTGCATTCTGCCCAAATGTGATATTCTGCCACCAATATGAAACATCAAGTCTCTCCAACGATGAGTGGGGGCCTGCCTGACATACACAGACAGTGGATGCGAGAGAAGGGACAAAGATTCATGCAGAGATCCTGTTCAAGCATGCTCTTTGGGAAGGTTTATTTTAGCATTCCTGATTTTAGCAACAACTAGCTCTTTCATTCTCAAAACACAGCATTGTTTCCCAAGAGACTTGGAGATTGATTGTGGACTTAGGAGGAACAAAAAATTGCAGAAAACAATCAGGGGCTTTAGACAGATTGGAACTATCAGCAGTCATTATTTTTCCTGTTCTATGTAACCACTAACCAGAGGACAAGTGGAAGTCTTACAGAACTTACATCAACAGGTTACAGACCATGTGAACAAGGTACACTCGTCAGCACATTTAATTCTGGTATGTAAGTGGGCATCCCCAAAGGAATGCTGTCAAAACAGAAATTCAGAATCCTGTCCTGCTCTTTTTGACATTAATGAGGAAAATCCTTTTCACATTAAGTTTAAAGCAAAATTATTTTAAAAAGATTCATTGCTTCTGTTATAATAACCACAGATCCTACCCTCTTTACTCATGTAAGTAATCATTGCTCTTGCATGAGAAACCATTGGTCATGTGAATAAAAGTTGTAGGGAAGGGTTTAGATTATTCTAACTGAAAAAAAATTAGCCTTGTTGAAGTCCGATTTACTTTTCTACATTTATGATGCTTGCGCATTTTTTTGCATTTCACTCATGGTCCTGAGAGCCTTGCAGCATTTGGTATTTCTCTTAAAGCCCTAACTCCTAGCATACACGTGCCTCTCAGCTTTCCTGTCTTTTAAAAGAAGTTTCTCAATGCCACAGTTGCAGAGAAAAGGTAGGAAACATGACTCAGGTTGAACCTAAAGCCTCCAATACAAGAAGACAAAGAAAAAGACCCCAGAATATACTTTTTTTGAAAGTCCCATTGTTTTCTGGGGCTCGGATCATTATTTTTTAATTCTACCCTTACTTTGGAAAGTATAATTAGACTTTTGTTTACTGTCAATTTCACTTCTTGATTTGTAGTGAAGTGGTAATCAAGTTGTTATACTCAGTGTAATAGGTTGGCGCAACCATCACCCCTTTTATTTCCTGTTGCTTTAGTGGGTTTTGTCCCCCACCCCCATGTAAAACTGAAAGAGCAGTTCTCTGCCTGCAAACGGTCCTGTAAGTAAAATGTGTTTCTGGCACATTGAGCAAATGATTATGATCGGTTTCACTTCCTAGTTCTCATGCTGTGTTTGTATTTTCAAAACTTCAACACAGTTTTCCCCCTTTTTAATTTAAAGGTTTTTACTGAATGTTACTAAAAATATAGTGAAAGCATTTCTATCAATGCTGGATTTTGAAATCCATTGCAAAACCAAAATGTTCCATCTAAGGTATTTGGCAGTGTGCGTTAATGTCCATCAGCTTACTGTCTTCTGCACTGAGTTTCTGCTAGTAGGCAGTGTGTTTTGTCCTGTTGAATGGTATGTGAAATGACTGATTGTATTTTGTGGGGGAAGTATTATTTGATGACTGATTTGCACAAGCTTTTTCATACAAGTTGCTTTCAGGGACTGCTAATGCAAGTATATGCTGATCAATGAGTGAAAAATTTGCTTGTTTCATTCCTGGGTGTTCAGAAGCTTGCTTCTGTAACCCTAACTTGTGTGAATGATTCTGCTGAACGCAATGAAACTCTTCCTGTTAGTAGAAGCTGCAGAGTCAGGCCTAGTTTGTGTAGCTGCTTTGTGATTGGAGTGGCAACAGAACTGGGCCTTTCACTAACTGAAGAGTCCCACAGTCAGAATCAATTATGGTACATCAGTCATGTTAGAGGTGCATCAGAGTCTGTGGTGGAGAAGGGCATGAGAAGAGACTAGTGGAAGAGCTATGAAAGAGTGTAACAAAAAAAGCTGAGCAGGAGAAGACAAGATTTAAAATATTGTGACTAAGCAAGTGCTGAAATACAATGTAATAATTCCTCCTGTGATTTTCTGGTAATTGAAAGTTTGCTCCCCTGGTTTATGACCTCATCAGAACCCTTTGACAGGATTACTCCTGGGTAGTTGAGTGGTGCCTGTTGTTTATTCTATATTTAATCATTTGGGATTCACCTATTAAGGACATCCCAGGAGCTGATGTGGTTATTCTTTTGAAAATACTTTTTCCGTGGCACAATTAAGCATAGCTTTAGTAATTAACTGTCTCACAATGTTAGGTAAGGTGAGGCAATTCAACCACTGCTTCTCAGCACAACTTCTGTACCCTGGACTACACTGGCATGTGATTTCGGTGGTAATTGAAGGGAGATGCAAAAAAGTACTCAAAATACTTTGTTAGTCTAGTTCAGTGAAACAAGCAAGGAGTCCTGTGGCACTGAAAGACTAACAAATTTATTTATTGCATGCGCTTTTGTGGGTGAAGACAAAGTGTGATTTACTCCCATGAAAGCTCATGCAGTAAATAAATTTGTTAGTCTTTAAGTGTCACAGGACTCCTTCCTTGTTTTATAATACCTTGCCTATCTCTTTCTGATTGCCTACCACCTACTCAGTGCTGCCATACACTCCTTGCCAGGGTGGTCTTACTAGCTAGACTTCTGATCAGATGAGTGGGTCCTCACAGGCCTGATCAATCAATCAGGGAGATCACTCAGATGACAGCAAATTCAGCACCATCAATGAAGACCAGCCCTGTGTTTCCACTTCCCCACCAGAGAAAAATCTTTCAAAGGAGGAGTGGCTTGTTGGTAGATTATAGTATGGCAAACACCCCAGCCTAACAGTTTATGATGTCTTAATGAAAGAAATCTGTGAGTTTTAAAGGGGCCAGTGATTCACCCACCATGATCTTGCCTGCCAGGCTCTAAGAACAAACACCATGACAGAAAGTGGCAGGCATGGAGCAGGGGGAACCTATCCTCCCTTCTAAGACATCTCCTTGGGTCTGTCTTCACTGGAGAGTTGACTGAGCTGTGTACACGCTAGTTACTCCTCCAGAGTGCAAACAGCCACACTGGGAAATAATTCCCCTGCTGCTACATCCCCACTGATGCTGTCCTCACTTGGATGAGGTGCTGAGATGCTAGTCCATGGTTCTTTGCATTGTGGTAAGTTGTGAATGATTTCCCAGCGACTTTTGGGAGAACTTGTCTGTCTTTCCTGGTTGCACAGAGGGAATTGTGGGAGGGCCTTGGAGGACTAGCAGCACTCGAGTGGCACTAGCCTCCCGCTACAGTACACGTCAGTGGTGACAGATGGTGCTGAGTCCAGTTTTAGCTGATAGCTATTTAGGAGTCAGTCAGTTCCATTACCATTGCCACCACACTGAAGTTCAGGGTCTGTGTAGGGGTAGGACTCAAATTAGTGGTGCTGATTAAGTTCTAACTCCAGTTAGCTCTGGAGTGAATGCTAGCCCTTGCTCATATGTGTGGGATCTGACGTTTTAGAAATGGCTGACGTTGCCTTGTGACACCCTGAGTTACTCCTCCACCCCCAGCCATGGTGGAACCTGGGATATTTTCTGAAGGCTCTTTAGAATGGCCTTGCCCTTTCATGGGCAGCAGGCCTAAGTAGAACATTCCTGTTGTGCATTTCGAGCAGCTTGGGACAAATTATTCCCAAGCCGCAAATCCTTTTGAGAAGTTAGCAACCATGGTGTCTCTGCCTCTCCAATATTTGTGGGGACTTGCTGTAGACTCCCGCTGGGCCACGGAACTGCATTTCCAGGTGCCATTTAGCAAAACGCTAAGCACCATATCCTTCAGGGGGTGCAAATCAGTTGCTCTACTGACTTCATCTTTATCTCTTTGTTGAACAGTCCCTCGCTGGGGCACTGGGGCAGGGTCTGCATTTGTGTATTTCAGGTATGGAAATCTGTCAGGGTGTATGAGGCTACTTTTGTGGATTATCCACCACCCACCACAACAGCTCATTTCCCCCTGTGCATGCAAGGGTTGTACTGAACACGCACGTGGGAAGACTTCCCTGCACAAATCTTAGTGGCACAGAAACTGAGCTTCCACATAGCTTTTGTGAAGAGGCAGAATAGGGTTTGCAGTGTTACAGCAAGGCTCCTGCTGTGGGGGTTGGTTGTTTGGTTTTCTTCCTTACTTCCTTTGAAATTAGCAGTGGCCAAGTAAAAATGCAGGTAGTAGAAAGGGCCTGCTCTTGGCACTGTATTGTGGGAGAAATAGCAAAAGACCATGCAAGTGAAGGGAGTATTGTAATGCACAAGCACAAAGGGAGCTGATAAGGTTACATACGCTTTTTGTGACTTTCAGCTGCTTATCTGTGCAATCTTAGCATACTCTTACCAGAGCTTTTTGTATGGACTAAGTCTAGATTGTAGGACACTGAAGATCTCTGTTTATCCAGTGGAACAAGTACAATATGTCACTTCCCTCATGCTGCCTGAACCTTGAGTTACAGGGCACATTTTCTAGGGGTCAGAGGAGTGTGTGATCTCTGTGGCTGTTCTCCATCCAGTCCTTGGCTTCTCCTTTGCAGTGGCTAAGGAGAGAATTGATTGTGCACACCTCTTCTGGGCAGGGTCAAATCAAGGCCTAGGGGGGCGTGGGGCTGCCCACTCTTGTGGGCTCCCTCACCATGGTGGTGTCCAGCCTGAGCATTGCCAGGGGGGCCCTGCTGGTGCTGTGGTGGAATGGGGTCTAGGCCCACAGAGTGCTGTGGGGGTGGGGGGGGCAGGGTCTGTGGCCCACCACCTTGGACAGTGCTATGGGGGGTGGTTCCTAGGGCTTGGGGGTGCTGTGGTGGGGAAGGGTCCAGGGCCCATGGCAAAGCCAGTGCTAGGTAGAATTTGCAGCCTGATGCTGGGATGTGGGTTCCAGGCCCTGCGACCCAGCCAGGTGCTGGGAGTGGGGTGGCCCTTAGGCCAGAGACAATGGTGCTCCTGCCCTGTTCCTGGACTGGGTGGTCTGGAGCATATCAGTCAGCCTGGGGCAGGGCGGGCTGGCCGATAGTGGGCCGTGGCAACTGCTCAGCTGTGGCTGAATTTTGGCGAGTATGCAGTCCCCCCTCCTCCCCCCATAGGTTAGGGCCTGGGGCTGCTACCTCTGAAGTCCCTGCCTTGATCTGTCTCTGCTCCTGGGAAAACTTGGAGAAAGGACTAGATTCAGCATGGGTCTAATCCAAAACCAAGATACAAGTACCCCTAAATTTTGAGCCTCTTTGGCTCCTTTCTTTATGATGGATGGAACCCAAACCTGGATCTGAAGGTTTGAAGGGGTTTTAAATTCAAATATAAATTGCATGGGTCAGGCTGATTATGTTTATATAGTTGGGTAACTGGAAGGAGCGTTCACCATTTTGTTTCCTATGCACTGCAGCTTCAAGCAGATAGAAGTCCCTGTAGCTGATGTAGGAGTAGATCTGGGTTAGAGGCCATTTTGTGTTTCACCACAAATGCCGAATGTTACGGAATGGCCTAGTGTGTGCTGTCTGTCCTGGAGATTATATATTCCTTCCTCTCTTGGCTGTTTTCTTTATCTCTTGTAAGGGTGATCTAGAGGAAGATATTTTGTCATTTGTGCATAGGAAAAGTTGACAAGGCCTGTCTCAGTATGGGATGGTGACTGTAACATTGGACCGTGGCCTATGGTGCTTGAGTTCTGTATCTATTACTGGGTTGCTAGGTGATGTTTGGCATGTCCCAGTCATATCTTGTGTCTCAGTTTCCCTATATGTAAAAAGGGGGATAATGATACTGACCTCCTTTTGGAAAACACTTTGAGATCTGATGAAAAGTACCACATAACGAGGTATTTGCAGTGACATGGGCTCCTCTGGCCCTTGATTACTCTCAGCTTACTCATTGCTGTCTAGTGTTTCGATTGTTACTGCTTAGTGAGAAATAAGCCCATTGCCTTTTAACTTGCAACTGGAACTGAGAGAGTAACGTGTAGGAAAAGATAATTCAGTGTAAAAGATCCCCTCTTCCTCTGCTCATGGAATGTGATTTTTGCTCAAATATTTTTAAGTTCACTCAGCGTATGTCACATAGAAACAATACTATTTGTGCATGAACTACCATGGTGACTAGCTAGTGTTGATTACTCACAATTTGCTTCTCAATACACCTTACTTTCCCTTTTTTTGAAAAGAAAAGTTTGAAACATCCAAAATATCAGGTGCTTTTGGTGACCAATTATATATCACAAATAAACAGTTCACCAACTCCCTCTAGGCCAAAAGTGTCTGAACTATTTGATGAAGCTTGAGGAAGAACAAATTCATTTTGTAGAAACCAGGGTCCCTGTATGAGTAACTCATAAATAAGGACGTGGAAAAGCTGGGTGTTCATGGGACCATTTGTTCACACTTAGTAATTCAGTCACCTTCACCATCTTGGAAGTGGTAGCACATAAACAAGACTGAGGCATTTTAGAAAACTGTAACTCTCTTGGAGCCATACAGGCTTCGTTCTTTAGGGAAAGTAGGGTTTGCCAGGAAAACAAAAAAACAAACCACCAAGTCATTAGCCAGTGTTGGTACAAATCCTCCCTTACACCCCAGCCTTTAGAAGGTGAGCAAAAAAGCCCACTGAGCTAGCGTGGTGGCAATTTCCAAAGTCTTTATTTGTCTGTTCTCCATGCAGTCTCACATGGTTAATGCAACCTTGACAACATGGGCCAAATGCTGCTGTGCACAGGGGGCTGGTAGATGAATGGCCTACATTGCAGCTCCATAAATGTTCCTTTGGGCCACTGTGTAAAGCCTGCTTCCTTGGTTTTTGTGCAGGCAAAGAGGATGCAGTACTTTGCTGTTGTGAAATGCTTCAACTTTACGAGCAGGGGGTGAAACTTCTTCCTGTTCTCTGTGGTGATCATTTTGTGCCCGAATCTTGTCATCTGCTTATCCTTCAACAGACTGATGAACATCAGTCTCTGATTGCTGCCTCCAACAAAACAGGGAAGTCATTTTCCTAGCATGGGATGTTTTTCTTTCCCTGTTGGATGCATAGAAGACTGCTGTGCTGGGTTAGGTCAGGCGCCCAGGAGGCATCAGGAAGGTATTACATCATGATAGAACAGGACAAAGCATATGGGGGAAAAAGATGGAAAACAAATTCTTTGGGATTGAATCACAGCTGAGGAACTGGACAGCAATTGTTTGATCCAGAGCAAGTACGTATGTGTGCGTGTGCGTGTGCGTGTGCGTGTGCGTGTGCGTGTGCGTGTGTGTGTAAGGCTCCATGAATTGGGAAGAGCAGAGATTTTGCAAGAGATATCACTTACCGTGAAGAGATCACCACTGAAATAGCCATGAGAGACAAAGGCTATGTCTACATCTGCCCGAATTAGTTTGGACTTGCTAGTCTGAACTAATAAATTCGAAGTTAGTCTGAACTAACTGGGAGCTTTTTAGTTGAAAGTAACCACGCATTCCAGTTCAAACTAATGGTTAATTTGAACTAATGGCTTAGTTCAAACTTCTTAAATTCAAACTAAATCTTAATTTGGGCCTTGCCTGCATGTAGTTCAAACTAAAGTTCAAACTAAACCCAGAACTCTGAACTAAGCTTTCCTTAGTTAGAACTAAGTTTCTTAGTTTGAACCAAGGAATGCCTAGTGTAGTCATGGGCTAAATTAGTCCAGATTAAGCCTCCTTAGTCTGGACTAATTTGCCACTGTAGACATAGCCAAAGAGAGCAGCGTAATTTCCATTATACATAGAAGGGACCTGAGACTCAGAGATTAAATAGCTTGCTGAGGGTCAGACAGGTAGGCTGAGCCACAGATGGGAGCTCACCCTACATCCTGAGTGTCAGTGCAGTGCCTTAGCTAAGAAGATCCCCTTTTCTTTTCCTAGTTGTGCACTTTTGTGTAACTGAGGACCTGATCACATCTGCTTTTGTCTTAGATGTATTAACTCTGATAGCCTGGTTCATGCCACTTTCCTGACAAGTACTTCCATGTTTTCTCCAGCACCAGTACAAAAAGCACCCGGTCTACTCCAAATGCATTGAGCCACTATCTTGCTCTTCAAGACCAGTCCTTAATTTGTGCCAGGGCTCAGCCCAGCACCATCAAGATTGGCAGTTCATAGCACTGGCACCTCTGTGCTTGCCACATCAGCTATGAAAGTAAAAAAAAAAAAAAAAAAAAAGAGAGAGAGAGAAGAAGAAGGAGAAAATTGCATGAGTCCCAGCACTTCTTTTATTGCAAATTAACCACTGTTCGAGACTCACCTCTGGTGGAAAACACAATGATGGCTTGGCATATGACAAGTTATGATCCCTGGTACTTTCTATTTCACACTCATTCCAAAAGATGGTGATGCCTTTCACATATGAGGTACTGGTCTTCTGGTTTGTTGGTGACCTGTCTAGCATTTCAAGTATTTCACAGCTCAGAGTTTGAACTAAGATTTCTATGATTTGGCAAATAGGTTGCGTGCTACATTTCTGTTCCCTGACAGGACGAATGTTACTTTATGCCCTGATCTACATTGTATACATTTGCAGCAGCAGTAGAATGGAAATACACATATTACTTGTATATTTCCTTTCGACTGCCTAACAACTGCTTACCATGGTGTGTCTGCTTGCTGATTCGAAGGGAAATGCCCTCCTTTTTACTCAGTGCTATTCCACTTAAGGTGGTCAGCTCCCAGCCCACTACACTAGGTACGGTAGACTGGGGAGAAGAAGAGAGGCCCTTGGTGACAGAAGGTCAGGTTAGGGACTGCTTAAAGAAACTAGATGTGCACAAGTCCATGGGGCCAGATGAACTGCATCTGAGGGTGCTGAGGGAGCTGGCTGATGAGATAGCAGTACCGTTGGCCATTATCTTTGAAAACTCGTGGCGAACAGGGGAGGTGCCAGAGGACTGGAAGAAAGCAAATATAGTACCTATCTTCAAGAAAGGCAAAAAGGAGGATCCAGGGAATTACAGACCTGTCAGCCTCACCTCAATCCCTTGAAAAATCATGGAGCAGCTTCTCAAAGAATTCATCCTGAAACACTTGGAGGAAAATAAAGTAATCAGGAACAGTCAGCATGGATTCACCAAGGGTAAATCATGCCTGACCAACCTCATCGCCTTCTATGATGAGATGACTGGATTTGTGGATGCGGGAAGAGCCGTTGATGTGATATACCTTGACTTTAGCAAGGCTTTCAATACAGTTTCCCACAGCATTCTCATTGGCAAATTAAGGAGGTATGGGTAGATGCATGGACTGTAAGGTGGATAGAAAACTGGCTAGATCAACGGTTTCAGCGTGTAGGAATCAATGGCTCCATGTCAAGTTGGCAAGCAGTAACAAGTGGTGTGCCCCAGGGGTCGGTCCTGGGGCCAGTTCTGTTCAATGTTTTCATTAATGATCTGGATGATGGGATAGATTGCACACTTAGTAAGTTTGCAGATGATACCAAACTGGGGGGAACGGTAGACACCCTAGAGGGCAGGGACAGGATTCAGGGAGACCTAGAGAAATTGGAGCAGTGGGCCAAGAGGAATCTCATGAGGTTCAACAAGGACAAGTGTAAAATCCTGCACTTGGGATGAAAAAACCCCATGTACTGCTACAGGCTGGGGAGTGATCAGCTAAATAGCAGCACTGGAGAAAAGGACCTGGGAGTCATGGTGGATGGGAAGCTGGATATGAGTCAGCAGTGTGCTCTTGCTGCCAGAAAGGCCAATGGCATACTGGGCTGCATCAGAAGAAGTGTTGCCAGCAGATCGAGGGATGTGATCATTCCCCTCTATTCTGCACTAGTGAGGCCACATCTGGAATACTGTGTCCAGTTTTGGGCTCCCCACTACAAAAAGGACATGGACAAATTAGAGAGAGTCCAGAGGAGGGCAACAAAAATGATCAAAGGGCTGGAGCACAAGCCCTATGAAGAAAGACTGAAGGAACTAGGCTTATTTAGCCTGCAGAAGAGAAGACTGAGGGGGGATTTGATAGCAACCTTCAACTACTTGAAGGGTTGCTCCAAGGAGGATGGAGCTCGACTGTTCTCGGTAGTAACAGAGGGTAGAACGAGAAGCAATGGTTTCAAGTTACAGCTGGGGCGGTCCAGGCTGGATATTAGGAGAAACTTCCTTACTAGGCGAGTGGTGAAGCATTGGAATAAGCTGCCTAGGGAGGTGGTGGAATCTCCATCTCTGGAGGTGTTCAAGGCCCAGCTGGACAAAACCCTGACTGGGATGATCTAATGGGAGTGGTCCTGCTTTTTTTGGCGGGGGGTTGGACTAGATGACCTCGTGGGGTCCCTTCCAACCCTATGATTCTATGGTTGTCTTCAGGGGTCTACTTCCCAGTTGACTGAGCAGGTCTTCAGTCACTCAGGAAGTTTGATCTGACAGCAGCAAATCTGCCTCTGTACGTATAGCTGTGCCTTTAGGATCAGGTTTCCTTTGGAAATACCATTTTGAATTCAAAATTTGCTTTCTATGACTATCTTTGGGTACTTTAACCTAGTAGAAAAAGGTGGAACAAGGACCAAAGGCAGGGATATAAGAGCCAGACATTCAGACTAGAAATCAGGCACAGAAGGTTAACAGGGAGCATGATTAACAAACTATCACAGGAAGTGGAGGAGTCTCCATCTCTTCAATCTTCTAATCAAGACTGGCTGTGTCTCTGGAAGAGTTGCTTTCATTAAACGTAAATTAATGGGCTTAATACAGAAGTAACTAGATGAAATTCTATGGCCTGTGTCACAAGGAAGGTCAGACTAGAAGATCTAGTAGTCCCTTTGGCCTTAAAAATCACAGGAACGGGAAGGTATTCCAGTCTTTCCCTTATTAGAATCAGACTCCATAGCCACTTATTGGACAAGAAATAGAACACCAGCAACCAACCTACTCCTCATTCATGCCCCACCCCCTTCGGCTGCCCCTCTCTACCATTCTGTTAATGATGCTGGGAAAACCTCTACAGATCTGGGATTTGATAAGCAACTTAAAAAATGGATATCTCTATATGTCTTTTCTGAATTGTCTAGATTCCCTGAGTTTACAGAACTAAATTGGACATCTCAGAAAAACAAGATCTCACATGACTTTTCTGGTATTCCCCACTTCTTGCCATGCTGAATGCTCCCTGAGAACAGCCTTTTTGGTAATTATGGAGCTTTTGATCATATAGAACTTGAAAAAAGGTTATTTAAGCATTTCCTAGCCTCTGAAAGGGTTCAAAATTTGGAGGGAGTATGAGTTTTTGGTGAAGTTCTGGGTTGGTTGCTCCAGAAGAAATTGACTAAAGGCTATGAAATCTGGGTCCATACTAAAAATGATATTGCAGAACAATTGCTGTGTGACCTTTCATTTGGAAACTTAAGCCAGTTCAGCTGTGTCTGTACGCCATTTGGTGTTCACTTTCCATGAACATCCCAGCAAACAAGTTTATTAGCAGGATTGTCAATGGAGATGAAAAAATGTAAACAAATCTTGCAGAATGGTTCCAGGAGCAAATCCTCAGTTGCTAATCATGAGTCTTTCACACTGGTAAACTGATCCTATGATTTCCCTTCATCACAGTGGGGAATGAAAACAATTACATCTGTCCAATCAAAGCCACTTGCATTTTGTATTTATGATATTAAAATACTCATAACTAACATCTGGTTCTTGGCGTCAGAGATCTTTCACGAATCCCCTTCTTGCCAAGTACAGTTTGTAGAACATGGTATTTTCAAAGGCACCTAGCTCTTGTAGGCATTTTGGAGAATCCCAGAAATTATTTTGCAAATAATGACTGTGTTTGGAGAAATTGCAATCTGTTTGTGAATAGTTCATAAACAGGGAGGGTGGAAAATGAGGAAAAATCATCAAATGCATGTAGTGGGTTGTTGTTTTTTTCCTGGAACCTACTCTAGACAACCCCAGATCCATGCCAATCTCACACTAGAAGTGCTTGGAATTTTGGTTCAGTTGTACTACATAAACACCCCAGATTTACTGCCAGACCACCTCAAGCTTGCTGAAAAAGCTTTGCTCTCAGCAGCTATAATTGTTCTGTACAGTTGACATATATTGGATGCTTATATGGTACCACTTGCCATGGTATTTGAGCACTTGAGAATCCTTAATATGATCATTTACCCTGGGAATAGGGAAGTAAATCAATCAATCAATCAAATCATAGGGCTGGAAGGGACCTCATGAGATCATCGAGTCCAACCCCCTGAGAACTGAACCCAGGACCTTCTGCATGTTAAGCAGAGGTGCTAGCCACTACACTATTTGCAGGGCTAAGTACTATTGTACAGCAGGGGTACTGAGGCACAGAGAGGGTATGGGACACTCCCAGGGTCACAGAGGAAACTTGTGGGAAGGCAGACCTTGAATCTGGATCCAAGGCTAGTTCCCTAGTCATTGTGGTCCTGGCTAGGCCTACCTTGGAGCTTCCATTTGGTTTCTATCAGAGTTCCATGTGTCACAGCTAAACAAAGCGTCAGATGAAAATTAATGGCCCTGAAAAGAAAACGTGGCCCTCATTACTAGGTGTAGGTTCAGTGATCCTTTGCCACCTTGTCCTCCTCTCTGTGTAACCAGTCAGAAGATTTTGGCTGTTTCTGGTTGAGTGGGCTGTCTCAAGGCAGAGGGAGGTTAATATGTGTTAAAAATGGTCTTGATTTTTGTTTGCTTTCTAGGCTAGTTGGTTTTTCTTCCTCCACCCATGCCCTAGCTTCCTACAGGGTTCTGACCAAGTGTTTAAAGTATGGTGGAATGCCTCAGAATGGCATTCTGGGGCCCCCATCTTTAGAGTGCAGTGTTCCAGGGCCTCTAAAAATAGGGGAATGCACTGGAATGTAGCATGCCAGCATGTTCCCCCAGGGCCGGCTCAAGGGGCTGCAGGCTGGAGCAAGCCCAGCCACCCCTTCTCTCCTTTTCCAGTGCCTGCACTGGCCCTGCCCCTCCCTGCTGGGCCCGGGCAGTGTGCGTGGCCCAGACCTAGTGTTGGGCCTGGGTCCTCTTTTGCCAGCTGGCTGGTGCTGCAGCCTCCCTCCCCCCTGCCTGCTCCTTGGCCATGTCAGTGACATGCATAGGGGGACCTGGTGGAGTTGGGGACAGGCAGGCAGCTGGTGAGGACAGTGTGTGGGGGGGAGAAGGGGTTCGGATGGTGGGCTGGGGAGGTGTGGAGGAGTTGGAGACTGAAGGGAGTGGTGTGGAAGAATGAGGACAAGGGGGCTGGGAAGGTGTGGAGGGGACTGAAGGGGGTGGAGTGAAGATGGGGGAGCTGGTGGTGGTGGTTAGGAGGGGTGGAGTGGGAACATGGGTTCAGGGAGCTTTGGGAATGGAGATGGGCTGAGGAGGACATGGGGAAGGAGGGGTCTGATGGGGGTAGGCATTTTGGGGGCAGTAGCTGGGGTGAGGAGGCAGTAGCTGGGGCGGGGGGCAGGTTTTTGGGGGTAGTAGCTGTGGTGGGCAGTAGCTGAGGTGAGTGAAGGGGGCCCAGATGTGTGTGAAGGGAACTTAGACCTGTGTGAAGGGGGCCCAGAAATTTAGGAGAGTTTTGGGGTGCACCAAATTATACTTTAACCCCTGGTTCTGACTGATGCCTACAGATATCTATGTGGGAATCTTTTCACTGATTTCAGTGAGTATTGGATTGTGGCCTCAGGCAAAGGAAGCCTTCCCTGGATTTACAGCTGGTCATCAAGAAGTCCCAGCCCTCTGTCTCTTTCAGTAGGTCACTGGAGGCAGGCTTGGCTCTCTGCCAATGGATAGGAGAACCCCAACCATCTCAATTAGACTTCTTAGCTCCTATCTCTCTCCAAATCCTGTTCATCTTCCTGTCCATCTTCTAACAGTCTTTTTCAGAAAACAAGCAAATCTTATTTCTGGCCCCTTTTGTGCCAAGTCCTCTTTGATGCTCAGCCCTCACAAGTCTTTTTGCCCCAGTGCTGGAACGCATCACAAGGGGCTCTTTGCTGGACACATCACTAGCTAGAAACTTTATTGGTCTTGGCTGTGAAATGCTTAGCAAGGCGTTGCTTTTCCCAGAACACAAATGTACCGTACAAGATCTCAGTTAGGGAGGGGATGCTGTTTGCTGGTTCATATAGGGCCCTAGGGGCCTGAAATTCTGCCTCTTGTTCCTAGTCCTACCTCTGACTCACTCTGTGTCCTTGGAGCAAGCTTAAAATCAAGCTTTGCTGGCTTGGAGCTGGAGTGCTCAGCACCTTGCAGGATTGAGTACAGAGATGGAAATCAAGAGTAAGTGACCCCTGGATTTTATGGGCTTGCTAAACCCTGACTCGAGTGCATCAGACTGAGCCCCATTGTCTTGATGAGATCAGAGTGACCAGGTGTGCACATTGCAATTGCCGTGAGTCACTCTTCTCCAGCTGTTTCAGTCCAGCTCCAGCTGCTCATTCAGCATGCATGTTATTGATACGATAATCCACCCTCTGACTTGGAACTGGCAGCCGTTGTACTGTGTGCTCATGCTGACAGTCACAGGGAGGAGGAGAATTACCAAACGGGAGCTCCCTCTCAGGAGTAAAGGGGGCCAGATTTGACTTTCCTCATAGCACCGTCTGCTTTAAATGGTTAGTTATGGCAGGGTGTGTGTGTGTGTGTTGGGTGGGGGGGGGGGGGACAGAAGCGAGACAGTGTGAGTGAGTGATGGGAAGAATTATTTGACGTTAGGAATTAAAGGGATCTTTTAATCTATTAAATGTTAAGCTAAAATATTTTGTGGGTGTGGAATTCTCTAGTGGAGTGAAGACAGCACAATTCATTGGAGAACAGTGAAAGCTCCCTAGAAAAAGACTAGCAGGAAAAAACTTGCCTGGAGGATGCAAGCCTCCTGTTGAACCTGAAGAAGGTCAAGGGTGCTCATCAGTTTCTGCCCCCTTGTTGGTGTGTCTCCCTCTGCAACTGGCGTTGCTAAAGGCTTTCCTTATGGTATCATGTAAGACAGAGGTGATCAGCTCTTGTTTCAGACAACAGCTGGGTACAGTAGGGCTCAAGGAGTATTCTGTTCACCATGGTACAATAGACTGGACTTCATAAGAGTTTTTTCATCTTCTTGTGAAGCATTGACTATTGTCCATTGCTGGGCACAGCAAACTTGACTTCCTGTGGTTTTATCCAGTCTGCCATCTCTTCTGTTCCCATGAGATATAAGTCTAAACTGTGGAGGGGGAAATCCAGACTTGAATCGGAATTTTCCAAAAGCTCAAGGAGGCTTGTTCTTAGGATTTGAGTTTTAGCTCATTCTAGCCATAGGGCTTGGACACAACATTCAGAACTGAACTTTTCCAAAGTGGAAGGCGAGGCAGAGACTTTGGGTCTGGGGTTGAGGTTGGGTTCTGGTTGTACTTATTTAACATTCCTTTGGTCTTAACTCTTTTGTGCTGCTGTACCAGGCTGGAATCTCACCAGCACTGTGAACAGAACTGGGATGCAAGGAAGTCCCAGGTGCATTCTGGGAAAAGGTTCTTGCATTGGCCTGAAGGCCAGATATCCCTTATTCTGTTTCATCCGTTAGAATAGATAGGCTATGACTACTGAAGTCCCAACCGTGCACAATGATGGGGAATGGACCAGTAATATAACTTATAACTGTGCACTAAAATGGATCATTGCAGGACTCTCGTGTTGCAAATGTGGGTGAAAGTGATATGTGAAGAGGGGAAAGTCTTTGCCTAGAGACAGGTTTGAGCTGTGCAATTTGGATTCAGCTCTGGGTCTAAAGCTCTGAAAGGTGGTTTCTAGGGTCCAGTATGGTCCCATTTTTGGATTTAAAGTGAGGCTACCCAGCTCATCCACATGCCCATGAGCAATCTCCTGAAGACAAAGGACACTTGACCTTTCAATGCCCTTTCCAGAAGGACCAGCCAGCTAGGACCAGTCAAAGGGTGGCTGTGGAAAGAATTTGGCTCGGACTGAGTAATTCATATGGATGCTCTGAGACTTGCATGTACATATATTCATTGCCCTCCCTCCCCCAAATCCCCCTGCTGCCCGGACACCCCATGGCTGCAGTGCATGGGGTCAGAGCCAATCCCAGCTGAGGTCACTAGAAGGACACCACTGACTTTAGCGGGGATTGGGTCAGGGCCTCAGTTTCAATAAGACACTTGAGCAGTCAACTCAATGGGATGGTTCTTATGATTGAAGTTAGTCACATGCTCAAGGACTGTACTGAATCTGGGTCACTGTCCTTATAGTCACAGGCTTCCTATTCACAAGTACTCCAGCCATGTGTGCAGTCCCACTTTCCTGTCATAAATAAGTTAAATGCTGTTATAACTAAATGTAGAATCTAGTTTATCCTGACCAGCAACAGTTGGGTAACCAGCAACAATTGGGTAATGAACAAATGTGACTTCTTCTGTTAAATTGTCTCCATTGTAACATTGACCCCTTAGTGTTTGCTTTTTTTGAGTGGGTGGGGGTAGGAAGGTATTGGACTCCAAGTGGAAATGGAGGCTCTGAATGTAATTGTGAGTTAAGCTCAGAACCACCCCCACCCGGGTGAAGGACTCAAGTTTACCTTTAGAAAGCAGGGCAAGAGGGAAGTTTGCCTAGAATTGGGCTAATGTAGTTTGGCAAGGGGAAACCATATGGTGAGAAGGGGAGACTATTTGTTTGTGTGTGTTTTCCATTACTTTAGTGCCATCTACTGGTTGAGTTCAATTATGGCTACAGCTGGGAAAATTTTTTTGTATGAAGCTCTGGCAGAAATCTCCAACGGCATTGACACCTGTCACTGAAACATTTTGTGAGTTCGAGTCCATTTGTTACATTGTTTAGGATGAAAAGGGGGAAAAAATCCTGAAAAAAATCAAAACATTTCATTTTGTGAAACAAAATTTTATTCTTTTGGTGGGAGCTGGAAGCAACTTTTTATTTCAAAGTTTCCTTTAAACTTATTTTATTAAAAAAAAAAAAAAAAAGCCCAAACTGGAGCAAAACATTGCTTGTTAAAATGAGTCATTTGTTTAGCTTTAAACTTTTATTTTTTCATTAGCTTGATTGTTGAAACACAACGTTCTCAGTTCAGCTTGAAACTAGCTTCATTTTTTTTCTCCCCCCAGAATGGTCAGCAAACCAAAAAATCCATTATTCATGCAGCATTAATGATGGGATGTTATGACACCAAAAAGCCAGAGTTGCATAATTGAGGGTCTGCCCCTCTTCTGTGCTTATATAACTGTAGTACTTACCTGTATTCTGACTGGGAGTATTCTGAGCTATGCACAATTAAGGCAGAGATAAATGAGCAGTACGACAACCTTCCTTCACTGACTGATTTCTTTAGAGGGTCCTCTGACTGGCTGTTCTTGCTAAAGCATAAGAACTTCCATGTTGGGTCAGACCAATGGTCCATATAGCCCCAATAGCCCGTCTTCCCAATGTTGGTTGCTGCCAAGTGCTTCAGAGAGAATGAACAGAAGAGGTAATTATCAAGTAACTCATCCCATCGCCTATTCCTAGCTTCTGGCAAACAGCAATCTCTGCCTATCTGGTTAATAACCACTGACGGATCTATCTTCCATGAACTTAGCTAGTTTTTTTTTTGAACCTGTTATAGTCTTGGCATTCACACAGGCCCAGCCCAAGGGTTTTTGGTGCCCTATGCAAACTATGACTTTTGCACACTCACCAGAGTGCAACACTTCCATTTATAAGATACAAGATATTAATATGGTCTTTAGACAGTGAAAAAAAATCACTTCCATATAATTTGGCACCACTGAAAACCTGGTGCCCTAGGCAACTGACTAGTTCACCTATATGGTTGGGCCACCCCTGCCTTCGCAACATCCTCTGGCAAGGAGTTCCATAGATTGGCTATGCGTTGTGTGCAGAAACACTTGCTTTTCTTGGTTTTAACTTTTTCCCTGGGAGGGTGGTGAAGCACTGTAATGGATTGCCTAGAGAGGTGGTGAAATCTTCATCCTTAGATGTTTTTAAGGCCCAGCGTGGTGATGCCCTGGCTGGGATGGTTTAGTCAGGGTTGGCTCCCTACTACACAGGGGGTTGGGCTAGATGACCTCCTGGGATCCCTTCTGTCCCTAATACTTTATGATGCCATGATTAAACCAGCTGCAATGCTGGTTTTTAGCAGACAGTTTTTAGCAGACAGGCTAATAGAAGGGGCCAGACAGAATGGTAGCTTCTCATTGTAAAGGTATCCTATAAACGTCTCTTTTGGTTAGTGGTGTACGCTTCTGGACACAACATTGGGCTGGCACTCAATTTGTACCCCTTGTGTTCCCTTCTTGACTCTACCATTGACTTTCTCTGTGATCTGGAGGAAATCACTTCCTTACTATGGGTATGTTTCTCCTCTAACCCTTTATGTAGCTTGATTTGTAACCCTTTTGCCAGAGCAGGCTGGCAGAGCAAGGACCGGGTTCTGTAACTAGGGGTTTCCCAATAATGTATACCACCAACCAGCTTGAGCCCCACCCAGATTTCTGGGGAATGCTGCACTGTTCTTTGGGCACTCCAAAGGGGTAAGGCTTCCCCACTCACAAGCACAAGTTTGGGTGTAGTAAACAGAACTTTTAATAGTAGTAAAATAAAGTGTAAAAGGCCAAATAACAAATCAGCACTGATCTAGAAAATCAGTACAATGCAAAATTCTCAGCAACCCACACCACATAACAGAACATACAAGAGTTAATGGTGAAATCGCACTGATCCGGAGAATCAGTGTTAATCAGGCTTCCAACATGATCCCACATATCATAACAGCAAAGGTAAAATTACTAGCAAAATCAGCATCGATCTGGAGAATCAGTGCTAACTAGGCTCCCAACCAACCCTAGGGTATGTAGGATGTGACTTTCATGCCAGCTGTCCACCGATGCCAACCACTGGACATTCACTCCATCCTTTAGCACCGTTCCTTGGCTTCGCCTGCTGTCTACCAGCCACTCATGCCACCCACCTCACCACCGGCTCCACCCACTAGTCACTCACACTGCCCGGCTTGTCACTGGCCACTCTCACCGTCCACCAGCTCATTATTCCATCATTGCTCCTCTCCAGTGATTTTAGCTCAGAGACAGGGGGTTTCCTCTCTCTAGTGATTTTAGCTTAGAGAGAGTTTGCCTTTCTCAGTGATTTCAGTTCAACCTCAATAGCTGCAAACAGCTACTTCTAATTAAGCCCTGCAAATAGTGTAGTGGCTAGCACCTCTGCTTAACATGCAGAAGGTCCTGGGTTCAATTCCCAGGGGGTTGGACTTGGTGATCTCATGAGGTCCCTTCCAGCCCTATGATTGATTGAACATTGAAAGTGACAAAGGCCTCAGAAGAAGCCTAGCCCAATCTATCATTAGACAGAGGAAACAATAGGGGGTGAGGCAGAAATTGCCTCAAGCACTGCTCCAGAAGAAGCTATGCAAACCCCAACCCCTGTCTTCAGCTTCTTTCAGGCTGAAACATGCAGTCGCCTCTGCTTGGAGGCCACTGTAAAATAAAATCTTGCGGATTACTGGGTCAAATTACTTCAAATTTGGATTGCTGACCCTGAGCCCATTTGCCCAGGAGGTACATCAGATTTTGAGGCAATCCAAGTAACTCTCTGCAGGCAAGTACTTTGAAGAGTCAAGTTTTAAACAGAAAGCTGGTTTTGACCATAGCTGTATTTGACCAGATGTCCTGATTTTATAGGGGCAGTCCTAATATTTGGAACTTTGTCTTATATAGACACTAGTCACAGACCAACCCCATCCTAATTTGTCAGCCTAGCTATCGTAGACCTGACGATCCATTATGATAGTGATTATGAAGGACATTTTGAATGAAAGAGTGAAACAAGCAGCAGCTTTAAACCTGTGTATAGCCTCTTTTTGAATATGGCAGAGGGGGTAGCCACATTTCCAAAGTGGTTAAACTGGAAGAAATGGAAAGACAGAAGAACTAAGCTTGTTAGGACAGCAACCAACTACAGCGTGACCAGGAGATGGTTAGGCATCTACATTGGAGTTGCTCAGGCCAGGACGGTGTAACGTCCTCGTGATTAAAAGCTTTTTCAGATCACTTGAAAGGCTACGTGGACCAGATCATGCTGCCTAGGACATGGTAAAGGAGAAGTCATGGAGATGGGATAGGAATGTGATGGAAAAGACATAGGATTTGCGCTGGGCACTCAGGCAAGAGAATGGTGCGCTGGGGAGCGACATGTGGCAGATGCCTGTTCCTTGCCACTCCTTTAGGGTGGGAGTCAGGGCAGGAATGTAATGCATGAGAGACCTCCATGAAGCTCACTCACCTGAGACTGCAGGAGCTGGATAGAAATAGACCCAATGTCATGCACTGTCCATCAGCTGTGTGTGTGAATAGGACCGGGGCACCTGATGTAGTACTCAGGTACTAGCCACTCAGTACAATAGTTGTGGTGCATGACTTCTTTTCTGAGGGCATGGGAAGCTGGATCTTGAACCTGGACAAGGCTGCACTTAATCAGTGACTCAGGTGATCCCTGTTAAAACATTGGTCCAGATACCAAGGAACCAGGACTGATTGAATTGGACCAGTTTGTGTAACAGGCCTGTTCCCTTGGGCATCTTGGGTGCTCCAATACACTCGGTATCTAGACAGCTGGGTACCTAGGTATGTTGATCTGGATTAAGTGGGTGTTGTTCTAATCCTCCCCTTCCCCAAGCAAGCATCAGTAAGGAACTAGTCTTTGTGATGGATGCTGTCGGCACCACTGATTAATGAGGCAGCTTGCTGTGGAAATCCCACACTGCACAACAGAAGGCAGCGAAGAAGACTCCAGGCTTTTAACTTATGGGCGAAGAAAAGACAAGCCAGGCCTGGAAAAAGGAGGCTGATGGGTTTATTTTCATTTGGAAAGAGGAAGTTGAATATGTAAGTCTCTGACCACTGACAAGAGACTGAGGCCTGGTCTGTGCTCAGAATTTAGTCCCACCTAGCTAGGTTGCTGGAGCTATGAATATTTTCATGCCCAGAACAATGTCAGCAGGGGTTTCTTGGAAGAATTTGCTCACCTACCTACTTGCTGGCACCTTTGAGAGAGATGGATTAACCATGTTGACAGAAAACCCCTTTGTGTCAGTGCAGGAAGTGTCTGCACTATGACGTAGCTGTACTGTATGGCTGTTCTGCTCTAGTGTAGGCCCCTGGTCCTGAGCAGGCAGGGTTAGTGCTGTGTTTGCTGCTGTTGGGACCTCTGAACAAGCTAGTTCAAAGCACACTGAGTTGGTTCTACATATGCTCCAGTCACATTGCCCCAGCTTTCATGTAAATACGCCCTGAGAGTGAAATCCTAAACCTGTGGAGCCAAGGTTTCTCCCCATATTCCTGCAGTGGTGTAGTCTTGTGGCTGGCAGGTTGTGTTTTAGTCTGCCAGGACCTGGTTCTCCAGCTACAGGATGTAAGCAACTACCTGATGGTAGAAGGCAGGCAGTTCATGGAGTGCCGATCTCTAAAGAAGGTGGTGGGAAGAGTGGCAAAGGCACTGAGGCATGAACGGAGTGGGATAGAAGGAGGGAGGTAAAAAGAAGCTTAAGAACTTAGGCTGGATTTTTCAAGAGAGCCTAAGAGAGTTAGGGACCCAAATCCCGTAGGATTTCTTTGGGCAAATTACCGGTGGGTAAATTCTGCCCCTTCTGCACATAGCCAACTTCAACTGAAACCAAGAGGAGTTAAAGTTTTTGGCTTCTCTGTATTTCTCACTCTTGTCTGGATCATGTTGCACGTTGGCCTGAGTTTTGGTCAGTGACTCAGGACAATCCCACTTGTTGTTTTCCAAGGAAGAAAAAGCCCTCTCTGTTGTGGCTGCTTTGAAAGTTCCAGGCACGTTTTTGACTTGTGCTGCTACAATGTGGCAGACCATGCTGAAAGCCAGATGCCCGTTGTTCTGAGTGCAGAGTCCAGGAGGAAAAAAGGCAAGAAAAAGTGAATTATTTTTGTGCTTTTCAAATTTTCTTCCCACCCTCCAGATACATTATTAAGCAAAGGTCTCATTTTGCTGCAGTTTAAAGGCAAGGATCAGAGAAACCCAAAGGGGTCATTGACACAGCTACCGTACACTCCTGTTTATCTGAATGGCCAAGTGGACACTGTAAATGTAAGAATCAACCGTAGTGCTATTTACTAACATAGGTTACACACTGGATGCAGGTGATTAGGATTACCAGATAACTGGAACTCCACTATACACACCCTCCCCTATAGCTAAGATTGAAAAACATTTTTCTTTTTGTCCTTCTGTTTTCAATTATTCATAACGTTCTGAAGCATTTGTCTTTTAAGCTGAAACTTTACTGGGTATGTTCTCTGCCCCGGGAGGAATAATTCTGTAAAAGTCCAAACAAAAATGGTGGAAGGATTTTTGAGTGAGAGGGAAGTGGGAAAACCACATTTTCTCCATGTGGGACTTAAATCTGAAATGACTGAACTTTGAAAGTTGCAAAGCTGTCACGGGGAGTGGTCCTTTTTGGAGGTGCAGACGTAGCCTTGGAGGAAACTGGTTTTCACATGCCCCAGTCATGACTGTTTGAAAACTATATAGTAATGCCTATGGCTTGTTTCACTTTGTGTGGAAGAAGAAGGGTGATTATCATAGAACTCAGGAAATCCAGGTTCAGTTCCTCTGTGAATTGAGCAAGTCACTTAGTTTCTTAATGCTTAGTTTCCCATCTGTGAAAAGGGTATAAGAGCCCTTCCTTATTCCACAGCTGTGAGTGCAGATAAATCATAGATTGTCAGCTGCTCAAGGGCCATGTGTCTACCATGGAGGGATTCCCTTAAGAAAACATGAACTGTATTTGTATCCAAGAGGGGTTTAAGTCTGACCCTTTGAAGAGAAAGAGAGTCTCTGCCCTGGCTTCAGTTCACACCCTACACCCACAGACAAGTATTTGTGAACACACGAGTGACAAACACCATTCATTCAGGACTGAGTGAAGCTGAAATGAATGCGGTTTGGTCTCTTGGCTCATTACTAGTCACAAGAAGTGGCAGTGAGGAAGTAGTGTTTGGAGCACTGCAGGGGTCGATGACTATACTGGGTTGGCTTATGTATGTAACATGTTTTCTTTGGATTTTGGGGAATACTGTGTTTTGATTCCTGTTATTTTACATTGTGCCATTTTCTTGCATTTGAGGAATCTGTTTGTTAGGCACCCTATAACTCAGGTGTGGCTTTGATCAGGTGCTTCCACAACACTGAACTGAAATTGCAAGGCAAAACAGCTCCCTGGAAGCATCTAATGGTTCTCTGAGTGACAGCCTGAATCCACAGAGACAGCAACAAAAAAGAAGAACAATGGTCAAATTTATCCAAACTTTCTTTATGTGTGTACTGAGGGAGGAAGAGGGCAGGGAAAAGGTTTAGCTCAATTATGGGGTGAGACTTGAGAGAGCAGGACTGTTTTTACTCAATCTGAGCTGATTCACCAGCCATAGATGAATTTGACTATGATAGGTGTGCATGCCTCCATATCAATTTTAATGGCATTGCACTTCAGATTGCCTCAGTACAGAGCTTTGATTGAGTGGGAAGCAGCAGCGCAGCTGGCTCTGTACAGACAGCATTTGGGCAGGTCTACACTGTCTGTCCTTTTAAGCAGCAGTTGAATGGAGATATGCAAGTGTCACAGGATGCACATCTGTGCACCCTGGGCTATGATCTGTATGATTTTTCTGTTTACTTATATACTGGGATTGTATGATTTTATCTCAGTTATGCCATACAAGGTTTCTTTATGGATGCTCATAACCTATTTTACATGATTACTATGATGATATGTTTTCTGCAGCATTATGCATGTGTACAGATGTGTAACATGGCTCAGGGGGCTGGGAGACACAGAGTTCTTCCAGCAGCAAGATAGCACCTGGAGGAGGCAACAAAGATAGGCTAATCGAGTTCCCTGGCTCAGACCAGACAAAGAGATCACCTCTGCCAAGAAGGGGAAGGGTGAGGGGGAGTGAAAACAAAGAGAGACACTTGGAAGGATTTGAGGCTTTTGGCATGGGACTGTCCATCTTGAAACAACTTTAAGCAAGATCTGGACCCTACCTGACCCCAGGCTGAGACAAACATCTGACATCTTAACACCTTGAACATAAACTTGGACTATGAAGTCAGTTTACGTAGAGATATTAGGTTAGTATGTGTTTTACCTTTTATTTCCTTGTGGTCACTTCTGACTCATTTGTATTGTGATTCTGCCATGATTGGCCATATTCTCACTTAGAATTATAACCTGATCAATCAACTAGCAGTCATTTTATCTAAAGCTGTGTAGTCTTTAGAGGGTTTGTATGAAGAGGGCTGGGCACAATCCTCTGTTTGTTAAATGGACAGACTTGAGTGTATGGTGATTGGGACCTGCTCCCACAGTGGTATCTGAGGCCGGGGGTGCTTGTTTGGGGACTGTCCCTTGAGTAGCCAGAGGGCATGCACCCACTGCTTGGGATTGATTGCACATAAGAAGCTGGAGTGGACTGATTCAGGACTGAATGGCCACTTGGCAAAGCAGGGGTGAATTGGGGTTCAGGTGTGGGAATTGGGGGGATCACAGTGGCACACCAAACCAGGTCTGGGGACCAGACTGTCACAGCGAGTTACTTAAAAACCATGTGTATCTGTTCAACTTCCCTACTTCCAGCATGTCTACCGCACTGAGTCAAAGGAAGGGGCCTCCCTTCAACTCAGTGCTACTCAGTGGCCAGGGTGATCTTTAGGGATCAAATTTCCTGATCAGCTGAGCGGGTCTTCACAGACTCGACCAGTCAATCAGGATGTTTCAACTGACAGTGGCCATCAGTGGAGACAAGCTCTTTGTCCCACTAAAGCTGGGACCATAAGTGCAAGAAGAATTCCAGCCAGGATTTTCAGATGTGATTAGTGACTTTTTGGTGTCCAACTTAAGGCAGTGGAAAGGCCCTAAGCATCTGCTCTCTTAAAAAATAGGCTAAGGTGTTTCAGGTTGGGCACCAAACATATGGGGCACCTGGGCCACCATCTTTCTTAGATGCTTTGTGCTGCAGTAGGGTCTGAACACCTCACAACCATTCATTCTCAAACATGAAGAATGGAGGCACAGAGAGACAAGTGCCTTGACTAAGGTGACAGTAAAAGTCTGATGAAGAAGGATATTGCACTCAAATCTCTGGAGTTCTGAACTTGCAACCAAACCACTGGGTCATCTTTCCTTTTCATCTGACTGATTGGCTTTTGAAAAGGTAGGTATTAGGACACTTGATATCTACAGGATGGTAGTCAGTTTTGAAACTCTTGATGCAAGACTGGCATTGAATCAGGAAAAATATAGTATATCCTTAAGGACAAGGAGCTGTATAGTATATTGTCATTGGGGGGTTGCCATATACTATAACTATCAATTTTAGTGAAATATTGTTATCAGTATTGTATCCCTATAGCTAGGGTTGGCAGAATTCAATTTTTATTTTTTATTTTTTGTAGTTTTGACAGATATTATTCATACTCATTTTGAAGTACTCTGTTCAATTTTTACGTATTTAAATTTTCACACTTATGTAAAATAACAGATTTTTAGCATCTTTTTCATTTTACCCGTCTAAATGTTCACTGTTTTGTGGGAAATTATGGTGTAGGGGTCTCAGACAATGGAGGGGATCAGGCAATAATTAATGACTGAATTTTGGAATCCAAAAAGCTAATGCTTTCTAACTGTTAAAACAAATAATCAATATCACATGTCACAATATACCCAGTAAATATAAATTTATCACACCCTAATAAGTTCTTAAGAAGCATTTTTCTTACTTTGTTTATCTGTATATTTGGGTTACTATCAATGGAATTTTTTTTCATCAGTTTGTGTGTATATGGTGATATTCACAGATCTTTACAAAAAAAAAAAAAAAATTCCAAGCCTACCTTTAGTTATTGTTTCTATAATAAAACTATCAAGGCTAGTGAAATACCTGCTACCAGGAAATATTTGATCTGTCGTACTTTTAATAAGAATAGATTTCTTGGGAAATCTTTATATTCTATACAGCTAGTCCTCACTTAGTGACCTACTCGTTTAGTGACCCCTCAGAGTTATGACCAGCTCTCTGATGAGTTGGTATTATGGTGATGTATGAGAACTCGCATCAACTCTCTCAGATTACCTATATTTACAGTACACTATGCAAACTAAGTTCAGTACATTAGAGCTTAAAACATTTAAAATATATATTAAAAATGTTATAAATGATGCAAAGGTGACATTAAAACTATCTACCGATGGTTGAAAAACCCACTACCAGTAAAGTACATTATGCTTGAAATACCGGTAAGGGCTGCTCCTCGTTTAGTGACCAATTCATTTATCAACCGGGTTTCAGGAATGGAACCCGGTCACTAAGTGAGGACTACCTGTAATAGGATTGCACCTGTGAACAGCCTCATGTGTACATTATCTGCAATTAATTGATTATCACCATGAGTCTTTTCGCTTATCTCAATGTATTCTCAGAACTGTCAATCCCCTTGGCTAAAATTAATGTGATAATTTAATTTAATAGGAGTTTTTCATTTCCAGTTCCTGTGATTCCTCTAATATTGTTAGAATAATTGAAGATTAGGGTTGAAGGGACCTTCGGTGGTCATCTAGTCCAACCCTCCGCTCAAAGCAGGACTGATCCCAACTAAATCATCCCAACCAGGGCTTTGTCAAACTTGAGTAGAGTTGGTCAAAATACCTGTTGGGAAAAATAAATGGGATGAATTTTTCCTTCACTAAGACCTGATTTATGAAAGTATCTCTGTTCAGAAAGAACACTTAAATACATACTGAAAGTTAAGCTTGTGCTTGCACATCTTCCTGATCTGGTGCCTAGATCACTTGGAAGTACATCCTCCTCTATTCACTTGATTCTTATAGATGGTCAGATGAGGTGAATGATTTTTCTATACTTTTATTTTTCCCCCTTCAGTTGTTGGAAAATGCATTATCAAATGCCCACGGGTGTTATTGGGCCCACTGTGGTGGGGACCATGAGTCGGCACTGGTAGATGGCAGAATAAGCTTCAAAATTGACTTTCATGGGTACTATACCAGAATAAGAACTGAGAAAGGCCTCCAGGATTTGCCCCAGTAAAAATACTAATATGTACTTGGCCAACATTAAACCACAATATTTGAAAAAGCTAACTATAAATGGACAGCTTTTCAGAGATTCTGAGATCTATTGGCTTCAGGTTGCTATATATAGATTTAGATGCTGCATTTTAGGCACCCAAGATTAAAAATGTGGCTCAACTTGCTAAAAACTGCCTCCTGCTAATGGGATTCCACCTTTGTGTGGCTTGCCCTTTTGGCCTGTAAACTCTTTAAGATATGGACTGTCTCTTCTTAGGTGTATGTACATTGCCTAGTGCAACTGTTTCCTGGTCTCAAGCAGTGTTGCTAACTCTTGTTATTTTTTCATGAGTCCTGCGGTATTTTCAGGTTCTTTTTCAAGCACCAGCTTCTCGAGTCATATGAATTGGTTCCAAAAGGGCAGCCATGTTAGTCTAGTTCAGTACAACAAACAAGGAGTACTGTGACATTTAAAGACTAACAAATTTATTTATTTATTGTATGAGCTTTCATGGGAGAAAAATCCCACTTCATCAGATGTTTCTGTTAAGTTCCCCCATCTTCAAAGCATCTGGCAAAGTGGGTTTTTCTCCCATGAAAGCTCATGGAATAAATAAATTTGTTTGTCTTTACGTGCCATATGAATAGGTGAGACCCTTAGCTTTCATTATTAAAAATAGTCTGTCCCTAGCTTTCATAGCTAGGGAGCAAGGCTTGAAAATGTGATCCAAATGCAGCTTTAAAAGCTATAAAAAAGCAAACAGAAGTCCAAACGATCCCAGGAGATCAATAAAAAGAACCTTCAATGCGTTAGGTTTAAAAATGATGAGATGTTTTAAAAAAAATCTTAGGATTTGGGAGGCTTGACTCATGATTTTTCAATGCTTGGGGTTAACAATTGTT
Source organism: Podocnemis expansa (assembly GCA_007922195.1). Classification (NCBI taxonomy): domain Eukaryota; kingdom Metazoa; phylum Chordata; order Testudines; family Podocnemididae; genus Podocnemis; species Podocnemis expansa. The sequence continues at coordinate 7,445,609 of ML682022.1, read as the reverse complement.
CTGCCATGTTACCAGTAATGAATCATAATAAGAATAGGAGATATGCAACCTATCAAGACAGTAATGGACCCAGTGGAGATTTCACATCTGCATCAAGGGGAGCTCTAGGCCCTTAAATGTTTACACTAATCATTTATTTCTTTCAGTGTCCTTCATCCCATAATCAGAGCTGCACAATTGCAGGATCAGCAATTTAGCCTAGCTAGGGATCTGTGCCCTTGAGCAATGAACTATTATAGTACTGTTCCAATACAACTAGTATCACTTACCCATATCCTGCAAGGATTTTTGCATGCACTTAAGCTTCAAGTCAACAAGAAGTACTTGTTTGCTTAAAGTTAAAACCATGGAGGGATTTGCAGGTCAGCTACCATGCACAATGTATTTGCATTTTAAAATCTGTTTCAAACAGAACCAAATAACACGATGCTTTTTTTAAATGTTCTTTGCAATCCAACAAATTTCCAGGAGTGCTTCCAGAAGAAATGATGCTTCACCTCATGTTCCCCTCTTGTGAGGAGATGAGCTGTCTGTTATGTAATTCATTTCCACCCTCCTGCCCCTCCTCCTAAACTCTTTTCTTCTTGGAAAACCCTATAAAATGCTTAAATATCCCGCCCAGCAACTTAAACTAATGGTCTTTTGTCAAATAAAAAGGGCTTTACAGGTTTATTATGAGCTGCTTTCTCTCAGCTGGCAAATGGCCTCCACCAGAGGAAGGAAACAGTAAAGTTCTCACAGAGAAAGAGAGAACGTTTACCACTCAGTAAATGAACCTGAGGTTTGGTGGATGAAAGCCTTAATTTAGTTCAGGTTCACTTCCCATGAATTCATGCCTAGATTCAATGAAAAGAGGCTTATTTTTTAACTGAGAAGCTGCCTAAATTTAACACAATTTAAATAGAAATATCCAGAACTGTGTGATTCTTGAGAAAAGATAGCATGAAATGACAGCCCATTGATTGATTATTTCCCTCTCACAATCCACCACCTGCCTGAAACTATCAGGCATATTTCATAAGAATGTAGAGGTTTTCTTCTGTAGAAGTCTCAGCAGTATAACCTCTAGAAGAGTTTGGGGGCTGCAATCTCTCCCTACTCCACTGATCTCAGAGGGAAAGCCTCCACTTGACCTTCTGCAAAGAGGCAGGAGCTGTTCTGCGGGGTCATCTACCTCTTAGTTGTTCCCCACTTGGGGCATGCCCACAACATTTTGGCATTTGAGGTGGGGAGCTCAAATGACACCCCAAACCTCCTTGCCGGGGCCAAAACTTTGAAAGGTCTCTGCCTTCTACCTGTTCTACACCTCACATTGTACTGCTCTGTTACCTTCCTCAGCAAAGGAGAACTAACTTAAAATGCCTTGTTCAAAAATTTTAAGTAACTTTCAAATGTCTGAACAGCAAATATCACTTGTTTTGTCTGCGTAGTAAATACTGGCATTTTTATTTGTTTGAATAATCAAAGTGGTGCTTTCTTGGTTGCAAAGATTTGAACTGCTTCCTGAAGGTCCACAGTCTAGGCTAGCTCATCCTCTATTGAGGTGGTTGCAAGGCCAACCAGCCTCTTCTCTGTCATTGTAGCTCATAGATGTGTTTTTGTTAACTTCAGCTTGGAGAAGCAGCATTCTCCACTGGCAACTGTTACAGAAAGTGTTAGAAGTAGGCACAGAGCAACAAAAGCACTTGGAAGGAGAGTGGTCATCTTATTTGTGCCCATATATTCTAGAACAGCCTTTGGAGTTGATTCTGCTGAAATGTATCTTGAAAGGGCTTTCAGTTCATCACCCAAATCACTAACATCAATATCGCACATGTCATAAAGTATCAACACTGTATCTAGTGCCCTTGTTGCTGGTGTAGGTCTTCTTCAAGTATAGTGAGGAGTTTTGGAATATCGTACAACACCCCAAATATACTGCTGTGTTTCTTCGGCTGCACGGGACTTTCTTCAACTGACTGTATTGCACAGTCTAGCACCTGGTTAAAGAATTCAACTATGAATTGTTGTTTGCGGTCTCTTATGGGATTATCCCATGCCGTGTAATCAAAATGTCTTCTCCTTTGGTGACTCTTGCATTCCTGAATGAGTGGGAAAATAGCTTCAGTGTGAAGTTCCTCTGCCAACTTTTGTGAACTCTTCAGAACATTTGAAGTCCCTCATCTGACTCATGAGACTGTAGGCATGGCTTTACTTTGTCCAGTTGTTCCATTGCTCCAGATGTATCAAGGTCAACACCTTGGAGTCTCTTGCTTACAACAATTATTTCAGACAGTATGTCATGCCACAACACAAAGCCACACAGAAATTTGAAGTTATGTATGCTTCTGGTAACTCCATTTCCCCCTGCCACTGTTCTCCCATGAATAGTTCTTGTCATCTGATGCAACCTTCTCTTGATGCTGATAATCTGTGGTGGACTTTAACCTTAGTCTCATCTCAAGCTCTTTCCACCTATGGAATGCTCTCTGGTGATTTGCTGCCTTCTAATGGTATGCCAGATTTCTAGACAGATGTTTCCAGTTCTTTGTTCCTGTAGAACCCAATGTGTGTGGATCATTAGACTGGAAGAGTTTTCAACACAGTATGCAGCATTCTGAGTTTCTGAGTATATAAGCCATGGCCTCTCCATTTTGTCACCACTGGGGACCTCACACCAGTAATGTGTTGGATGGAAATTTCTATTTTAATTGTCTTTGGGGGACATGAAGTTTTTCACTTGTTGTGGCCCACACAGTACAAGAAAGTCCCTCAGACTACTGTTCAAGCAGGTCCACAGTCCTGAATCATCTAACAATAAGGAACTAAACTCAGCAGCAGCTGTTTCTTGTGCCTCCACCATGCTCTTCTCTGATCTACACTTTTCTTCAGGAATGTACATAGTTACATCCTTTTGAGATGGAGATATGGATGGTGCAGTAGCTACCAGGTCACCTGCAGTCTGACTAACTGGAAGATCAGGCATCTCCTCATAACTCGCATCCTCACTGGGGCCTGAAGGCTCACCATGAACATTTGTGTCTGTGTATCTCAGGAGAGCTCCTTCCTGCTTAGATAGAAACGCTTCCTTTGCTTTCTGCTGTTCTGTGCCAGCTATAGTGGCTCTCAACATTCAGTTGAAGAGGATAAATAAGCAGCCTGGTAGCAAAGCCTGAGTGAGGGAAGATATTAGCATTTTAAGGGCCTAACTGGCTCCTACTACTTCAGTTGACTGCCTGTTCTCCTCAGCTGGGTTCAGGGAAGCAGTAAGAAACAGGAAGCTCTCTGAGAAGCTGGTGTTAATCAGCCCAGGCTCCTGAGGATGCTAGAAAGGTACATAAGAGGCTCCTCCTCCTCTCTCTCCCTGCAGCTCCTGCTGCTTTCTGTTATTCCTTCACATGGTCTCTTCTGCCTGCCTGTTATGTCTCTTGTGCCTTCTTTCCTTCAGCACAGCACTCCACCAACTCTGTGCATCTAGGGTAGAGAGAACACATATGCAGCAGCATCAGACACAATTTCCTACACTCTGGGTCCTAGTGGCACGCCCCCCCACCCTCCACAGTCTGGCATCTGAGGTTGCTGCCTCACTTTGCTTCATAGTAAGACCAGCCCTGTCTGCACTCCATGGCTGTTTTGACTCTTGCAGGATCTCCATTGGGGCTGTTCGGGAGCAGTGATAGAAATGACCCCAAGGAAGGTACTATTACCTCCTGCCCAGGTTGCCAGATCCAAACCAAGGTATTTGGTAGGGGGTGGAACACAGCATTTCCTGTGCTTCCTGCCTTCTCCCCCACAATCCCCTCAGGGAGTAACATGGGCTTCACCAGAGGCACCCAATAGCAAGAGGATGTAGTGGAGGAAATCCTCCTTCTGGGAGGACTGCCTTGGCATGCAGGTCAGTGGGGGATGGAACAATGAGACATGCTCATGCACCTTGCCAACAGACACGGTAATTCTCATTTGAGCAAAATGCAGCTCCCAGGCACACCTCTAGTAGTTGAAAACTCTTGTCCTTCTGTCCTGTGGCACACACCTGGACGTCCTCAGAGTGTGCTGGCACCACTTGGGTGAAGCAAGTTCAGTCTGGAAAGTATTGACTGCCCCAACTGGTCTGAACTGATATACCTCTGCTCATTTCCATTTGCACCACCTGAAGATCTGGTCCTAGGTTCTTCCACTAAGTCTGGGCAAACTAGTGCGGATCAAAGAGTTCCTTTAAACCAGGGGTCTCTAACTCATGGCCCAAGGCCCAAATGCAGCCCTTAAAGTTATTTCTTGCAGCCCACAATGACACTCTTGCTATCAATATTTGCAGTACCATTGTATGAAGAAGTTTCAGTGGTGCAGTCCTTGGGCTAACATACTAGTCCTCATGCAGCCCTTGTGGTGATTTGAGTTTGAGACCCCTGCTTCTAAACCTTTTCCTGACATTCATCCCAAACTGGAGAGGAAGGAACTTTTTACTGAGTTAAAAAGCTTGATAACATTTTTAATGCTGCTTTTTTATTTATTCTTATCTTCTGCCCTGTAGGAAGTACCCTGGAGAAGGTCTTTCTCATTAGACTTCCAGCCCAGTTGGGTGTTCTCAAAGTGGTTTAAGATAGTAACTAAACATCTTGCTCACAGCACAGACTAAGGGCAAGATTTTTCTCCTTTATGCCAGTGTAAATCCAGAGCAAGCAACTCTCTTGGCTTCATGCTGAAAAATTCAAAGCCAGACTGTATAGAATAAATTGGCATAGCTCCACTGACTTTGATTTACATCAGCTGAGACTCTAGCCACAGACTGCCTTGGAGTTGCTCTGGATTACCATGGTTGGAACTGAAGACAAAACCTAACATATTCAGCGTTTTAAATAATATACCCCTTACTCCAGCCTAATGTTGCTTTGTTGCTAGGGAGTTACTTCACAGCCTGACTGGAGCCAGTGGCAAGACTTGGTTGTCAAATTACTGATTACCTTTGACAGGCTATTCCAAAATGAAAAATTAAAAAGGGTATCAAACTGATTGTGGCTTGATCCAAATGCCCTGCATTTGTCAGCCACACAAAATGAAGGGATGAGGAAAGTAATTTATTATAAAATAGACAGAGAGCAAATCTTTGAAGAAGGGGCACTAAACACCAACTTCTTAATCATCCGTCCTAAATTTGCCGCTTGCTGCCAAACACATTGTAGAAGAGTAGCGTGCATGCACTGTTTATGGTGCATAATCAGAACAGCAAATTCCATACTTTGCAGCTGATGATAAATAGATCTTTTAAAGGTTGTAATTTCTCGTTTAACTGATGCCAGTTGCAAATAGTTTGTGCTGAGGAATAATTCCTCAGTGCCAAATAAAATACAGTGGAAGCCTGTGGCATGTTTTTCAATGTATTGTTAGTTACAATCTGCCTGACAGAGCACATTCTGTGCCAAAGATAAATGCTGGGGAGCCTCTTGCCAATTTAAGTCCAAAAGGGCTTTTCTTGGATGTCCTCTTCTGGGTGGAAAATGCTTTTCTGTTTTTCCAGCAAACGCTTAACCAGCTGGATTTTAAAAAGCCTATTTCAGGAACAGACGACTGATTCTGTATTAAGGGTCCTCTCCTGAATGGTGTTTAGCCCATCAGATCTCCAGTTTTATAAATACCAATACCTAGCTTTGCTGTTCCAGGAGCTCTCCAAAGCTTTATAAATCCCCCATAGTGCTTTTGTGAAGCACATGGTATGTATTCAGTCTGGAAGTGGGGAAACCAAGGCACAGAACAGTTGTGTAACTTGTCCAAGTTCATAGAGGAGGGGAAGAAGAGATGGTCAGAGATGGAGGATAGGAAAGTCAAGATGGAAAAGGCTGGAGCTGTCTCAGTGGGCTCCACTTGGCAGTAGAGTTGGAGTTAATTCTCTGGTAGCTTTTTGATTAGTTTGCTCAGACATGGGAGGGACCCCAAGCAGTAATTTATGAGTCAGCTGCATTAGGTAATGGTTTCTTTAGTTCCGCTCTAGGTAGCTAATGTTTCAGGGTGGGAAGCAGATTTCCTTCTTCAAAGGAAAGGCCACGGATCCCAGTTAGTAAGGGTTCCAAAAACTCTAACCTCTCTCACTAGCTGACAGTTGTCAGTCGTGCTTCCTGAGCATGAATAGAACAAATCTGAGGATGGAGAAGGTTGTGTTATTGGCAGTGCCGTAACTAGGCATTCCAGCACCCCTTTCAATGAACAGTGCCTGGAGCGAGTGGTGCAAAACTTGCCCTTTGATGGAGCGGCTAAATGGAGCCACTCTGGGGTGCCTGGGGCAAAGCCCCTTTCACCCTGCCCTAGTTACAGCCCTGGTTATTGGGTCCCTGCTTGGCTTGCTACACCTGATGTCCAGAGAGGTCATCTCAGGTGTGAGTAATCTCAGTGAAGTTGAACTGTAGCTCCTCAGAGCAGAGGAGCTGGGTTCTGGATACAAGGACAAGCATTTCTGGTGGAAGATTTAATCTGCAGGCTGGGATAGTTCTGCAGGGTGTGACTCACAAAGAGGGGGGTGGAAAAGACGATACCTTTGTCTTCTCCACAGCAAGAAAGTGAACTTGTATGAATCCCTTCTGGTGAAATCTATTTATGCCTGGGAGATGCCCCTTCCATCTTCTCTGACTGGGTTGTATGAGGGGAGGAAGTGTCCATCCTCATAGTGTGTCACTTGGTCTTTAAGATGGCTAGGGCTTGCCTAAGGATGTTTCAGAAAGGACAAGGTTCATATTGGGCTTTCACGAACAAACCAGTGTAGCAGTTCCTTCTTGCCTCAGGACCAGGACTGCTCTGTCCTCTGCCTGAACAAGCTGGTGATTTGCACAGGACGGGGGGGATGAATGTTTACATGCTATGTTCAACCCAAAACTGAGTTCTAGGCTGGGGCGGGGCTGTGGAGCCTTCCAGATTATTTGTGAGAAAACAAGCTGGTTCAGAGCCCAGCTGGCAGAGGGCTTGAGAGCTCCAAGGCTGAGCTCACGCTGGCCAATGACAGAAACGGCTGTCAACAATCATGTCCTTGAGGGAACCTCTGCTGTTTGACAATCAAGAAAATGAACTGCACCTCCCTCATGGCCAGTAGTGCAGATTAAATGAAGATATTTAGTAAGCCTTTCCATTAAGTGGGCACTCCAGTTACTCATTTTGCATGCCCCTGGATTGCTGAGCCATTACAAGCCAACACCATCTCTGCCACCTACTTTCTTACCATCTTTATGCATGGCATGTGTCCTTGACCATACCATTTCTGCCACTACTGAGTTTGCCCCTTTGGATGAAATTAATCCCTGGAATAACACCACTGAAGTTGTGCAGAGAAAAAACTGGTTTCTATGTTCTTCTTGGTGCATTTGGTTAGGGTACTACACACAGAAAAGACCCTGCCTGTTATATGGCGTGCCTGCCATGTAGTGTCTCCTGCTGAGTTATTTTGGTGATGCATGTACTCCCTGGCTTAGTTTCCCTTCTCAGGAAGGCAATAAATCCATTGGGAGGGAGGAGATAGTTGCATATATAAGACAAAGCCCTAATATTGGGATGGATCTGATAATATTGGGATGTCTGGTCACCTTTGCTGGGAATGAGCTATGACCCGAACAGTTATGAGAAACATAAAGCTCTTCTGTTTTCTGGATCTCAGATAAATGATCCTGCTTTGATAAAATGGCCTTCAATAAGAAATGTGCAGTGGTAGTACGGTGGCCACCATCTTGGCTGACCCATGGGACATTAAACCATTTACTTCCAGAGAGAGAGAGAGAAAAAAAAATGGTTTATATATATATTTTTGGCTGTTAAAATATTTCTGGTTTCTGTTACAATTTTTGTTAATGTTTGTCATTTTTTTGGCTTTCAAATGTTGATTTTTTTTTAAGCCAAAGCTAGTTATTCCTCCCCTCTCCCCCGGTGTTTGCTTTTTCAAAAAAAAAAATTTTCTTTTTCAGCAGGAATTTTGGAAAACAAATTAATTAAAAAAAATCTTCCCATATAAGAATTATTGCTATCTTTTGACTAGTTCTATGAAGTCGATTCAATGTGCCATAATGCTGATCTTGAAGGGAGAAATTCTAGTTCCTAAGAACACATATGGCTCTGCCCTGCCAACATGTCTAGAGCAGACTATGGGTTGGGACAAACTGTGAGTCAGGACCTAGTACTGGGTTGCAGACCCTCAAGTACTGGCTCATGCAGAGCTGTAACACTCTGTTTCAGTGCCCCTTGCAATTAGCGGTGCTTGGAGCGGCGTGAAATGCACCCTTTGATAGAGGGGCTCTATTGAGCTGCTTTTCTGCACCTGAGGCAAAGCCCCATTCATCCCGCCATAGTTACAGCCCTGCGCTTGTGGCATCCCCTGCTGCTGCGGCCGCCAGACTGGAATGCATTACTGAAAGATGTAATTGTTAGGTCATTGGCATAAATAATTTTTTTTTCAACTGGATCCTGAGGAAAAAAGTTTGAAAACCACTGCTCTAGAGGGACCATAACCAAAGGTGAGACCATTCAATTGTTGGCCTCTCTGACATGACACGTGTACTAACTGAGGGTCGTCATCCACATTATAGTGGCTCAGAATTTGTGGCTGAGATAATCAACTTGCTGCAAATGGACCACATAACAGTCATCACATGACTTTTGTTTCCTAAGTCAGTGCAGTCTAGTGGTTGGATCAGGGCTTCTATCCCTTGTTCTTCTTATGATGTGACTTTGGATGAGTCATTAAACCACTTTGCCTCAATTTACTCGCCTGTGAATGAGGCTGATGATAATATGCCTCTAAGAGGAGTGTGGTAAATTTTATGGCTTTAAAGTGCTTTGAAATCCTTAGTCTAAAATGCAGCAGAAAGACAAAGTTCTATTACTGATTTAGACCACATTTAAAGCAGTACTAGTCTAGAGCACAATGTCCCATAGCTCATTACCAATCCCTTGAATCATCCAGATATCCAAGCTGGGATGTCTGGTATTTATGGCTGACTCAGGGAACCACTGGACAATTATTATATAATATAATACATACATCCCAGGGAAGTGAAGATTATTATACAATGTTGTACAGTGTAGATTCCAACATATCATTCATTTCCCCCCAATTCCCTGAAGTTCTGATAATAATTACCCAGCCTCTTCTACTGGGAATTTATAGATTTCCATTTCTCATCCTTCTGATTTAAAATCTCTAGATAGCTGTTAGACTTTGGCAGAGGACCATTCAAAATATATTCCAAATATTCATCATTCCAAAAGGCCAAGAGACAAATGATGGAGCAAATCATTAGCTAATGTGAAATGCATTCTCTGTATATAATGGCCTAGGTATAAAAGCTGTGTCTGATTCTGATATCTGTTTACACTGTTATAAATACAGAGAAATTAAAAGAAATCAAGATTGACTCTGGATTTACACAGCTGTAGACCAGCTCTGAACCTGGCCCCAGAACTTTTGCTAATTCCACAGAATCTTTTGTATGAATTGCAAGTTGTACCAAAGAAAGCACATTATCTTTCTTTTACATATCCTATATCGCATTTCAGCTAGCACCTGCTAAGTGCAGACTAATAGTTTCAGTTAAAAGAATAAGAAATAGTTAGCTTTTTTAAATAGTTCTAAACCTTTTAGTCCTGCAAACTCCGTTCTTGAACAATGTTAAATAAAAAGATCTTTGTTCAGCATCCACGGAATGCAGTGCCTCTTTGGATGTTCCATTATTGGATGAGGTACACAGTCTGAAAACTAATCATCAGGTTCAAGTTCTGTTGTTCCTGGATCTTCTAGGCCATCATTTTTCCAGGCCTGATCAGCAGGGAGCCATAAAATGCATTAGTGGCTCAGATCTGGATTTCTAAATGAAAATTTGCTAATGGTTCCAAGACGCATGCATTACTTGGGAAAATCATCTAACTATGTCAAAATACATTTGGATAACAATGAAAGGAAAGTGTCACTTTCAGAGATCTGACCATAATGTTCCTTTTCATGTTCGTTTGCATCTTTTATTTTCTCATAATATCCTGTCAATGCCATAGATTACAACACAATTGATCCAGCCCTTGGTAACAACTATCAGGATTTGGCACAGTAGATGATTTCTAGCTAACATTCTGTAGCTGTTTGAGGTCTGCCTGTTAAAATTATGAACAGATGAAATATCTATTGCAAATTCCATTCTTGTTTACTAGGGAGGTCAGCTGGCATTTGTATCACTCAGGTCCATGGACTCACATGGGCCATACATGCACAATAACAAGGCAAAGTGAATTTCCAGATACAGGTGGGACAACATTTTGTAATTATGACACTTCCGAGCAGCAAAGCTGGGTCACTGTGGGAACGAACCAAGCAAAAAAAGCAAGGAGTCTTGTGGCACTTAAAGACTAACAGATTTATTTATCGCATGAGCTTTCATGGGAGAATGTCCCACTTCGTCAGATGCTTTGAAGAGGGAGAACTTACAGAATGGGATGAAAATAAATGCCGGGGAGTGTAAGACATGGGATCAGGTCAGACTGCAACAGCAAATCAGAACATCCTTACAAATGCTCTGGTTTGCTATTGCAGTCTGACCTGATCCCATGTCTTACACTCCCCTGCATTTATTTTCATCCCATTCTGTAAGTTCTCCCTCTTCAAAGCGTCTGACGAAGTGGGATATTCTCCCATGAAAGCTCATGCGATACATAAATCTGTTAGTCTTTAAGTGCCACAAGACTCCTTGCTTTTTTTTGCTTTACTAGACTAACATGGCTGCCCCTTTGGAACCAACCAAGCAAAGATATTCATGAATCAAACAGGGCTGAGTAAATCTTTTGCCAGTGCAAGCTCTAGGAGTGCTGGGTGGCTTTGCAGAGCTTCACTATTGCTGCAAATTTTGGAAAAAGCCATTAGGAATGCATGAAAGGCCAAACAATTGGTTCGTGGGGTTTCTTAATTCTCCTTGCAAAAATATTTTGTAGTTGCCCTATGCAAAATGTCTTTCATTTTTGTGTTCTTCCCAGTTGCAAACCACATGGATTTTTGCAATTGTCTGAGTATGAAGTCAAAACCAGTGAATCCGCTGGTGTTCCTGATCACGAACTGGCCTGTCTGAGAGAAGCTGGAAGGCACGTGGGGCCAGGTCTGCAGCCACATTGGCCTCTAACCTGTATGGCTGAATAAATGAATAATGATGAGGAAGGATGAAATTCTGTGCAGACCAGAACTCACAGCCTGAGTAGCATGTACATACATCTGGCTTTAAGGCGTGTTTGTGCCTGTCAAACCATGAGTTGCTTTCAAGAGCTTGGTTTCCGCTTTCCCCATCCAGCACCCTTCTCTGCCTACAGCAGGGGTCTCAAACTCGCAGCCCCTAAAGTTATTTCTTGCAGCCCACAATGACACTATCATTACCAATGTTTGCAATATTGTTGTATGAAAAGGCTTCAGTGGTGCGGCCCTTGTGCTAATGTAGTAGTCCTCATACAGCCCTCATGGTGATTTGAGTTTGAGACCCCTAGCCTAAAAGGAACCTGGCCTGTGTTCTGCAGTGCTACCCAACACCTGCATAGCATTTATATTCCAGTCCAACTCTGTCCCTACAGCAGAGCTTGCAAGGGAACTCTCAGTGAAAATCTGCGACTTTACCAACCCCTTTACAAAGCTCCAGCCCTATGTGGTACAGAGGGGCCAGAAGAGGGGTGAGGATCTTGGATAATAAAAATCTGTAGAAACAAACACACTGTATTTTGTCTCATTGGATACATGTAAATGATGAGGGGGGGAGACCCTTCACGTGTGCGGTTTTTTCTGAGTTTGATCCAAGGATGATGGATTAATTCTGCCTCAATGTGTGTCACATGCAATATGTGAACATCAGTGGGATCCCGGAAGGTTAAAGAGGGCAGAGGATGGTCTAATATCCTTTGCTGGTTTTCCCCAGGGTGCAATTTAAAATTAAATGGGATTTGGGCACTCTCCTCCCTTGTAAAGTATATACATTGTAAGCTTTGAATACGGAGAATGAGATTGCTAAAAATTCACTGAGCCTGAGAGATGTTGCATATTTCTGTCCTTTTTTATGATGACTCAAGGAATTCTGGAAGGGTGTCCCACCTTGTATGGCTCATCCACTAGAGTGTGAGGGTCCTGGAACATGTTTCATGCCTTATCGTAGCAACAATACCCTCAAAGTTAATTTTACTGGCGTTTGATTATTCCAGTCATTGTTTTAAAACAAAACAACTAGCACTGTGGTCCCTGACATGCCAGGGGTCATCAGGAATACTCCATGTTCCTCTGTTGATTTCTTTTTACATTTTGACTTGCAGAGATCTGATGTGGCTTTAAATCTGTGCACGGCTGCAAGATGTTTGTGGGTTTTGGCCAATTACAGTGATCAGCTGGGCACACCCTTGCTCTTGCCTGATACAAGTATAAACGTGTACCAGCAAAAAAATAGAGGGCAGTAAAATTTAAGCTAAAATTAAAGGGGCAGCAACTTTAAAAGCAATTCATGGAAATACTTTATGATTCATTGTATAATTACCCTGTGGCACTTACTGCTTCTGAATATTGATGAGGCAAATTGATTAGTAAACTTTCCTCATCCATAGGGTATTTCTAATTGCCTTCTCCATGGTATTTTGTTCCATCTTCTGAAGCAACTGCTGCCGACCACCACATGCAATGAGATACCAGGCTTAGATGATCGTGCATTTTGAGGTCAAGAAGGAATGTAACATTATCTCATTGATGCTACAGGAATTTGGACAAAGAATGAATGAAGAGCGTTTGTGAGGGAGAAAGAAAAAGTTGTTCTGGAGTGAAACAAGACAGATAAGGAAAACCAGCAGGCAAACATGCAGCAGGAGGAAGTGAAAATGGAGTTAAGGGCACCCTTTAAAATGTGTTCAACAATGTTTGATTGCACTATGTGAGCGACATGAAGGATTTTTGATTATCAGTAGCCATAAGGAGACATGACTGAGGGTTTGGAGTAATGTATGGCCTGAGATGCAAACATTGTAAACCTGGCTTTGAAGCCTGTGAAGACTTTTGCACAGCCTTAGCTTTATGTTCCTGAGTAGTGCCGTAGACTTCAGCATTAAATGTACCTGTAAGTTTTCTCAGGGTCAGGGCCTGGTGAATGTGAGGTAGGCAATGGACCCTAAATTTGTATAAATAAGAGAGGCGATAATGTATATTGATTTTTTGTGGTGATACTACTGGTTTTATGTAGTTCTGCATAGTTTTATATCACTTTGTGTTCTTTAATAGCTATGATGACATGGATTGGTGGTTTGGGATGTGTTGACCAGTCCCAAACTGAACAGAAGGTCTACTCTGCAGCTACCCTAGTCACAGCTATTTTTAGCTGTACTTGCTTACATAACTGTAGCGCAAATATCCCTACAGGTGCTGCACCTCAGATTGCAGTGTAGATGTGCAGACATTTATAGTTCATAGAGTCAGAGGATCACGGTGACCATTTAGTCTAATCTCTGTAATTGGCAACTGGCACACCTTTTTAAAAAGTGTTTGTTCTTTATTCATTTCCCAAGGACCAATGTGATAATTCACATAAAAATAATATGTACAATAAAGTATAAAGGACCCAAGGAATTTCAGACACATACCTTGGAGCCCACAAGGTCCATGTAGGACTTTCTATGTTATGGGAATCTGATCTGGAGACATAGTGGGGAAGTCCTGCTAGAAAAGGAGAACTAAGCCATTCTTTTTAATAATAGTCATCGGTGGCTATTAGTGAAGATGAGAAGAGATGCAAAACCATGGTCTGAAGTGTCTCCAGCCTCTGTTTGCTAGAAACTGGGGTTGGGTGATTAGATAGATCACATGATGATTGTCTGTTCTGCTAATTACCTCTGAAACATCTAGAATTGGCCACTGTCAGAAGACGGGAAACTGAGCTAGATAAACCATTTTTGTTTAGAATGAAAAATATGACGTGCTTTCCAAATTTACCATCCTTACTCTTTTTGAGAACAGGTGAATTTTCTGAGAAATAATTAGTAAATCTGGTAATTACTTTGAGTTATATTAGTTATAAAGTGTACACTTTACAACATTTTTGCCGTTTTTAATTTGTCCCAAATGACTTTAGAATCATAGGGTTGGAAGGGACCTCATAGGTCATCTAGTCCAACTCCCTGCCAGAGGCAGGACCACTCCCACTAAACCATCCCAGTCATGGTTTTGTCCAGCCGGGCCTTAAACACCTCCAAAGATGGAGATTTCACCACCTCCCTTGGTAGCTCATTCCAAGGCTTCACCACTCTCCTAGTAAAAAAGTTTTTTCTAATATCCAGCCTCGACCTCCCTAACCGCAACTTGAGACCATTGCTCCTCATTCTGTCCTCTGTTATTACCGAGAACAGTCGAGCTCCATCTTCCTTAGAGCATCTCTTCAAGTAGTTGAAAGTTGCTATCAAATCCCCCCTCAATCTTCTCTTCTGCAGACTAAATAAGCCTAATGCTTTCAGTCTTTCCTCATAGGGCTTGTGCTCCATCCCTTTAATCATTTTGGTTGCCCTCCTCTGAACTCTCTCTAGCATGTCCCTGTCCTTTTTGTAGTGGGGAGCCCAAAACTGAACACAATATTCTAGATGTGGCCTCACCAGTACAGAATAGAGGGGAATGATCACATCCCTTGATCTGCTGGTAATACTTCTTTTGATGCAGCCCAGTATGCCATTGGCTTTTTTGGCAGCAAGAGCACACTGCTGACTCATATCTAGCTTCCCATCCACCATGACCCCCAGGTCCTTTTCTACACTGCTGCTACTTAGCTGAATGTTTCCCAGCCTGTAGCAGTGCATGGGGTTTTTTTCCCCCCCACGTGCAGGATTTTACACTTGTCCTTATTGAACCTCATAAGATTTCTATTGGCCCACTGTTCCAATTTATCTAGGTCTCTCTGAATCCTGTGCTTGCCCTCCAACGTGTCTACTGGTCCCCCCAGCTTGGTGTCATCCGCAGACTTACTGAGAATGCAGTCTATTCCATCACCCAGATTATTGATGAAAATGTTGAACAGAACTGGCCCCAGGACCTACCCCTGGGACACACCACTCGTGACTGGTTGCCAGTTAGACATGGAACCATTGATTCCTACACGCTGAAACCGTTGATCTAGCCAGTTTTCTATCCACCTTATAGTCCACCTATCCAACCCATACTTCCTTAATTTGCCAATGACAATGCTGTGGGAAACTGTATCAAAAGCCTTGCTAAAATCAAGGTAGATGACATCAGCGGTTCTTCCTGCATCCAGAAAACCAGTCGTCTGATCGTAGAAGGTATAATGGTAGATCAAACTTTCCATATAAAAATCAGTTCAAGTCTTGTGCAAAGTCTGTATCTGAGGGGAAAAATTGACTTGTAAGAAAGCTTAGTTATCCACAATGGTAGTGTTCCATGAGTGTGGGACATGAGGATACATGAGATGTGTTCTTAAATATCAGCACAACCTAATCTGGCATCATACATATCCCTTAATTATAAGTAGAGACACAAGGTGGGTGAAGTAACTTCTTTTATTATATACAAGGCAAAACAGACAAATTGTTAACTGGTGTTGTAAGAGACCGTTCAAGGTGAGGTGGGAAGTTAACACATCTGCCATCCTAGGACAAAGGAGGGTTAGTGGATTACAGATTATAGTAATGAGCCATATCATTCCAGAGGGTGGTAATTGTCTTTCTTCACTCATTATTGTATACAGTGCTGTTGTAGCTGTGTGGGTCTCAGAAAAATAGAGAGACAAGTAAGATCTTTTATTGGACCATGTTCTGTTTGTGAAAACTTGTCTCTCTCATCAATAGAACTTGGTCCACTAAAAGATATTACCTCACCCACCTTGTCTTGCTTCACTCCCATGGTGGTTATTGGGGAATTTAGTGCATGGGATGAGGTACGCTGCCTGTTTGATGAACATGTGTAGGACACATGGAGCCTGATCCATCATCACAGCAGTGTTATGTATTTCTTGTTATCGGAGAGGCTGGTGCTTCTTTGAGTTGGTGTGTCCTGGTGTGTGGGGAGTTCACTTCTGATGATGAGGTTGGGAGGTTTGTTTGAAGGCCAAAAGAGTGGCTTTAGGAACAGTTTCTTTCAGGATGTGGTCCTCATTGACTATGGTTGTAATTGTTTAATGATACACCCATCCAGAGTGGGGTGGTAGATGATATATAGGGGGTGTGCAGTAGGCTGATTTTGGATTTTCTTTTAATTATAGTTGTGTCTATTTCATTCCATCTCTCCAGGGAAGTGTTAAATTTGTGTGGGTCATTTTAACTGTCTTACCTTGACAAATTCATTATGTCTTGTACTCTTAGTTTCCTGAGTTTACAATGGTTGGTTTGCCATAACTGCAATGACTTAATGATTTTTACTCTTGAGTTAGAAGTATATAAAATTAATTCCATCTTAACATTTTTTGTGTGGGAATTTATATATAATGTATAAGATGGGGGTTCTGCACTTCCAAGGAGCTGTACAGAAGAATATTTTGAGTATATTCAAGGGCGAATCCTTTCCTGTTTGGTTTGCTTTTCCTCATTCTTCTCTCTGTGATCTGCCAGCCGCTTTTCCAGTTGCAGCTTTACTACTGCGATTCCTGGGAAATAGACTCTTGTGGAGTGTGAGGGGAAATGTGTGTCCCTGAGAGCAATGCATGAAATGATGTCAGCGTGAGCCAGGAAGTGCAAATGACTCTCAGCAAAGCAGTGATAAAACTGACCATACACCAAATGCTCTCCAATGCACAAATTATTCTTTCCCAGTTTGGTTTCTCCTCCAGTGTCTTTCCATTGTAGCAATCTTAGGGGTTACGGCTAGCAATAAAAATGTATCCATTTTCAGATGGAAAAGAGATTTTCAGATTGGCATAGTACCTTGTGGATTGCAATTAAAATCTTTATTTTGGTATTTCCTGACCATTGAATGAGTGAAGATGTTCTTCTAAAGTGTTTTTAGTAGAATATAATATCAATTCACATGAGGAATTCTTTTTCAGTTTTGCTGACTCAAAAAGCAACTCAAAAGGATGCTTTGTGTACCCCAGTCTGGCACTGCCTCTCCAGAATTTGCCTTCAATGCCTCCTAATGGGAAAACGTAACTTCCGTTGATAATTTGGAGTTGAATAAATTGCTTCCTTGCTGTTGGAGTAGCTTTCATTACACCTCTGTCAATTAATGTCCATAAACAAACCCAAATGCTAGTTTTTAATTCCTTTTCTCAGCCCCTTTCCCCTGTAAATTCCATTTTATGTAATGTGCAAAACTTGGGCCCAGTTTGTGTTGGGGGGATATTTTGGACAGGTGTTTCAATTATAAAAGGAAATATACCTCAGAGAAACAAGGCCACCATCCTACAAAGAAATGTGAACATGCACAAAGTTACTTTTGGCAAGGAAGTAGGTTGCTCAAAAAATTTTCCATCAGAACTTTTTTTGTGGGGGGTGGAAAGTTTTGGATTTTGACTAAATGAAAATGTTCAGAGGAAATATCTGTTTTCCACAAACAAACAAACATTTTTCCCACTGGAAAAAGCACAACCTGAATTTTTGTTGGCTTTTGGCAGAAAACTTTTTTCTACAAAAAGTCAAAATTTTCCACTAAACAAACCCAACCCCTTTTCTTGCCAGTTCTAGTCAGTCAGACTGAATGTTGGATTATTATCCAGTATTTTAAGGAATGTATTTCAATGCTCATGGTTTCTTGCTGGAATTACTCATTTAACTTCCAGCTTGTACAAAGGATGTAAAAAATCTTTCCTGACGTATCCTGCAGTTTGTGGTTGTCCTTTGGTTGAAAGAGCCTCTTTCTCTCATGGGACTCAATCAAACAATTTAGTTTCAATTTGGATTTGATTATCATGTTTTATAATCAGCACTGGGGTGGTCTCTAAATAATTCCCCTTTTGCCTCAATTTCTGCTATTAGTATAATTGCAGTGACTGGAGCACTCAACAGGACAGAACCCCATTGTGCATGGTGCTGTACAAAGATAGCATGAGATGCAGTCTCTGTCTCAGTTTACCATCAGGATCCCATGTGAAGGCAGGCAGATTAGAGGCAGAAGCTGCAGAACCAGGAATTGATGTCCAGGATCAGAGCTGGTGTTAGAGTCAAGTTGAGGGTCAGAGGCAGAGTCAGGAATGAGGCCAGGGGCCAATACTACATATGAGAGTCAGTGTTGAGGTTGAGGGAGCCAGTCAGGAGTGAGGATCCAAGTCAGAGCCAAAATCAGTGCCAGGAGCTCAAGGCAAAGAAGCAGATGGCAGCTAGTTGGGGATCAATACTGCTATGTGGACAGAGTCCTGATAGTCCTCATAGGCTTATGTAAAATCATGGAGCCAGTCAGGGATCTCTGAAACAACTGTATCAGATCACTTGAGTGGAACATCCCTGTGAGATAGGGCACTGTCATCTCCATTTGGGAACTGAGGCATATAGAGAAAATTCATGATCTGCCACAGCCCACACAAGAACTGTATGGCAGAACAGGGATTCACGCCAAGTCTTAGGCTAGTGCCAGTGTGCTGAGTAACTTGGACAGCAAAGTGCTCTAAACCTTGTAATGTCATTTCAGTCCATGCAGGTGTCCATCCTAGAATGTTCTCCTCGTCCCCTCTGGAAGTCTGTCCCTGGGTCTGGTGCAGAGACGGGGTGGAGGTAGCTACTTGGAGGGCTGGCATCCTAAAGGGTTGAATTGTGGACAATGGGAACCAAATTGAGTCATCTTAACACTGCTTTGATTTGCTGTTACAGTGACCTGATTCCATGACTTACACTTCCCTGCACTTTTTCCCTCCCATTTTGTGAGTTCCTCAATCTTCAAAATGTCTGACATAGTGGGATTTTTCTCTTATGAAAGCTCACATGATAAATAAAGTTGTTAGTCTTTGAGTGCCACAGGACTCCTTGTTTGTTTTGCTGTACTAGACTAACATGGCTGCCCCTCTGGAACCAAGTCATGATACATTTCCTGTATCTGAACTACTGGAGCACAAGTGTTCAGATAGAAAGCTCTGGTTTTGATTCATCTCTGCTATTGAGCCCATCTGGGAAAAGGCAAAGAATCAGGAAAAGAAATGCTGTTTTCCAGCAGCCAGAAAGGTGTTCCAGTAGTGAAATCGTGACAGTGATGGGAGAGGAAATAAAAGCCAAGGCACTGAAGATGGTTGAGATTTTTCAAGGCTACCTAAGGGATTTAGCCACTTTCTTCTGATTAACATTACTGAGAGTTCTGTGGCTAACTCCCCTAGTTATCTTTGTCCCTGTAGATAGCCCAAGCTTGCACTCAAGAGAAACCTCTACCACTGGCCTTAGTTGCCTAGCTATATGTGTCCGGATGCTTCTATTATATAGGGTGAGTAATGTCCACACTCCGTGCCAGTCGACAGCGGAGATGAATTAGCCAACCATGACCTTCACGTGAGTCACCGCAATATAACCATTGCTCAGAAATTTCCATTCAGTGCCTACACTGAGTTGCCTTTTCTTGACCTTTTGGTTTTTGGATTCTGTCTGTTATGAGTGAGCTGTGAATCACTGGCATCTCTCTTTGCTCCAGGGAGAACCAAGCAAATTTGTGATGATGCTTTTGGGGCTGTTGGCAGGATATTTGCTTTTTTTTTTGGCATTTTTATGGCCTCAACCTTTGTTCTTCCACTCCCCATAGCATTGCACTTGTGTAGCAGTTACACAGTAATGCCATATTGGATCAGACCCATTGTCTACCTGGTCCAACATCCTGTTTCTGAAAGTAGTCAGTACCAGCTGTTTCAGAGGATGAGCTGAGAGAGCCCCAAGAGAGCCCTGAGGAGCTAGTTTCTTTCTGAGAAATGTTTGGATATAGCAGGAAATGAGAAAGCAATGATCCAGTGGTCCACCTCGAAGAAATTGTAGTTCCTAACTCTCATGGGAATCAGCCCGTTCCACATCTTGGGACCGGTCTATATGCAATTTGGGCTTGGCTTCATGACCTCTTAGTGGATTGGAGTCCTAAAGTGGCACACAGGAGACATGGTTCCATTCCCAGCTCTGCTACTGGCCTGCTGGTTGACTTTTGGCAAGCTACATTGCCTTAGTTTTTACATCTGTAAAATGAAGATATTGATACTGGCCTCCTTTGTAACATGCTTTGAGCTCTTTGATGAGAAGCATGGTATAAGAACAGACCCAGTTTAAAAAGGCCCACACAAGGATTTGTACTGATTTCATCTTAGTCACCCATGTTTCTAGTTAACCCATATGCCCATCAGAATTGGCAGAAGCCAATGGTTTCTCCTGTTGCCTGTACTGATAGAAATTGGGAATATACACTGATGTAAAACTCAGTGGAAGAGAAATAGATCCACTGAGTCTAGAAATGACCACTCAAGATATAGATATAAGGCAGGGGCCAGCAACTCCTGGCATGCACACCAAACCTGCCACATAGGCTGATGCACAGCGGCATGCAGGGCTCCTGGCCCTGTGGCACTGTGACTGCTTCCCCTGCTGACCCCACCACACGGCTCCTGGCCCTTGCTGGCCTCACTTCCTAGCTGAGGGGGTGGGGTCCTTGGAGAAAAGGAGTGCATGGCTCCTGTCCCTTTCTGGCCCTGCCTACAGCAGCTTTCTGGCCCCGCCCTCAGCACCTGCTGACTGTTCAGGGGCAGCGCTGACACGGGGACCCACAAACATTGCCGACCCCTGACACATCACCCAGGTGTCACTGGAACAAAGAATCTGCGGTACAGTACTGGACCACTGAGGCATCTAATGTGTCCTG
Organism: Podocnemis expansa; assembly: GCA_007922195.1. Classification (NCBI taxonomy): domain Eukaryota; kingdom Metazoa; phylum Chordata; order Testudines; family Podocnemididae; genus Podocnemis; species Podocnemis expansa. The sequence continues at coordinate 7,424,863 of ML682022.1, read as the reverse complement.
CTTCCAGCACAGGCCAAAACTGATGCTTCATAGGAAGGTAAAAAGCCTATAATGTGCTTCTGCAGTGGAGACAAGGTCCAGAGAGGGAGCCATGTTAGTTTAGTTCACCAAAACAAACAAAAATTCCTGTGGCACTTTTAAAGACTAAAAAATACATGTGTAACTCTTTAAAAGTGCCACAGGACTCTTTGTTTGTTCTGCTGTGGGGAATCACTGTATATGGGTGGAGATGGGGAATTATTTCCTTTCTTTGAATTAGAGTAAGTTAAGATTTTTTTCAACAAAACTAGTTGGTTTTTTGTTTGTTTGTTTTTTCCCAAAATCTCTGTTTTGCAATGGAACCTTTTAGCAGAAAAGGGTCAGTTTTGACACATTTCTCAATTCGAATACTTTTTGGAAAAAGAAAATCCTTCAAGATGTTTGACACTTTCCACTTCTGCATTGACAAAATGAAAAACATTGGCTTTCCCATTCAGAACAACCTTTGGGTGTCATGATTTAAGCTAATCCTGATATAATTTTAACAAATAAATTAATTCAAGTGGTAGAAATAACGGAAGTGAAACATTTCAAAATGATCAAAACAAAATATTGTGCTTCCCCTTCCAATATGTTTTTCAGAGGTTTTGATTAATGAAAACTCTCAAAATTTCAAATTTTTGTTCTGATTCAGGACAATAAATATATCTGATATCTTCAAAATATTCATGTGATGGGAAAACCATTTCCTGACAAGATCTACTTAGAATATAGACCTCACGGTCAGTTGGGCTCCAGATGGAGCAATGAATTCAAGGCAGGGTAACAGAAATACGGGCCCCCTTGTAAGCCAAGCTGAGTCGTCCAACTTAGAAGGAAGATCAGTCACTAAAAGAAAGAATCCATCTAGGGTAGAGGTAGGCAAACTATGGTCTGTGGGCTGCATGTTTGAACTTATTAGTTCGACTTAACAATGTGGACTACGTTGAATTACAGTTAATTTGACTTAACCCACATTCTTAATTTGAACTAACTGCCCTTAGACCGAACTAACAAAGTAGACTTAAATGTCCACCCTGTTCCAGGTTCAAACTAAGGGCTTAGTTCAACATAAAGGGCAGGTCTTACTAGTTTGAACTAAGCTTACATTAGTCTGAATTAAGGAATTCCTTAATTCAAACTAATGAAAGCCTAGTGTAGACAAAGACTAAATTAGTTTGAATTAAGCCTCCTTAATTCGAACTTACTTGCAAGTGTAGACATAGCCCTTGATCTGATCCTCTTATGACCCTGCATTAATCAAGACCTTCATTTGGATTCCTGGGTAGGTAACCACCGTAACTGTGGTACCACCACAAAATCCAAATATCTGACTTTGTATTGCCATTTACAGTTTTCATGGGCTGTTTTAATGTCTCCAGAAACCATTTGTTGAGCCAAAAAACCACAGCAGCTGGTCTTGTGGTATATCCACGGTCTGAGGAACTGAAACGCCAGGAGGTGACCAGCTCTCAAGATTGTGCCTCACACTTTGTGCTGTGAGTGTGAAATGCGGCTCTGTCAGAATTCTTCACTCACATCTCTGGTAGCATTCTCCAGTCCATTTCCACAGGGTTCACTGACTACACAAGGTGGAAGACAGTCAAGTATCTGTTCCTTCATGTGCTGTCATTCCCATAACTGACTGCCCAGGTGGCTGAAACAAACCCATGAAAACCATAACTGCAAACTCTACACTCAGCACAAGTATTAATTAAATTGTGTCCTACTTTTTCCCCCTCCCAGATCATGACAACTTTCTGTTGTCTTGTGTAGCTATACTTTAATGTTCCTAAATTCCTGAACCTACTTGTTTTTCTAACACACTTCTGCCTTTCCATCTCAGCTTAAAGAATCAAAACTCCTGTATAGCTAATCTCTAAACCCTTGCTTCTTGGATATGAAGAGATACATTTACATGTTAGTATCTTGGCATTCCCAGACTAGAAAGAATTTGTCCAGGGATTTGTCTGTTGAGAAGGAGAGAAGATAGGGGAGTTGTAAACCTTTAGGAATTTGAAAAACCAACATTAACTTCAATGGTATGTCCCTTCGTTTCCTAACTGGATAGACTGTAGATGTTTAGGTCCAGTAACAGTTACCAGATGGACAGCAAAAAGTATCACAAATGAGTGGTTGGTAAAATGACATATTTGGGGTTTCATTTTCCTTGTAAAAATTCTCCTGTCTTGAGATTGAATCCATTCTGAGGAATACTAGGGTAGAAGGCACAGTCAGGATGAAAGATGCCAAGCAGAGCGACGTCATAGTGATTATTTTATTCTAATTATTTATTTTTCTAATGATTTATTCTATATTGGGCCAGATTTCCAGATGAGTGTAATTGGTGCTTTTTTTTGTCATTGTACATAGGGGCACAGAGTACTGGCATCTTTTTTGCCAGCCCCACTGCCCAGCTGAGGAGGGGGCTGAAGCAGGGAAATCAACAGGGAAAAGGAAAGTATCAGCACTTTTTTTTTTTGTTTAAAAATGAATAAATAAAGCACTGAGTGTAATTGATGTATTTTCTTTGACTTTATGGGTCCACAATGATGTACAACAAGCTGAAGATCTCATCAGTTATATTTAAGAATGTTAAGGTCCTGATCCAGCTTACCTTTAATCACACAAGAAGACCCATTGATTTCAGTAGGACTATTCACATGCTTCAAGTCAAGTCCTTGCTTAAGTGCTTCCTTCACTCTCCATCCCACTTGCAACCAGGAAAACAGACATTGACCTGACAGGTGTGAAGTTAAATTCGTTCATGTTTGTACAGGGCCACCAGCCCCTCAGAGCAAAGATGGTGTCTGTGGAAATTTTTACTCTAAATACAACAGCTCACTTGGTCTGATGTGGTCCATAGGATAGTGTGTCAGGAAAAGCTTTAGGCTGGGATTCTCAAAGCCATTTAATGAATAAAGAGCCCATTCCATTTGGAATTCCATGGTTGTTGGGCGCCTAATTCCCACAGGTCACTCTGGAAATTCTAGTATCAGATAGATCTATGCTGAGAGTGGAAGGGGGAAGGCCCACAGCAACAAGCCCCAGAACCCAGTCAACTGATTCTGGCTCACGGGGCTGGCACTACCGGGCTAAAACTAGCAGAGTAAGTTTCCACGCAGCCTAGAGCCAAGGCCTTGAAACCTGCTGAAGGGGCCGTATCTCAGAGCATGGACTGTGGTGTAGTCCATGAAGTAACATCTACACTGCTGCTTCTAGTGCTGTAACATGAACCCATGAGCCACAGTTGATTGACCTGAATTCTAAGGCTTGTTGCTACTGGGATATGTGTTTTTTGTATGTGTTTCTGCAATGTAGTTATACCCTTAGAATTCAATAATACAAAGCTGGCCTAGACAGACTATACAGGAAGCAGCCATGCCAAACTATTGCAGGCCTGAGTCCCTACTCTGGGATTCTATTTTAATGCAGGTGTAAGTCTTCTGATGTCAGTGGTGTGCCCTGGGTTTAAAGCCAGTGGAAGTAGGGAGAGAATCACTCCTGTTGAGTGGTGGACATAAATTGCACTGTGAAACCAATAAATGAAGTGAAGAGGAGAAAAGACTCCACAGTGTTTTCATTGAGATCTGTTCAGCGGAAACAAAGCCACTGTGAAGAGCAAGGTGTTCTGAATCACATCTTGTAGGGTGTTATTGCTCCAGTAACTTCGATCTTTCCTTGTGGAGCTGACCAAAAGTTTGACTACCTAGTATATAAACATTTAGCTGTCTAAATGTTTTGTGGGGCATGTGGAGTCACACTGCCACATTGTCACATTAATGCAAAAGGTTCTTGTGGAACAAAAAGGTGCTACTGTCTATGCCAAAGCAAGATGGTGTTATGGAAGAAGTAATGATGGAGTAAAGGGCTCGATGGTTTGCTGAGTGAGCCAGTTTGTATATGGTGAAGCAGGGAGTAATGGGGAGGAACCATACACCATCTTTGCTTTTTCTTCAGAGTGTCTTGGATAGTAAGCAACCCCCCTGTTCTTTCTGTACTAGTCTCTGATACAGCTGCACATTGGCAACATTAACTATAGGGCATCTTCCAAAGGGGTAGCCGTGTTAGTCTAGTTCAGCAAAACAAACAAGGAGTCTGGTGGCACTTCTAAAGACTAAGAAATTTATATCTCACATGAGCTTTTGTGGGAGAAAAATCCCACTTCGTCAGATACTTGAAGATGTGCTTGAAGATGATTTCTGTAAGTTCACCCACAAAAAACTCTTATGATAAATAAACAAGGAATCCTGTGGCGCTTAAAGACTTACAAATTTATTTATTGCATGAGATTTTGTGGGAGAAAATCCCACTTTGTCAGATGCTTTGAAGAAGGGGGAACTTTCAGAATGGGAGGAAATAAATGCAGGGAAGTGTAAGTCATGGGACAAGGTTACACTGTAGCAGCAAATCAAAGCAGATGTTAAGGTTCAAGCACTGGGGAACAGGATATAAAGCAGGCGTGGCTAAACTGTGGCTTGGGAGACATGTGGCTTTTGAATGAAAAAGTGAGTGTTGCGGAAGAATGTCAGCAAATCAATTTAGTATGTGGCTATATGCCTCAGTGCGGCTCTTGAAGGTTTAATAATCAACCTGTGTGGCTCTTGAGTTCCATAAGTTTGGCTACCCTTGATATAGAGGAAGATGAGATCAACTTACCTGTTGTAAAGAGGAAAAAAAGAATCCAAAGTGCTTATTTTGCCCTGAAGCAGCACAGTCAAATTTGCAACTTCTCTTTGAAGCCTCCAGCTGTTATTTATTTGCCTGAGCATGGCAATTAATAAATCATCAATAGAGTGACCAGGAAGATTGAAATGTTCATCCACCAGTTTTAGAATGTTGTGATTTCCGATGTCAGATTTGTGCCTATTTATTCTTTTGTAGAGAGACTGTCTTGTTTGTCCAATATATAAGACAGAGGGGCATTTCTGGCACATGATGGAATAAATCACATTGGTGGATGAGCAGGTGTATGAGCCTTTGATGGAGTAGCTGGCTTGATTAGATCCTATGAGGGTGTCTTTTGTGCAGATATGTGGGCAAATTTGGCAGCATGCTTTATAGTAGGGATATGTGCCTGCTTTAATGGTTCTGTTGCTAGGTCTGTAGTTGTTAGTGAGTATCTGCTTAAGGTTGGGGGGCTGTCTGTAAACAAGGAGAGGTCTGTCTTTGTGGAAGTTCAGCACTAACTGGATGGATCTTGGACATCTGCTCTAGACATTTAGTTTGTCTGCGTTGGGGGCCCTAGGCAGTGGTGGTGAGCTCCTCAAGATGAATGGATCTAGAGTTCCTATTTCCTTCACTTAAAATTGACTTCAGTGGAAATTTGCTGATTTACACCAGATAAAGATCTGGTCCATTAACTTCAGTGGAGCCATAGTTGTCTATGCTGGGTAGGGATCTGGCCCACTGACTTCAGTAGAGCTATCCCAGTATACACCAGATGAGACTCCAACCCAGTGTCTGCATTAAGTTATTTGCATAGAAAGGCTTCTACCAACACAGACAGAAAGAAGTACTCTGTCTAGTCTTCATTTTCCTCCATTTTCATTGATTTGCTCCTTTCTGCAATGTGGAACAAAGGGAAGTGTGTATACTAAGCCAGTGGTTTTCAAACTTTTTCTCTCAGGACCCAGTTGAAAAAAATCATTTGTGCCTGCAACTCAACAATTATGTCTTTGAGCAATGCATACATTCCAGTGCTTTGGTGGCAGCAGCAGTGGCCCTGCAATCCAGTACCTGAGAGTCTGCAAACCTAAGTTTGAAAACCACTGTACTAGGCAGACTGTTTTAAGAAAGGGGCAACATAGGTACAGAGAGAACATGAGTCTACAGCCCCAGACTTCCACAGTCAATGTTGTATCTCTTTCTAGAAAGTCTTTTCTAGGTCAGCCAGAAGTTATGGCTTTGATACCAGAATCACTGGGGAAATTCTCTGGCCAGCTTTTTGCCTACATAGGGAGGTGGTGGAGTCTCCATCCATAGAGATTTTTAAGGCCTGGTTTGACACAACCCTTGCTGAGATGACATAATTGGGGTTCGTCCTGCTTTGAGCAAGGGGTTGGACTAGATAACCTAAATAGATCCTTCCCAACCAGTGTTCCCTCTAAACTGTGCAGGCAGGCAGCCCCCGCCACTCACCCGCTCAGGGAACATTACCCCCCACCCAGCCAGAAGACGCAGTCTTCCAGCCAGCTGAGACCTTCCCCAGAGCTGGGAGCTTTTAAAACTCCTTCTTGGAGCATGCTCTAATTGTGCATGCTCAGAGCCTCTGAGCATGCTCAGTCAGAGCTTGCACCGGGTGGGAGGAGCAGTCCGTGGCCTGGCTGCGCCACTCCGGTGGCCAGGTAAAGGATCCTGCAGGTGGGGTTGGGTTTGGGACAGTTGGGCAACCAGCATAGAGGGTTGGGGGGAAGATAGGGTTGGGCCGGCTGGGGGTGTGACTGGGAGAGTGGGGGGGGTAGGATCAGGCCAGCTGGGGGGTTACTGGGAGAGCAGAGGGGTGGATTAGGGTGAGAGGACAGGACCTGGTCAGCTCCAAGAGCTGACTGGGAGAGCAGGCAGGTGTAATCGGGCCAGCTGAGGGAGTGACAGAGAGAGCGGGGAGGGAGCAGGTTAGGGTGGGAGAAAGGGATCGGGCTGGGTGGGCAGGGGATTTAGCCTTACCAATTGCCACGCAAGGAGTTCCATAAGTTGCTCAGCTGCATCAGAAGCTTAGAGAGAACATTGCTCCCAACCCTCATCTTCTATGATTCAGGGTTCCATAGAGGGTCCAACTAGAAGATGAGTGGTTTACTCTGGCCTCAAAATGTATTCATTTATATGACCCTCTGAAAAATGTGGGTCTCCACTTATATCCAAGTGTCTACGGTCTTGATTTTTGTGTTTCCTACAAAAGATATAGAGATCTAGCTTAGTTGTGTAAAATGAAATAAAATAAAAAAGAAAAAGAGTAAATGCCAATGCATCCAAAATGCTAGTAATCTGGTTACAGCACATCACCTGTCTGATTCTCTTTCATTCCAGATGATCAGCTGAACTCAGAAGAGAAGAAGAAAAGAAAGCAGAGAAGAAACCGCACCACCTTCAACAGCAGCCAGCTCCAGGCATTGGAGAGAGTCTTTGAAAGGACACATTACCCTGATGCCTTTGTCCGAGAAGACCTTGCACGCAGAGTCAACCTCACTGAAGCCAGAGTTCAGGTAATGGCCCCTTTCCGTTATTATGCCTTGCATGCATGCCTGGCCTAAAACACAACACATGTACATTGGCTGCTAGCCCACATTGTGTGCACACATACAAACACAAGTTATTGGTCTCTACAAGGCCCACTGGTAGCAGTTCTGAGCCCCAGGTCAAGATAGTCCCATCCCACCTCTTCCACCTATGGCTCTGTGCACAGTCTCTTCCTGCTGCATCCCAGGCTCCATCCCCTCTCCCACTAAGCCAGTCTGTTCACCACTCCCCACCCCTGCTCAGTCCCCCTCCATTCTTCCCCATTCCTTTTTCCTCCAGATCTGGAATATGTTGCCTGGGGAGGTCTGTGAGAATAGGTAAGCCAAACACCTGTCAAGGGTGTTCTAGATATACTTAAAGACTGAGGGGGGATTTGATAGCAACCTTCAGCTGCCTGAAGGGATGCTCCAAGGAGGATGGAGCTCGGCTGTTGTCAGTATTAACAGAGGATAGAACAAGGAGTGATGGTTTCAAGTTGTAGCTGGGGAGGTCGAGGCTGGATATTAGGAAAAACTTTCTTACTAGGAGGGTGATAAAGCATTGGAATGGGCTACCTAGGGAGGTGGTGGAATCTCCATCTTTGGAGATGTTTAAGGCCCAGCTGGATAAAACTCTAGCTGGAATAAGTTAGTGGGAGTGGTCCTGCATTTTTTTGGTGGAGGGTTGGACTAGATGACCTCATGAGGTTCCTTCCAACCCTATGATTCTATGAAATCTTTCCTCAGTATGGGAGGATGGAAGTTCCTGTCAGCTGGACATGTCTAATCAGGGAAAGCGGCCATCACCCATTAGGGCACTGGGGCAAATCCTAACATAAAAGCAACTGTTTCTACAGCTTGGGGGCCAGGAGCAGTGGCCCATGAGTCCCCGTCATTCAGGAATGAGGTTCAGGCAGCCAGAAGTCCCCCTACCATCACGCTGTTTTGCAAGGCTAGATAGGCCATCTGCATCTTCTCTGAGAGGATCCTTGGTTCTCTGGCATTGGGGAGGAGACATGAGGTCACCAGCATCCTTCTGGATCCTGGAAGCTCTGGAAGCAGGAGAGATCCAGCTCCTGAGCATCTTCCCTGTGAATCCCAGCTTGGTGGCACAAGACCTCTTATGTGCTGCTGATGCTTCATCTCTGGTAGGGAAGAGGAGTCACTGAGCAGCAAATCATCTCACTTGGCAGAGCTTTGGGTCTCTTTTTAAACTGTGATTTGATGCCCCATGTGAGCCTGGACAGTTGCCCTTTTTCCTTATCCCGTGGTGCATCAACATCATAGTTGCTTTCCACATCCTTCTGCAAACACAGTGCATCAAGCCACAGCTGGGTCTTTCTTCATGCCAGGGTTCTGACTCTGCAGGCCTTCATCTCACCACTGAGCCCAGGGCCTTCAAGTGTCTGAGAGCAGCAGAACATCAGTTGAGCAGGTTACAATCACTGGTCTGTCTGTATTCCCCCCCCCCCCCTTCCCTTTTCAGGTTTGGTTTCAGAACCGAAGAGCAAAGTTCCGCAGGAATGAGCGAGCCATGCTGGCCAACAAGAATGCATCCCTTCTCAAATCCTACTCTGGAGACGTGACTGCGGTGGAGCAGCCCATAGTCCCTCGCCCAGCTCCAAGACCCACTGACTATCTCTCCTGGGGAACAGCCTCGCCTTACAGGTGAATGCACAGTCCTTCTCTAGCTGCCACCTTCAAAGCTCCCCATTCGTCTGACAGTGGCGTTCACTGGGAGCACTTTGGGAAAGCCACATCTTGAGCTTGATTTCCTGTTGCTCCTTTCCCATGGCCAGGTTTTAGACCACCTTAATACCTCCTTAATTTTGACTTTGGGGCTTTTCTGGAACAATTTAGAGCAGCCCCAGCACTGCTCTAAGTTACACTGGCTTGTAACAATAACCTATGGACTTTACATAGCACAGCACTCTAGCCATACCCTCTCCTGCCCTGGGCCATCCCCAACCCAACACCTTTGCCTGGAGCTGCATGGGGACCCACATAGATCTGCTATGTCAATCTTGTGCCAGGGAAGCAACCATCTTGCAACAGGAGATTTCTAATGACTGTTTCTTCTCCCTTTGTGGTCACCTTAATAGAGTTCTGGTAGCTTAAAGAAAGAACAGAGGGGAGAAGAGGAAGGCGGAGCCATTCCGTTTTGTGACCTTGTTAAATAAAGAATTGAATTTAACTTGACTTCTGGCTTGCTTCATTTGAAATGCAGCATATAGATTCATTGGGGTCACCTGAAGGACATGTACGTTCATCTAATGGGGTGCTGATATAGTGGCAGTGCCTATGTAGCTCTTTAAGGACATGGCCACTTTCATTATTACAAAAACAAAACAATTGTCCATGGGGTGGCTACAGGAGTGGAGAAGGAATTTCTGAATCTTTCCTCTGGGGGTTGCTGGTTTGCCCAAAGGCAGTGGTGCAACCAGCTTGAGAAATATGTTTCTGTTGGCATGTGAAATTAGCAAATGGTTCATCTTTCGTGTTCCTAGTGCACAGGCATTTCCATGAATTAACTTTGTCGTTGACAGTTCCAGCAGAGGTCAAAACTATGGTATGATCCTCCATCCACAGATGTCCTTTCCAGTTTGGATAGGTTCTAGGAACTTCCCTAACCGAGGAGAAAAAAAGACTCGGCTGTTGGGCCCTGACAGCCAGCACCTGCTCAGTTCTGAGGCTTGCAAACAGGCAGGCTCTGAAAGTCTTGGGTCTTTTATTTTAACAAGGATGAGACTAAGCCAAGGGAAAAATATGACCGGGCAAGGTTCGCTGCTGCCATGAAAAGAGATTTTTCCTGGCACTGGTGTTGTTGCTCTGTTAGGTCTGGTTACTTGCAGAGTATCATGCTTCTCACGCCCTAGGTGAGCTGCCAATATAGGAAATGTACAAACAGGGTAGCAAGGTTTTCCTCTCCACTGAACCATACAGCAGAGGGAGTTTTTGGAGTGGCCAAGGGAGGAAGTGATAAATATGTTACTAAATATGTTGCTAGGGCTTTGCTTTATGGCCTGATAGCATGTTCTGGGAGGTCTTGCCACCATGAAAACAGGAAAGGAAAAATCCCCTGTGCAAGTCACAGCCCCTTCCTCCCTCCTCCGTTCCTGGGGAATGGAGTGACCCCCATTGTGCTGGCTTGTGGGAACCTGTAGGTGGCCAGCAGACATTGTTAGCACAGTAGTTGAATTTCAATGCTTGATGCTTGGGCTGTTGTTCTGATCTGTCCCTGCCCCATGTCAGCACAGCTAAGTCATGTCTGCCTTGTGTGGGTCTTGGAGAGCAGTACCTGATCAGAGGTCCCTTCTACCCAAAGTCAATCAGATCTATTCTGCATAGCGCTCACAGAATTTACAGTCATTCATCCTATGGCATCCCCTATATTTGGTGCCATAGATCAGAGGTCCCCACTCATGTCCACAGCTTGATCTCATGCTAGAAGAAAAGGGTTAGGACACCCCCTGCCTGTACAGACAAGGGGTGTGAGCAGGACCTTAGTGACCCTCATTTTTTGCCCTATATCAGGGGTCTCAAACTCAAATCACCACAAGGGCCACATGAGGATTAGTACATTAGCCCGAGGGCCGCACCACTGAAACCTTTCCATACAATGATATTGCAAATATCGGTAACTATTGCATCATTGTGGGCCACAGGAAATAGTTTTAGGGGCGGTGTGTTTGAGACCTCTGCCCTATATGCTAAAACCTGGTCTCTGGATTTTATCTGCCTGGCTGGCAAAGCTCCTTCCTGTAGGGGTTAGTTCCCAGCAAACATCCTGGCTTGTGGGGCTTTGCCCGTCCTGTTGCTCGCTGGGGAAGAGTGGGCTGGTGAGACAGTCCAGAAAAGATGACTTCAGATGGTTGCTCCTTTTCTACCCCCTATGGCCATTCTGGTCACGAAGCCGGGCATCTGTTGAACTCATGTGGCTCATTTCTACCTCTCACACTTTTAAAAATAGATCCTCGTCCCTCCCAAGATGTTGTTTACACGAGGGGCTTCATAACGGATTCTAGAAGACACTGCAAAGGTAACTTCCAGAGGGCAGGGGACGTTCTCTACAGGGCTTCATGGGGTGGAGACATTGTGATCCCTGGAAAGGCAGGGAGAACATGGCCATCTGGTCTAGGCTGCTGTGGAAAGGAGGAACACAAGTGAGTTTAAGCACTAGCCATGGAGGATGCTTTCAGGATCAAGGATGGAGTGGTTGGTGTAGGCCAGATGCAGTGTTTAGACTGGATGCCCTGTGCTGCTCCAGGACACCTTGGGTGGGCATGCCCTCCACATCACGGTGGTTAGAGGTGCTCTGTTCCTTTTCAGCCACAGTTTATAAGGGTTGCTTCTTCCTGAGTTACAGCTTGGAAGGGCTTACCCTGGTTCCACATTATAGATTATTGGCACCCCTTCCCTTTTGGGGTCACGGTGGACAGGGTTGCAGTTTGTATACACAGTCGTATGGCTGGCCCAGGAATACAAGCCCATAGCAAATGTGTGGCCTTCATAGGGGTCAGTGACTGGAGGGAGGTGGCTCTGTCAATAACCCTTCCTAGCTTACATCCTCCAGCTTCCTGTAATGACCCCCCCCTTTTTTTGTCATGGCATAGAGACTTGGGCTCCCAAGCCCATCTTTCAAAGACTGGCAGCCCTGTTCTCACCCTCCATGATCACTTATCCTCCCCTTCTCCCACCTCCGCCCTCCCCCACTTCCCCTGACAAGACCCTCTGCTCCAATATCTCCAGCCACCTCCCAGTGGGATACTTCAGTTACTGATGTCTGCCCAAAGCCCATAAGTCTGTTAGCCCAGACTCCCAGAGCTCTGCCTTTTGTGTGCGGGCAGGCCCATTGCTTTTGCAGGCTCCAGTGCCCACTGGGAAGAGTGGGGTCCCAATGCCAGATGGCAAAGGTAGGGGAAACCAGTGGCCTTTGCAGCTCACACCTGCAGGCAGGGACTGTGGCAGATGAAAGGCAGGAGATCCACAGATATGATCTGCTTTTCCTGCAGGAAGGCAGGTGAGAAACAGTTTTGCCTCTTGCTTTCTGAGGCCAAGGGCTTCCTTCTCATCCTGCCCTTCAGCAGCAGCAGAGTCAGGGATGCTGTGGGGGACCAAGGCTGAGGTGATCACAAACAGACTCTACGAAGGACTAGCTTCTAGGAGAGAAGGACTCTTGCCACCTCACAACACCCAGTGGCTCCATCCCAGCTGCCTTGCTTGGGCGGGAGGCTACAGGAAAGCTGCCCCTGGAAACATCTGAGTGTGTCTCAGACACCCTTGTTGCTAGCTACCATGCTATGAAAAACAGTCTTGCAGGAACAGCTGTTGCTGCTTGTGCTAGACCTACATGGGAAGAGAGGGAAGACCCAGGAGCTTATAACCTCATGGTCTCCTCTTTGTTGTGCTGATCCATATCATGTATCACTGGTCTTCAAGGTGCTTTAAAGGTACAAGCTCCCCAAGTCTCAACAGCCCTGTTAGTAGGAATGCATCAATCCCATTTTAGAGATGTACAAAATGAAGCTGAGAGATTAACAATCAGATCCTCAAAGGCATGTAGGCCCCCAAATTCCAGTGAAATCAAGTGTCGTGGCCAAGGCCTCAGTCACAAATTAGAACAAAAGAGGTCTTTGCTTCTAGTCCAAGATTCTGACCCTGTGACAGCACCTTGCAATTTATACAAGTAAATCTTATTAAAATTGGTAGGAGTTAAATGTGACATCCCTAAACTGGATCCAAAAGAAGAAGATGGGGAGGGTGGACCCTATTGTTAGCTGATGGGTTTAGGACCATTACTGTAAAGTCCTGCAGCACTAGGGCTAGGTGAAGTTTTTAAGCTAAATCTTATTTTCAGAGAGGAATGAAGATGTAGCAGCATCAAAACATTCTGTGAATCATCAATTAGTTTTGGCTGGAAAAAAATTCATTTTTTGGCTTGAAACAAATTTTCCTTCAAAATTCCTTTCATGTAATAGGGAAAAAAAATTGAAAGTGCTTGAAACTGAAACAAAACATTTCATTTTGGGTTGAAAGAACCCCTCCCCCCCCTTTTCAGAGAAACGAAAAATTTAAAAAGATTTTTTTTAATAATATTGGTTTGGAGTTGACTTGAAATAAAATTTTTAATTTTGGGGTTTTTTTGGACATGCCAGTGAACGGACAAACTTGTTATTCACACAGCTCTACACTCAACATCATAGCATCATAGAAATGGAGGCCTCAAAAGAACCTTGAGAGATCCTCTAGTTCAGACCGGTATGCTGAGGCAAGATCAAGTTTACCTAGTTTGTCCCTGACTGCTGGTTCATTCTTTTATATAATGATTGCTGTTGAGATAAAAGGTGTCTATAGTGGGAAGAATTTGGTCTCCTCTCAAACCACATGCATCTATAATCTCCATTAATTATCTCCTGAGTTAAGATATTGTTCAAAGAGCTTGAACTGACCAGTTGGTTATTGTAATTCATGGTGTAGATAGGATGGTTAGCCCTGGAGTCAAACCAGCACCTATCAGGAGTCACCGTAACAAGACCAAGGCCAGATCTACACCTAAAACAGCTCAGTCTAGCTACTTGGCTCAGGGCTGTGGAAAATTTCATGCCCTCCCCACCCTAGCCATAGGTGTAGCAAAGCTGATGGAAGAATTTGTCAATTTAGCTTCCACATCTCAGGGAGGTGGATTGTCTACATCATTTGGGAAAACCCCCTTTTCTCGATGTGGGAAGCATCTGTTTTACAGTGCTCTAGCTGTCCCTTTTTATATGGAGACATATCCTGAGTTTTCATAAGATGTAGATGCCCAAATCCCAAAAAACCAGACCCCTAAATCTATTAAGGATTTATGTCTAGGCATTTCCTGGTGAGGAGAGATGCAATATGATCATAGTTGCCCTATATTTGTGCATATGAGGTTACTGAATTTATTTTTCTTTTAATGGAATGAAAAACAGAAATCTTGCATTGTGCTACTAACCTCTGCAGTATTTTTCTGCTCACCAAGCAGACGCCCACTGTCTGGGATTTGTGTAGTATCATTATTCATAACCTGTAACATGCGAGCTCCTCCAGGCCCCAGCAAAAGAACCAGTCCCTGTTTGTGCTGAGTGCTGTACACAGATATAATGAAAATATGGGTCTCAACATCTTAACAATTTAAGTATAAGATATGAGGTGCACCAGCTGGTTGTCTTTTGTACTAAGAAGTATTGTAACGAAAGTTGCCACTAGAGGGCTTCCAAAACTCTGAGGATGAAATTCACCCCCTGTGCAGAGAGCCTGTACAAGGCTGGTCAGGGGGGTGGGAGGGTAGTGAAAGCAGGGTGCTGAGACCTGGCAGGAGTGGGGAGGGGGGAAGGGGCACCTAGTTCTGGGAAAATAGGATCCCTGGAAATCCCACCAGCTCCAGGCCTGTTCAGCCCTTCAAGTCCCCCCATCCCCTTCCCCAGATGTATACTAGATGACTTGGGAGCAAAGCCCCAACCATGTTTGCATTGCAGGGTGCAACACCCCCACTTAATTCTGCTATGCCCCCCACCCCCAAATCCCCAGGTCCAGACACCATGTCTGGCTCATCTAAGATGCTTTGTAAGGACTTCGAAGGCACGTGGCCTTTTGCTCAGGGCTGTAGCCCACCCTACTGGCACATATTTATATTGAAATATTTAGGTACTGCTGAAACTATAATCTGCCTTGACAAAAACTAGGGCTGCATTAAGGTGCCTGGGGGCCTGCGACTGTCCACTTCTGCGGGACCCATCTCCACCAAGGTGGCTCTGGGGCCCAGCAGACCAACCAGCCATGCAGGGTAGGCTAGCACTTGGCCCTGGGGCCTGGCTAGCGCTCTGTCCTGTGACCTCCCCAGCACTGGGGGGCAGGGGCTCAGGGCCTGCAGACCAGCCAGCTGCTGGGGTGTGCTGGCTCAGTGCTCAGTAGTGGGGTCCACAGCAGAGTGCCCACTCAGACCAGAAGCTGTGGTGCACCCTCCCTGGCCCTGGGCTGCTTAGTCTCTGCCTGCAGATTCGGGAGCTGCTGAGGCAGATCAGCCTATGTGAGGGTGGGGCAGGCTGGTGCAATAGTGTGCTGGCAGTGCTCTAGGAGTGGGGACTTCAGGAAGTGCTGTTGGACTGGCATGGGGCAGACACTGGGGAACAATATTTGCCCCATCTACAGTGTCTGACAAAGTGGGATTTTCTCCACAAAAGTTCATGCAATAAATAAATTTGTTAGTCTTTTAAAGGGCTACGGGACCCCTTGTTTGTTTTGCTACGTGCTGTTACTCAGTGTTTGAATTTTAACAACTGCTTTGATTCGCTGTTACAGTGTGATCTGATCCTATGACTTATACTTCCCTGCATTTATTTTCCTCCCATTCTGTGAGTTTACCCATCTTCAAATCATCTGACAAAGTGGGATTTTCTCCCCCAAAATCTCATGCGATAAATAAATTTGTTAGTCTTTAAAAGTGCCACAAGACTTCTTATTTGTTTTGCTGAATTAGACTAACACAGCTCCCACTTTGGAGCTTCTCTCATTCAAGGCACTGTATTGCCCTGGGGACTTTAAACTGGCATTGGGCAATTGTCATATTTTCTAAAGTTAAATCAGATGTTTATCTGAATGACACAAACCTATTGACCCTGAAAAACTGCTCAGGAAGTCTCCTGGGAACAAAGAATCTCTACTTTTGTTCTGGCCGTTGTCAGGAAATATAGATGTAGCATTAAAATTAAAAACAGTACACTGTTTGTATAAACTACAGTCCTGGGGTGCAATTGCAGCTTGAGGCAAAATATCTGAGTTCACCTTAATTTGGCTAGTTTAGGTACTGGAGTTGTGAAGCTGCAGCAGCTTGGGCTCCCTGGAACCAGGAGTAATTGCTTCCAGGGCTAGCCCAGGCTGCCATGACTTCAGTATTATGGGACATGAGCCAGCCTGATTCAAACTAACTTGGGTACATCAGCTTGAGCTGCCATCACACCTTTCAGTTGTTCTGTGTTTGTACAGCACCTGGCACAATGACATCCTGGTCTGTCATTCCATTCTATGGTGCTACCACAGTACAAATAAATATTGATCATAATTTTTAACTGAACACTGATGCATCTCAGGAAAGCTTCAGAGTTAAAGTTTTAAATTTGCAACACAGGACCAATGTGCAAGCGGGTTCATATATTATCCAAAGTTGTTCATCCTTAATGCTGTGACCTCATTCCTTCATGATTTCCTTTACAAAATTTCCTTGCATAATACTGGATATCTTTCCTATCCACAGGGTTAATGTGTGAAAGCAGCATGAGCATTTGTGAAGAAAGCTAGTTTAGTTTTTGGGCATAACCCAATGGTTAGTGCAAGTCAGAAGAAGGACTTCCCTTGATTATAGTAGGTTTTTGGATCAGGGCCTATGAGAGATAACTGTTAGGGCATATATATGCTATGCAGGTGCACTTGCAGTCCCATGATGCTTAGTGGCAGCTACCTGCACACTTGGTAACAGCTCCTGCATTCATTCTCCAGTTAATGCTAGATGTCTCAGGTTACAGCTGTACGGTGGCTATAAAGGGGCATACCACATCCATGTGCACAGCCAGCTATCACCTGTTGAACAGGAAACTAGGCAACAGAGAAAGTAGAGGTAGGCCATGGGAATCATGTCCTGATAGGAATGCCACTGAAGTTTTATTCTGTGATAAAAATCCACCTGATTCCTTCCAGCCCCACCAAAAATGCAAAGAAAGTGGTTGGGGTGGTGGGAGGTGGTGGGGAGAGCTCTTTCTAAACCCTTCTGAATGAATAAGCTGAATCAAACCATCCCTGAAGTGCTAAAGCTCACAAATGGCTCTGCTATCATGCCAGTTTCTAGATGGATCAGTGAGAATGTTAAGTATCATGGTCTGTTCTTTCTGTTTCCTGGGGGCAGCTGGTCTGAAACTCATTTTTTCCTCCTTGGCCTGGCCACTCTGGTGATGTAACAATGAATGTAAATGACTGATGACACTCGGGTGGCACATACATGACAGAAAACTGCTTGTCATTCTATGCAGGAAGTGATGCAGTGGTCCATCTGGGTCTTTATGGCAGTGTGGAATTTTTTGAGTTTTATGGAGATGACTAGAAACCATTCTAACATGTATCTGAATGAGAAGAGC
Source organism: Podocnemis expansa (assembly GCA_007922195.1). NCBI lineage: Eukaryota > Metazoa > Chordata > Testudines > Podocnemididae > Podocnemis > Podocnemis expansa. Next base: position 7,407,483 of record ML682022.1, on the reverse strand, counting down.
AATTTAGATACAAATAATAATAGTTGTCATCTATTTTTTCCCCATAATTGGCAGTGGCTCACTCATTTTAAATGTCTTGAGTGTTTGCTTTGGTGGGTAAAGTTCCTAAGGCTGGATCCTAAGCTGATGGCAAATTGTCAGATTCACAGAAGTCAATGGACAGTTAATGTAGTGATATGCTTGCAGAAGGCTGTGAATTTAGAGACACCCTCTAACGTGGGCCGGTGTTGTGTGACTTGGGAGACGTGCCCTTGAGAAGATCTAACATGGCTGCTCCCAGGTACATACCTGGGTACCTGTCTGTATGATTAAAGTTCTATTCCTTACTCATTCAGTAGTATGGTCTTTAATGAACCCTCAAGATCATTACAGTTAACACCAGCTGGGGGGTCTGCTCCCTGAACTGAAGTTAGGCATGTGAAATGGATCTGGAGTAAGATCTCTTCTGGCTTAGCAAGAAGTTTCTGTCTTGGGTAGCATATTATTATTGAACTGCATGTAAACTTCTAAAGACCCAGTTCTAACTTGTGTGGCCATATAACTAGATCTCTCTCTTACCATTGGGAATCTGGGCAACACGCTAGCAAAACCTTTGTTTCCTTACCTGCAGTAAATTCCCAGATCTTCCCAAGGTAGATTAAAAAGACTCTCCAACTGTAGGAGTCAGAGGTGGGAAGGGACTGTATATAGATTATGTTCCTCCTAAGGCAGGAGTGTTTCCTTCTTTATGTTCTAGAATCAGGACCTCCAACCTATGCACCTTGAACTTTGACAAAGGTTGCCTCCAAATCTGAACTTGGCATCTGGTGACAATTGGTTTATGTGAGCAAAGTACATGAAAACATGCTACAAATAAACTGCTTCAGACCTGGTTCCAAACCATTTGATTACAGCTGGCTTTGGATCAGGCTGCATCTTGGAAAGCGCCGTTAGACAGGGAGATCGATCAGTACACTAAAAGAGATTACTAAAATTTCCATGGTAAGGAATGTTGCCCCCCAATGAATGAAACATTATGCATCATGCTGTGTGCAAATGCCAGCACATGCTTACCTAGTGACTGGTTTTTCTACTTCAATGCAGGACTAATTTGCAGCTGATTCTGACTTCGTTTTTCTTTCTTTTTCTCTTGACTACAACAGCGCCATGACTACCTATTCTGCTACGTGTACCAACGCTAGCCCTGCCCAGGGCGTGAACATGGCCAACAGCATTGCCAACCTGAGACTGAAAGCAAAGGAATATAGTTTACAGAGGAACCAAGTGCCAACGGTTAATTAGAGATTGTCTTGAAGGAGGAAGAAAACTAAGTGACACCTGTCCTGCTTAGCAGTTTGCTCATGCTGAAAAAAAAATAAACTCTGAACTGAATACTGGGGCAAAAGCAGGAGAAAAATGACTGCAAATTAGTTATGATGTTCCTCTTTCCTGGTGGGATTAAGGCACCAGTTTGTGTCAGGTTTATTGCTTCTGCTCAGTATACTATGAGCTCCTTCAGTTAAGGACAGTCCCATCCTTCTCATTTATTTTATACATGACTGCAAAAGACACCCTATCAATCCAGCCCTTGAACTCCTTCCCTTGACTGTCCTGAAGTTCAGTGCTGGGTCCCTCACCTCGTATGCCCTAGCTTGCTCTAGAAGGGGGCATTCTGAAAGTCCTAGCCCTTGTAGTCACCTGAGATCAAAATATCCTTCCATAATTCCAGACCACAGCTGCAGCCTGAGTGTCATCACTGTTAGCCTCTGAGGAGGCCTTTACAGCAAGGCGGTGGGTTCCTCAAAGCCAGTTGCATGGAATGTTTCAATTTTCATTCACAGCCACTTTGAGGTTAGAATGTATTTACTGCTTTCTGATTGTTTCTGGCACAAACCTCGTTGAAAAGCCAACAAAGAAAAATTATTCTCAAGCCAGAGGACATGTGTGTGTGGTGGGGGAGATTGCTCAGGAGCTCAGAAATTAGGACTTTGCCTTACGCTTCTTTCTATGCCTTATGTTTTGTGCCACAGGTAAAAAGTGTTGGCCAAACACCTCTGTTTTATATATACTGTATATATTTATATATATAAGATATACATGCAAGCTTGGTTGGTGTTTTTTATTAAACAAAATAAAAATACATTGGAAACTTTCAGGATGTGTGTGTTCAAGTCAAGTTCAGTTCAGTTCCTGTAGAGACAGATATGTAATGGAACTCCAGGTTCACCTATCTGACTCCAGTCTATGGTCATATACTGCTCTCCAGCTTAGTACTAATAAATAGCTTAGAGAGAACATTTTATCTCTCAGGAGGCCAAAGCACATTACAAAGTATAAGTCAAATCCCCAAGTCTTTAGTCAGGCATGACTCAGGATCTAGTTCCTTCAAATTCAGAAGTCAATATTCAAGATGAGATCTTTTTTTCCTCTGGGGTGGTGAAGCACTGGAATGGGTTACCTAGGACGGTGATGGAATCTCCATCCTTAAAGGTTGTTAATGTCCGATTTGACAATGCCCTGACTTGGATGCTTTAGTTGACTGTTGGTCCTGCTTTGAGAAGGGGGTTGGACTAGATGACCTCCTGAGATCCCTTCCAATCCTAATCTATGATTCCATGAAAACTCAACAGAATTGGCCCTGGGCAAAGAACTACTGTGAGGCTTGCTTTGTGGAGTTCCCTCCTCCATGAATAGGGTGTGTTTCTCCAGATAAGTGACAAATCTGGCCCTCCGGCTTTTCAGATCCACACAGATCTTGGGAGATCCACCGAAGACACAAGACCATCCACTGTGAGGTGCTGTGCCAGCTGATAGAGGGGGTTTGCTCAGCATGGAGGGATTCCACATCAAGGTAAGAGAGCTGGGACTAGCAGTACCTTTCCCCCCTGACACTCCATCCTCCTTGTGAGACTCAGAAGGGACAACTTGCTCCTCAGATCCCCACCTGTGATTCCCCCTCATCCTAGAGAGGATGTTTTAGAGCTGCCTTAGTGGGGAGATGTGCACTTGGAAGATTTCCCTCATATATATGTCCTGAGGGAAACATAAATCCTCTTGGCTTTTTTTTTCACTGCTGCTGATGGGAGTATGCCTGAGAGAAAACTGTGTGTGCTTTCTCCTGCCAGCCTTACTCATGCTGAGTAGTACTTATACACATCATCAGAGCCCGTGACTGATGGGTTCTGAGACTTTTGCTCTCATTGAGTAGATCTTTGCTCTTTGAATGGACCTCCTGAAGCCAGTGGATTGTTCAAGATAGCATTTTATGTGGGTAAACATGGAAGAAGCTGGCCTGTGTGAGGCTGGCTGATCTGGGCACTGAGTGGATGAGATTATAGACTTGGACCATTTTCCATAAAATAATATAAATCTACATTTTGGCTGTAATGTGGCAGCTTAGTTATCTAGCAATGGGCCCCACTTCTAAAACCATGCCTGGCAAGAAATGTGACTTCAGTGTCCCTGACTGTTTGAAATGATGGCAAAATGTTAGGGAGGTAGCGTGTGAATCTGAATTTAGCCTGAATAGTAGGCTTCACACTGGGGAAAATCATATGAACCAAAGGCCAGACCCTCCATTGATGTAAACTGGTGTCAATCCACTGACTGGATGGTGGGGCAGATGTGCATGAAGTAAGGAGCTGTGCCCCCCACCCTCCCAAGCAGCTGGGATTGTGGTTTTGTGTCGTATCAAAATCATGTTGCGACTATGTGCTCTGGCAATGTAATAGTGGATTGGTTCAGTACAGAACCTAGGGTTGAGCATGTCCTACAGAGTTGCCAATGCCACGGGTCAACTTTTCTGCTCAACCTAGTAGGCAGGACCATGTGAGATTGCGAGTGTCCCTAAGAGTGAAACAAGGCTGTCAGAATACAGCCAATCATGGCTTAGTCTGCAACAATTCAATACTGGAGGACCCAACGCCCTCAAGCACAGAGTGTCAGAGGAACTAGGTGACCTCAAGGGCCTGACCCCCTTCTAGTCTTACATTTTTATGGATTATTTTTAAATCAATCTTGTGATGTTTTTGGGAGGCTGACTCATTATGTTTTGATTGTCTGGGGCTGATGTTATTGTTACACTACCAAAAGTGCTGGTGGCAGAGCAAGCAGTGAGTCTTGGAGTTCAAGCTGTGGTGTGGTATAGTCCTTGGAGCAGATGGAGGCAGCCCGATGGGTAAAATGACTATGACTGGGCTCCAAGCAGCCTTCCTCTGCCATAATGATCAATGGATGACAGTGCCAACAGAGAAAAATTTAAAAGGAAAATTTTAGTTTAGACACATCCAACTGGACTTAGCTATATGCCAGGACAAAGAGATCCTTTAATTATCCACTGTTCCCAGCACAAGCTTGACAGGTAGGTTCCTGAAGCGGATAGGAATGTATTTACAAGTGTAAATATTGTAAAGCACTCAAGGGTAGCTCCATTTTTAACTTAGATGTGTTGTACTATCTAGCAGGGCATGGTGAATCATGACTCCCATGTTGTGCTGCTGTGTCTGCTGCTGATTCACTGTGCAACTTTGGTCAAGCTATTTCACCTCTCTCTGTGCCTGGCTGTCCTACTTTGTGATGTGGGGATACAAATACTTACCTCATAGGCATATTGTTCCCCTATGACACTCATGAACAAATACCGATGATTCGATGCAACAGTTAGCATACCCAAAGAAGTGGAGTATTGCAAACTGAGCTCAGAAAAAGTCTACATTGACACTCAGACCAAAGTTCTTAGGAATGAATTTGAATAAGTCTCAGAAATGCATCTAAATTTTTGAATGCTTAGTTGAGACAAATTAAACATTTTGGCAGTTGCCCTCTGTTTTTAACTGCTATATATACTGCTCTATCTCTGTATTTAACCACTGTATTGAATTTCTGTTAGCCTGTGTGTGCATCTCCCAGGAATAATGCTACTTAGAGTATAGAGTCCCTCTCCCACACACACCAGAAATGACAATATTTTGCAATTTAGCTTTGTCCTGAGATGAGACAAAAATATGGAAAATGTTCACAGTATAAAAAAATACCAAAACAGGACTGTTGGGCAATATCAACAAGAAAAAAGGTTGTTATTTTTTATTGAGATGTAGATTTAAATGAAATGTTTCACATGAAGTGTTTTTTGCAGTAGTGTTGTATCTTTGTTGGTCCCAGGATATTAGAAAGGCAAGGCAGGGGAGGTAATGTTTTTGTGCTGGACCAACTTTTGTTGGTAAATGAACCAAGCTTTGAAGAGCTTCTATAGCTTCTTGGAAGCTTGTCCCTTTCATGAGCAGAAGTTAACCCAATGAAAAATGTTACATCTCCTTTGTCTCTCATTTGAAGTGTTCATACATTTGATACTTTCAAAATGTCAATTCAAAGGGAAACCTTTTACAATTTCTGTTTATTTGTCATTTTCCCACAAAAAAATCAGATTTTGTTTTTGTCAGAAATGCACATTTTTTCCTTTGCAAAAATATCAATTTCTGTGAAGCTCTGTGATTTGTCAGGGAAATTTTTTGGCCATAAAATTTTAACCAGCTCTGCACAAACCTAGCCTGATTTATAAAGCACTTTCTTTTAAATTCATCTTTTTCCTCACCTAGTCTGGGATTTTTAAAGGAGCCAATGGGAGTTAGGTGCTCAAATCTGATTGCTTTGAGTGGGTGCCTGATTTGCTCAAGTATCGTTGAAAAAGCCTGAGACCACAAAAAGACAAGTTAAATGCCAGAGAGACGCTTTCAGTGAGTAAATAGTTAAGCTGGTGGTGTAACATTTTTCTCAGGCTCATGCAGGAATAAATACAGACCTTTAACTGCAGTCTTAACAGGCATCAGATTTGTTTTCAGTGGGAACACTTTAATGGGAAACACATGTGCACATGTACGCTGAGGCAATAACATGAGGCTGGTTGATTATGAGGCCTCCACCCAGTCAGATGGGCTTGGAAATACTATAAAGAGACTCACAATTAATCTAATAAACACTGAGTCCTTCCCCATGATGATATATTCTGATTAGACAAACAAAAACTACATAGCGTAACATGCAGAGAGTGTTGCAACACAAAGGAGAGATGCTATATGGCAGCCCTGAATGGCACTTCTGCCTCCAAACAAGGATTTTCAACATGCATGTTCATCTGTCCACTTCAACAGACTTGTCCTGATTCTCCTGTAAGTGAGAGTGTGAAGAAAGAGGCCCGTTCTTAACTCCGCTTCTGACCACCCCCTTCACACCCCAGGAAGCCAGAACATGACACCACATGTAACTCTCCAAAGGGGGAGCAGGTGATGTAAATTGCCCGTTAGGGCTGGTGTCAGGCAATGGAGCTGGGAATGGCATTCTGGTTGGTCAATCAGGCATGTGTGTGTGATGTTGGCTCTGATCTTGCTTCAGGCATGTAAGGAAACTGCTGCTATTTCTGGCCCCATCTTACGATTGGAAGTACAGAAGCCTGGGGGCAAAAAGTGAAAGAAAGGGGGCCGTAACAGTTCCAAACTCAGAGGAGGTTTGGAGTTTGTATTGAGGTTTGGGATGGTTCTTGTTTTTTGTAGCTCGGCGGCTGGCCTATATCCCAATCTTCTACATTGCCTCAGTGCTGGTAGAAAAGTGTAGCACTCTTCAAACAGCCATAAAGTAGCTACAAAGTTCTATTATTTTAGGCAAACACTGAGCAAACATAGCCAATATGTCTTGATTGTTGGATTTAGCATGCCGGCTGTTGAGCGGAGGCAGCAGGCTTCCCTGCCGTATTATCTGTGGCTGAGCAAGACTGCTCTGGTGGGCCATGAATGAGACTTCTGCCAGGGTGTGAGTTTCAGAAGGGATTTTTCTGCAACTCTGGTAGCATCTGAACCTAGGTTCATGCTTATGGCTCCACAGTGAGTGTCAAGGGTTTACTCTTGAGGGTCAGCTATTGACAATGGCACTATTAATAAAGCACTTTACTGTACAACATCATTCCTAAATACACACTGGGGAGGTCACATTTCACCTTAGCCCTTATTATGTGAATTCCCTTTGATTTTTTTGGCAAAAATTTTAAAAGCACCTCAGTGTCTTAAATGCTGAGGTTCCATTGGGCTACAAAAATGGCAGGGAGGTCACTTTGTGAAGCGAGGCCTTTAGCGGTGGAGGTAAGTCAGAAACTTGTGCAAAGGAAAGGAAGACTGCAAGCTCTAAGCCAAGGTAGCTCATGCTCAGTGGAGAGCAAGGAGAGATTTGGAGGAACCCAGGAACTGCTGAGGACAAAAGACAGGATCGCAGGTGGGCAGGGGCCAGCCCTGGACTCTTCTGTGTTCCTTTTGGACCCGGATGCCTGGAACAGTTAGACTGTACTGGCTTGGGTGGAGCACCACATCACTGAAGCATGTCTTTGCTGCTTCCAGGCCAGGCTGGGAACCAGCCCAAGTGAGGGGAAAATGGCTGGTGCCAGACCAGGCAGGCAGCGCTGCTGTGGACTCCTATGATTATGTAGGCTGGAGCTTGAACTGTCAGGCTAAAAACTGCCGGCAGACATTCAGGCTTGGGATGGAGCCCTGGTCGGAAACCCCTAAGAGGGGGAAGGTCTCAGAGCCCAGGGTCCAGCCTATTTCTACATGGCAATTTTTAGCCCTGCAGCCTGAGCCCCACAAGCTCAAGTTTATTAACTCTGAGAGTCAGTGCCAAGGTTTTTTTTGTTTCAGTGTAGATGTACCCTGCTGGGGGTTTACATCACTTTTGTGTAGAGGACTTGGTTTGATTTTGGAAATTCAAGCCTTTGCCTATTTTATTCTGATTGTCAGCAGCATCTTCTCATTTCCACCCCCATGAATTCACTCACCAATATTTTTCTAGTTGGCTTTTTCACCCATGTCTGCTCTGATGCTCTTCCTTATTTCTCTGTCTTTTCTTTTGCACTTATTTTGATCACTTTCATAGTGTCACAAGGGACAGTGGACAACTGCTGCCCCAGTGACTTCATTACCATCTTTCTGTACAGCTTGGATTTCACAGCACTAGTCAGGTGGGTGGATTTAATGTCTCCATTTTCTACTGGGAATTTCTTTTCAGGGGGAATGTACATGAGAGTGGGGAGACAAGAGGCTATGTCTGTGTTGACAGTGACAAATTCACTGCCATCAGACTGATCTTCACATTGACTTAGCATCAATGAAGATCCCCTAAGTTCGCCTGGAAAGTGACTTAATAAAACCATCCCCTCAAGTGGCATAGCACTGTGTCAATGGAACACATTTCCTGTTGGCACAGCACAGTGAAGAAGCTGCACTGAAGAGGAGTTAAGAATTAGCAAGTCAATGGTAGTTGACTGTGTAGCTTGTGTAACTTCTGTTGACTGCCGCTGAATTTCACTGCAAGTGTAGACCTAGCCAAAGAGAATACGGCACTGGTGAAAAGGTTGAACTCTTATTCGATTTCTGTTTTGACAGAAGTTGCTTCTGAGGAAGCCCCACCCCTGGGCATTAAGGCCTATTTCCAACCAGAGGGGAGGGGCCAAAAAAGAACCTGGGTCAGCAGAACATGGGAAACTAATCAAAAAGCGCATAGGCTGAACCTGGAGGGTTAATAAGAGGGAACCAGTGAGGGACACAGAGCTTAGATTCCTGGACAGCAACTGCTGCTCCAAAATGTGCAGGGAGCCAGTGGTACTGTGCCTGGATGTGTACATCAACTAGGATTAGGAACACAGTTCTTCAACTGCAGAGTGAAAGGTGCCAGGCTGAGGTCCTTTGTTTATCTGTGGGTCAGGTACAGTGGGACAAGGAGTATGAGATTCCTACTCAGCCTTCCACTTGGCCCTTCACCTCCTTGTGCTGAAAGGAAGCACGCCTCTAAGAGCTGGAAATGGGAACACCCTCCCCCCCCCCCCCCGATTCCAATACTATGAGTGTGCTGGGGGTGCGTTTTAGCATCACTTCTCTGCCTTGGAGCTGCAAATAAGCCCTGAAAGACTGTAAATGATTCCCTTCAGGAAGACTTTGATAATCAGATAATCAACCGCTTGAGCAAAGGAACTTCAGAGCCTTCTAGAACAGTCCATGCCAGTCACCCTTGCCACCCTGTAAAGCCTTCTTCAGTACCTGGGGCTGAGAACTGACCCTCTACTGGCATGGAACAGCAACACTGGAGCATGGATGCAAGACCGGAAATGCAGGCAATGGAGCAAATCCAGAGTCTCTTGCTCCATGGTATGTGATTCTGGGAGATTCCAGAGGGCTGAAGACTTTGATGATCCAGATATGTAGATCATATCCCCTTCATACCTCATCTGCTTGGCTTTGTCTCTGCCTCCAGATCTTTGAACAAGTCTGCATATATAAGTTGCATCAGTGTGGTTCTCCTTATTTCAGAGGGATCAGACCTGTGTCAACAGTTACCTTGCTTTTAGTACTGGGGGAGCTCTACAGTGTTGGCAGTTCAAACAAAGGCATAGCAATGTAGTTCAAACAAAGGCAAAGCAATGGCTTTCCATTTCCAGTGTAGGTGTGCCAGTGCACATAGTTCTGCACAGGGCCAGCTCAAGGGGTTGCGGTGCCCCAAGCCAACTTTTGCTTTTGCTCCCCCATCTCAATTTACTGGGCACGGGCAGGCTGCAGAGGTTCCTAGGCAGTGCATGCAGCTGGGGGGGCCATGGGATGGGGGAATTCTGGCATGCAGGGAGAGTCATCCTCCCATCATCCCTATTGCAGAGGCAGGGAGAGGGGTGCCACACCAGGCTGAGCTGCAAGGGGCAGGGGTGGCTGCAGTAGCACCAAGCCACAGGCAGGGTCACTGTGCGCTGGTGGTGGCAGTGTGTGGGCAGCTCCTTTGAAAGCATTTTAGAGCTTTCAGATTTGGCACCAGCACCCCTAAACTTCAGCACCCCGAGCCGGTGCCACATTGGCTCACCCGTTAAGCTGGTCCTGGTTCTGCAGCTGTCCTACACTCCTCTGGTCAGTGAAGAAGTGGCCTGACTACAAAACTCCATTGCTCAGGAGCCAGCTTTCTGAGCCATCCCACCTGGTTTTAAGAACTCTTGCTCTGCCAACCCCGTTCTCAAGCCACCAGCATAGGGAGAAAGCGCCAAGCCTTTGACAGCATTTCGTATTGCACCAAAGCTGTTGTACTCCCTTGAGTAGCTCTCTGGACCTGAAGGAAGTCAGTACCTTCCTTCTACTGTTTCCCTGTGGGTCTTTAGTTCTTGGTCAGTTTGCCCTGTCTCACCTAGCATCATTACAGGTTACTGGTTGGTCAGAAACTCAGAGGCTTGTCTAGCCCCTTTTATAATACCTGAATGTCTCACAAGCTTTACCCCCTTTAGCATCATAACACCTCTGTGAGGCAGGGCACTGCTGCACTCCCCATGCACTGATGAGGCAACTGAGGCATAGGAAAAAAGATGATGTGGCCAGAGATCTTCTCAGTCCTCGATTAGCACTTCAATCCTGGAACAATCCTTCCTCTCTAGGGATGCCATAGATTTGTCTGTCCTGTTCCTAGCAAGCAGAAAACTCAGCATTTTCTGGTATTTTTCCCCAGTGGCTGTGGTTCCAAAAGCATTCAGCTCACACTTCCCACAGGAACATACAAAATGGGGCAGTTTTGTTTCTCCAGAGAGGCATATGGGAGGGGCTTGTTTGAACAGGGTGAGTGGATAGACTAGATTGCAGTCACAGTCCTTTATCAGGTCTTCCTCTGAAATGTGTTGGAAGGGTGCATGTGTGAGGGATGCTGGAAAAAAATGAGCATCCTACAGCCCATATATGGAATTCAGACCTGTCACCCGCTCTGATTTCTATGCCTCTGCTGGCTGGCGCACTGATATGAGTGGAGTCTGATTCAGGGTTACAGGGTGCTGCTGTCCATGGATTCCATTATATAGTCATGATGTGAGGGTTAGATGCATCGCACCCTCTCATTCCCAATTAACAGGCCCTATTTTGCCCTCAGTATACCACTGACCTCAAAGGCACATTTTGTCACACTGTGTCTGCCTTTACAACACCTTGATTGAATAACTCTGTCTTATTTGCATCCTGTCGGTCCTCTAAGAAATACCAAAAACTGGCTTCTCAGGGCTTTCTTTGGTGATTCACCAATTGAACAGAAAAATAAGAAGAGGAAAAATCAGGTCAGTTCACACCAAAACTGAAATTTTGGTACTTAAAGATGTGGAGATAAAGCTGATTAGATACTATGGCAATAGGGGCTACATAAGTTCCTAAGAAAGCTTCTGACCAAGCTATTATCTTCAACCAAAAACATCTTTGGTTTTTCATTTTGGGTCCTTTTTGAGTGTTTTCCCCCTTGTAGTAGAAAAGGAGAACCTCAGACCTACTGTAACATGCCTAGATGTGAGATCTGAGACCTGGAGTAAAGTCAGGCTTTAGGCAATTGTAACTACTGCCTGCTGACAAGTTCATTGACTGATACAGGAACACAGCATTGTTAGTGCACTGGCATATTAGGAAGCAGTAGCAGAAATACAGTGTTGGTAAAGTACCAACATGCAAAAACTACCCCCAAGATATGGTAACTGTGAAAATACAATCCTGGGAGACAGTCCAAATATTCTCCAATACAGAGAGGTAGTACAAACTGGCCCCACAACCATAAAAGACACTTTGACCTTAAAATAGAGACAGGAGGATGGATGAAGATGTTATGCTTGATTTAGAGGTTAGGACCAATAACCAACGTAAGAAATGCATTGCAAAACTCTTTTGTATCAGGGTAGAAGAAGAAGGTCCCAGCAGAGGCATCTTTGTCCAGCCTAGGGGAAAACAGAAACCCAAACAGTTAATGGAGCTAATCTATTGTAATGAGCATACATCTCCTAATGTACCTGTAGCTCCTCTGAGGCACTAGTGCCATGCTTCACTTGCAATAAACCTGGCCAAGTGCCTTCACCATCAAATTGGGTCTGTGGTTATTCATGGACAGTGCTAATGAGGCCTGCTGATTCAGCTGCAGGAGCTGAGACTGCATCCAGCGGGGAACTCACTCCAGCGTACACACCTGACTGACAACATTCCATTTTAAAATTAGCTACAATTTTAAAGGGAGCGTCTTTCCAAAATGAAATCAAAATGTTTCCTTTTGAAACAGCCAAAACAGACTGGTTTGACATTATCAACAAAAAAAGAAAAAGGGCATTGTTGTTATTTTTTTTTTTGGCCAAAACTATTTAGCTAATCATTTCAGTAGCCCAAAAATGCATTTGCGAACAAATATCCTATACTTTAAAAAAAAAATTCACCCACCTCTATGCTAAATCGCCAGCACCAGAGCCACGTAACTGAAAACTACCCTGAAAAACAATGTGCATTTTGTATGGGAAGATGAACCTGGAGACATTTAGGTTTTGCGGGTTTGCTAAAACCCAACTTCCTCCCTGAGCTCTGAAGCTGAACTCCCAGTGAGCAGATCTTCTGGGCCAGCTGTTTGGAAGTGACTGTTTCCCTTGGTGTACAAAGAAAGGAATGCTTCAATTCACTTTAATTCTTTCCCATTTATTAAAGGTTTCTTTTCCCTTCAAGTCAGGGCCGTAACTAAGCTATCTGGTGCTCTCTCACCCACTCGGGCCCTGGTCTCATCCAGGGCCAACCATTCCAGCAGTGGGGAGCTAGATCCTGCTTCAGTCCCCTGGCTGGGCAGGTGCCTTCCTCACTGCCTGGTGAGCATGGCCAGGGCCGGTTGGGGGTGTACCAGCTTTCCCTGTCACCCATCGAGCATGGCCAGGGCCAGGATGGGATTGCCAGCTTTCCCCACCGTCCAGTGAATGCAGCCAGGGCAGCATGAGAGATGACCTGCTCCAGCCTTGCTCATGGAGTAATGTGCCTTTGGCAAAAGCAAATTCCTCTTTGAAGCCAGGTAGGGTTGTCTGGAGCCCTTTAAAATTCAGGACCAGAGGCTTTGCCTCATTTGCTCTGCCTCAGTTACAGCCCTGCCTCAAGTATTCACCAACTGCTGCATCCTCTAAACAGCTTTTCTGCATCACTCATTCTGTATCTGCCATATGGAGCTTGTGTACTCCTCTGCCAGATTCTGGCTGGTCAGCAAGTGCTATGCTGTCATCTGCAAATCCTAGGGAAATAGGAACAACAGCAGAAGAATGCAAAAACAGGCACTGTTTCGTGAATCCATAATATAGTTATTTCCTATCAATATGTGGGTAATTATAAAGATGGCTATCCTGAACTATCAAATACATTCAAGGTTTGGGCCATCAGCTCTGAACTGCAAAGAATCATTCTTGAAAACACTCAAGGGGGCAACTTGAATGCTAAAGTTACACATTTGTTTGCAGGACCAGCGTCCAAGCACAGTCACTATTTAGATAGAAGGCCTATAGGCAAGCTCTGTGGGATTAACAGAGAGTACTGTTGATAATGTAATAAGTGGACACTGAAGACAACCTTAAAACTTCCACTGATTTTAATTACATAGGATCATGGTTTCTGGCTTTACAATGCTAATGTCCTCAAATAGCATGGCTATAGGGGTCCTTGTATTGCTGGAGTTAATATATAGGGTGGGGGACATGGCAACCAAATTGCTCCAGTATCCCATGTTATTTTTTGCAAGGGTTTCCAATGTCTTGGCCAGATTCTACTTTCTGACTATAATCCCTCAACTGTTTCAAACTGATCCAGTGTTTCTCTTCACTTCCTGCCTTAGCCTTGTAATATAGTGTTGCCAAATGCTTTCTGACAGCTGCGGTTTTCATTCCAGAGGTGGTTTCATCTCAACAGTGGATGAAACAATCCTTTGGCATGATAAAAAAAGGTATTGTAATTATGTTTCAGGACACTATCTCATATAAGCTTTGTAGGTTTTTAGGGCCGGGAGGGTGCCATTAACTCTAATCAGACCTAGAAATGGGAATCGGTTTAGTCTAGTTAGTAAAGAATGAAAAGTAATGGCACATTGTAGGTCAGAATTCCTTTGTCTGGAGAAATCAAATTGAAAACCAAGAAGACAACCTGTATTCAAATCTTTTTCCCAACCTGTAGCTGTTTCTAAGATATCACTTCGCTAAAATGGGGTGACGAGGAATGTGTGAATTTTATTGATTGTGTGTGCGCATATGTGTGCATGTGCATGCATGCGTGTGTGGTGTTGACTTCCAGTAGCCTGTAGAAACTTGAGGAGAGGTATAGGCCCTGCTGTGTTTGGTGCTGTATAAACACACACTGAGAACCATTACCTGTCCCAGAGAGCTAAATCTAAATAGACAAACCAGGCAGGGTCACATCAGCGGATCTGAGGTACAATGAGCTGAGGGGTTTTAACAAACTCGTTCAGGAAGTTTGTGGTAAAGCCGTTATTTGAACTTTGAACTCTTGAATCTGATGGTATGTCTTTATTGACACTTAACCTGGGTTTTAACCCAAACCAACCTAGACCTATAAGCCAGGGTTAGCTAGGCTAAAACACAGCTTCTCTTTTCACTTGGGCTGGAACTCATCCACTTTGCAGTGAAGATTCAAGTGAAATCACTCAAGTAGTTCTCCAATGCTTTCTCAAAATTCCCGAAACAGGACAGACAAGTGGTCCCACAAATGACCAGGAAAGAATCCTAGAGCATCTCAGCGCCAAGCCATGGGATGTGTCCCCAGACTCACTGGGGCAAGCTCAGAAAGAGTGAGGACCTGGTAACAAAGGTAGGGCTTGACTGTGGCAATATTCAGATCTGAGCTAAACTAACCCAAGGACTAACTGCCCAGGTTGCTTTACTTACAGGACCATCCCTCCTCTCATGACAGAGAGGATGTGGACAAATTGGAGAGAGTCCAGCCTAGGGCAATGAAATGATTAAAGGACTAGGGCAGATGCCTTATGAGGAGAGACTGAGAGAACTGAGCTTATTTAGTCTGCAGAAGGGAAAAGTGAGTTCGGGATTTGATAGCAGCCTTTAGCTACCTGAAAGGGGGGTGGGGTTCCAAAGAGAATGGAGCTAGGCTGTTTTCAGTGATGGCAGATAACAAAACAAGGAACAATGGTCTCAAGTTGCAGTGGGGGAGGTTTAGGTTGGATATTAGGAAAGAGTTTTTCCTATGAGGGCGGTGAAGCACTAGAATTGGTCACCTAGGGAGGCTGTAGAATCTCCATCCTAGAGGTTTTTAAGGCCTGGCTTGATAAAGTCCTGAATGGGACAATTTAGTTGAGTCTGGTCCTGCTTTGATCAGGGGATTGGACTAGATGACCTCCTGAGGTCCCTTCCAATCTGTAAGGCATGCAGACACCATCCACAGAGACATCTTTCTTACAACATGTTAGTTTGCTTTTGAACTGAAACCAAGCCCAGCTGAGGCTCACACTGATTCATTCTAGCAGAAGCTGAGATCAACATGGGTCTTTCCAGATGCAGTGCCCCTGCGGAGGGCAGCTATCCTGGAGGTTTGTGGTCAATGAGATATTTTCTAAGATAGCTGGATCTACATCTACCAAAAGTTTTCATACATGGCAATGATAGACTGCTTTATTTCTGAAATGAAGAAGCCTGAAGGATTTGCAGAGTCCAAAGATGATGTGTTCACACCTGTCTTTGTCTCCTATATGCAGTACCACCTTCTGATTATTCCATTCATCAGGGGCGTCACTGATGCCTGGCACATGGGGCACGTGCCCTGAGTCCCAGCACCAGTGCCTCGCATGTCTGGGGCACCCACTGCCTCTCCTGGCCCGGTCCCCAACTGGATATCCAGGTCTGCACTGACCATGGCAGTGCTTGCATCTCCTGGCCATGAAGCAAGGTCTGGGATGACCGCAGTGGCGCCTGCATCTCCCTGGCTGGGCTGCCCCCCGCAGCCACTGTCTTACCCGGCCCCCTCCCCAGCCAGGAATCCGAGGCAGGCTGGCAGTGGCAGGAACCCAGGGCCTCGCCTCCTGATTGGAGCAAGGGGGTGGGGCCACACCCGGGCCGGGGAGCCCGGGCCCAGGCCACGGGTTTCCCCTAGATCAACAACGCTCCCGCCATTCATCCTTAGTTTGAGATGGCTATAGGAGTTCAATGTGAGGCGGTGTCAAGTTCCTCATCAGCCAGGAGGGCATGTCATTTTTCTGACCAGTTGAAGAGGGAAGGATTCCAGAACTGGGCAGAAAATGGAATTTCAGTTCAGTGGGAGAGTCTAAGATTTCAGATTTTGCTGGGATCCTGAAAAAAAAAGTCAAAACATCAGAATCTGCTGTGAAACAACATGAATGGTAACTATGCTTGTCAGACGATGAGGAAATCAATGGATAAAATACTTTGTCACCAGTTAAAGTCAAATTACTTCAATGGGTATATCAAGGAATGTTTAAAAGAACCTAAGCATTTTCTTTTTAATAAAAGGAGAGGTACTCGTCAGATCTCATGACTTACACTTCCCTGCATTTATTTTCCTCCCATTCTGTAAGTTCTCCATCTTCAAACATCTGCTGAAGTGGGATTTCTCCCATGAAAGCTCAGGCAATAAACAAATTTGTTAACCTTTAAAAGTGCCACAAGAATCCTTGTTTCTTCTTCAGGGAAGAGTTGTATAAACTCAAGATTCCCATAATTATTTTATGATTATTTTAACACCTTAAACTTAATTCCAGCCTGATGCAGAGGGAAGGTCCCAGGGATGAGGGGAGAATTAACTCGAGCCTCCCCTGCACTCATTCCACATTGGCTAGGTCTACGTTACAGGGCTTTATTAAGCCAGCTTAATAAAGTCTACCTTAAAGCAGGGACGTCACTGGCACTGGGCACCTGGGGTACATGCCCCGAATCCCAGCACTGGTGCCCCAGATCTGGTGGGGCCACTCCTCTCCCAGTCTCCAGCCTAATCAGGCCAGAGATCCAGGGCCCAGCTGCCAGTGGCTGGAGATCTGGGGCCCCACTGCCCGTGGCTGCGGCTGGGGATGCGGGACCCAGCCACCCGTGGCCGCTTCCGGCCCCGGCCCTGGCTGGGGATGTGGGGCCTAGCCACCCACGGTGGCGTGGCGGCTTCCGGCCCTGTCCCTGGCCAGGGGGCGGGGCCTGCAGGGCAGGAGGCTTGGGGCAGTGATGCCCCTGGCTTAAAGTAGACTTTATTAAGTTGGCTTAGAGTGTTGACACTCAGCATGCTAGGAGACTGCCCATGTCCACACTGGCAGCATCTAGTGTAGAGTTTTAAGGGAGATTATAATCCAATAAGGAGGACAGCATATTCAGAGCTGTATAAGAAGTCTTTATTGAAGAAGAACTGAGAGAGAGAGAGGAGACAGACAGGTTTTCCTAGCACCTAAACGACTCTCCCATTTTTCACTATGGCAACCCCAATGACCCTAGGTAGTCCAAAACACCACATATTCCTCCCCCTCTAATGAACACCCCCCCCAGAATAAAGCCCTCCCCTCCCCCGAAAGAATAAGAACTAAACTAGGAGATGAGGGTAGACTGCCCCATCTCCGGCGAACCCCCAGGGAATTATTCTGCCCCATGAAGAGGGGGGTCACCACTAGCTAAAGATCCAGCCAATTTGGAGGCCTTCTGTTGCAAGGTGGATTACGGCGAACTTCTGGTGTGCCCCCTCCCCCCCCACAAGGTGGTGTTGGTGGTGTTGGGATCACAGGTACTGGGGAAGTAGCCAGAACTGGAGAGGATGTTGTGTCCGGTTGGTCCAGGGAGGCTGAAGGCGTTGAAGGGGTGGCTGGAGCAGAAGAGACAGAAATAGTAGTTTCATGCTCTGATGTTGTATCATCAGTAAGGGTGAAGTCAGATATGTCTGCTGGAGATGGATCTTCTGGGTGGATATGACGGAGAAGCAGCTGATCTACATGCCGTCGCCAAACTAGGCCACTCGCTGTCTGGACAGAGTAGGAAACAGGTCCTGTCTGGGCAATGACCATTGATGGGACCCATTTAGCTCCTGAAGCATAGTTTCGTGCAAGAACTGGCTGTCCAATACTGAAGGTGTGGCCCTTTGTTCTTGGTGAATGTCTGCTGACCTGGTCCTGCTGTTGGCATTGAACCACTTGCCGTGTGTCTTGTGGTTTCAACAAATCAAAGCAAGAGCGTAACTGCCGTCCCATCATAAGAAAAGCTGGAGATGCCTTAGTTGTAGCCTGTGGAGTGTTTCTGTAGGACAACAAGAAGTTGTCCAGACGCTTATGAAGAGGTGAACATCCCTTTGCAGATTTTAAAGCTTGCTTCATAGTTTGTACAAACTTTTCAGCAAGTCCATTGGTGGAAGGATGATACGGTGCTGACCTGATGTGATGTATTCCACTGGCCTTCATAAAAGTTTCAAAATCCTGAGAAACGAATTGTGGTCCATTGTCACTCACCAGCTGTTCTGGAAGAATGTAATGACTAAAAAAGCCAGGCAGGGTCTGAATAGTGGCTTCCGTAGTAGTGGACTGCATTACCGAGACTTCTGGCCATTTTGAATGGGCATCCACAACAATTAAAAACATCCATCCTTCAAATGGGCCAGTAAAATCAACACGGATAAGTTGCCATGGCCTTTTGGGCCAATCCCATGGGTGAAGAGGTGCCAGCTGAGGTGCATTCTGGACGCTCTGGCATGAGGTACAAGCTCTAGCCGTTTCTTCAATGGCCTTGTCTAAGCCCAGCCACCAGAAATAGCTCCATGCAATTTCTTTCATGCGCACTATGCCGCAGTGACTTGAATGGAGCTGTTCTAACAAACGTGGTCTTAATGAAGGTGGGATAATGACACGCATACGCTACAACAAACACCCGGATTGGCTCGATAAATCTGTCCTCCTAGACACATGGGGCGGAGGTCAGGAGAGACCTGAGAGTCAGGTAAGAACGTTCCATGCATCACAAAATCCATAACTCGTGAGAGTACCGAGTCAACCCGTGTTGCTTTCTTCACTTGAGAAGCCGTTACAGGTGTGTTTTCCACCTGTTCAAAGTAAAAGATTCCTTCCTGGCCCAGATCCTGACGGTGTGCCGGTAAGGGTAGCCTTGAAAGGCCATCAGCATTGCAATGCAAAGAGGATTGCCTGTACTTGATTTCATATGTGTATCCAGAAAGTATCAATGCCCATCGTTGCATCCGACTAGCAGCCAAATGTGGGATGCCTGTGTGTGGCCCCAAAATTGATGTCAGGGGTCGATGGTCAGTGAGAAGTGTGAACTTCTTTCCCCACAGGTACTGGTGAAATTTCCGAACGCCAAAAACAATGCCCAGCGCTTCGTGTTCAATTTGGGCATAATTAGTTTCTGCCTTAGTCAAGGAGCGTGAAGCAAAAGCAATCGGCCTCTCTTCACCAGAAGGCATAATATGTGACAATACAGCCCCAGCTCCATAAGGGGAGGCATCACAAGCCAACTGTAGGGGCAAGGATGGGTCAAAATGTGTCAGAACCTTAGAGTTTACCAGTGAGCGTTTAGCTTCATTAAATGCAACATCACAGGCTTCAGTCCAGTTCCAGGCCTTTTTCGGCCCCAGAAGCTCATGTAGGGGTTTCAGGAGTGTCGCTAATTGTGGAATAAACTTGCCATAATAGTTTAGTAAGCCTAAATAAAGAGCGAAGTTGGCTTACGTTCTGAGGTAGCGGAGCATCCACAATAGCCTTAACCTTGGCTGGAGACTTATGGAGACCATCAGCATCAATTAGATGTCCTAAATGTTCAAAGGAGGGCTGGAAAAACTTACATTTGTCTCTGTGAACACGTAGACCATACTCTTCCAGTCTTTGCAGAGTAGCTTCCAAGTTCGTAAGTTGTTCCTCCTCATTTTTGCCCGTGACCAGGATGTCATCCAGATAGCACTGTACTCCTGATAAACCACTCAAAATCAGATCCATTGCCCTTTGGAACAAAGCTGGGGCTGAAGTAATGCCGAAAGGTAAACAACAGTATCTGTACAACCCCTTATGTGTTACGATTGTCAACAATTCTTGAGATTCTGCTTCAACATGCATCTGTAAGTACACTTGACTCAAATCAGTCTTGCTAAATTTTTGTCCTCCAGCCAAACCTGCAAAAATGTCCTCAATGTGGGGAAGAGGATATTGTTCTGCACATAACACTGGGTTGACAGTGACCTTGAAATCTCCACAAATCTGAATGGAGCCATCCTTCTTCACTATTGGGACAATGGGTGTCGCCCACTGGCTGTGAGTAACTGGCACCAAGACTCCCTCTTTGACTAACCACTCCAAGTTTTCTTCCACCTTGGGTCTGCTGGCAAATGGCACCATCCTGGCCTTCAAACATTTTGGTTGGCAATCAGGCTTTATATTTAATTTCACGGTGATTCCCTTCATACTGCCTAAGTCTTCACCGAAAACAGCAGCATGTTTCGTTAGTACCACTGCTAGATTCATTTCTTCTTTAGTCAATTGATGCACTTGTGACCAATTGAGATGGATTTTCCTGATCCAAGATCTTCCCATTAGGGCTGGGTAATTCCCCTTTACCACAAACAGTGGTAGCTTTATGGTCTGTCCATTGAGTTCTACTTTCACATCAATAGTACCCAACAGCGGAACAGTCTCTCCAGTATATGTCTTCAAAACGACTACTGTCGGCTTAAGTGGCAGATGTCTAAAGTTCTTCTCATACACAAGGTTAGAAACTAATGAAACTGCTGCGCCAGTGTCCAGTTCCATGCGTGTAGGTTTGCCGTCCAACACAGGTGTTACCCAGAATTTACGTGGGCCAGCTGTTATAGACAAAACATGGAGGGAATCTTCATCTTCCAATTGGGTGTCACTATGATCACCTGTATTCTGCTCTACTGCATGCAGAATTTCCCTCTTAGTCCGCCAAACCAACGGCCCATTTTTCTCAGGTCTGCCTCTTCTGTTTGGCTCACCCTTCCTTTGTTTGCAGGCACGTTCAATGTGCCCTCTCTTACCACACTGTTGACACAGTAGTTCCTTAAACCGGCACTCAGATGCGAGGTGGTCCTGCTTCCCCCACCGGTAACATTCTTGTCTCCCCGGTGTCCTGGGGGCAGGTTGTAGGGATACTTTACGGACACTGACCCCGATCTGTTGCATGTCTTGGGTGACGTGTTCCACGGAGACTGCAATTTCTACAGCCTTCTGCATGGTGAGTTGACTTTCAGTCAATAGGCGTTTTCGTGTTGATTCACTGTGCAGGCCACACACCAGCCTGTCACACAGCATTTCCTCTAACATGTTCTTGCAGTCACAGTGTGCTGCCAGCTTCCACAGAGCTGCTAGAAATTGTACAACTGATTCACCTTCCTCTTGGTTCCTAGCAGTTACTAGTGGCTTTGGGGAAAAATGTGCTCCCAGAACTTCCACTAGGTCCCCATAAGGTTTCTGCTCTGGCTTCTCCGGATAAAGCAAATCACATAGCAAATTATAAGTCTTAACTCCAATGACCGTTAGGAAAACTGGTACCTTCTTCTCATCAGTTATGTTGTTTGCTATTACAAAATTTTGAAATCGGGCTGTATATGTCTGCCAGGAAGCTGCCGAATGATCATATGCTTCAAAGGTTGTAGTAAGTAAAGCCATGATGCCCTCTTGTGGTTACTGTTTGTCTCTTCTCTTAACAGCAGGCAGATCAGCTTTCAGAATAGCCAGCCAGCCTTATCTCTTCCTTGTGCTTAACAACAGGTAGATCAGCTTTCAGAATAGCCAGCTAGCCCTTAGGCAAACAGATCAGCTTTCACAGCTACAACCCAACCCCCATGCAAGCAGTAAAATAAAGTTTTGCTTCTTACATTGTATTCTGGTTTTCCAGAGTTGCCAGGATTGTTGAGGATAGCCACTCCATCACATATCCCATCCTCTGTCGCCAGATGTAGAGTTTTAAGGGAGATTATAATCCAGTAAGGAGGACAGCATATTCAGAGCTGTATAAGAAGTCTTTATTGAAAGAAAACTGAGAGAGAGAGAGGACACAGACAGGTTTTCCTAGCACCTAAACGACTCTCCCATTTATCACTATGGCAACCCCAATGACCCTAGGTAGTCCAAAACACCACACCTAGGTCACCCCAGGAGTGGTGCATTTTGGGTAGTTGGCCCACAGTGCACCACAGCAGAAGTGCCCCTCTCTCCTGGCTACTCCTTTACTACAGGAAGTGAGTGACCACACCACCCTTCATACTGTGTGTGGCAACAGGGAGCCCAAGGAGGTCAGAGAGCCTGACATAGCCCAGCAGTGTGCTAGCAGAGCACTCCATCACCTCCCTGCATTGCCCAGACTCCTCCGGCTCTGGACCAGGTGCTGCAGAGCAACTGCCAGTGCAGGGGCAGGGCACAGCAGTTGTTAAGATTCAAACACTGGAAAACAGCACATAGAGGATGTCAAATCACCTGTTGTAGTGGGGAAAAAAAATCCACACTCGGGATTTAATCCTGCTTTCACACAATCTAATCTAAAAGAAATAACAACTTTCTTTCTTTCTTTCTTTCTTTCTTTCTTTCTTTCTTTCTTTCTTTCT
>ML682022.1:7338946-7385109 GCA_007922195.1 Podocnemis expansa | reverse complement strand
TCTTTCTTTCTTTCTTTCTTTCTTTCTTTCTTTCTTTCTTTCTTTCTATGTGCTGTTTCCCTGTGTTTGAATCTTAACAACTGCTTTGATTTGCTGCTGTAGTGTGACCTGATCTATGTCTTACATTTCCCTGCATTTATTTCCTACCATTCTGTAAACTCCCCCATCTTCAAACCATCTGACAAAGTGGGATTTTCTCCCATGAAAGCTCATCCAATAAATAAATGTGTTAGTCTTAAAGAGTGCCATAGGACTCCTTGTTTGTTTTACAACATCAGGGGGGTTGGGCTGGAGAAGGGGAGAGATTCAGGATTGGGCTGAGAAGGGGAAAGACATGGTCAGGGGAAGGGAAGAGAAGCAGGGTCAGGCTGAAAAGAGGGGGAGACAGTGGATCAGGTTGGGGGGAGGTGACGTGGGCTGTAGTGGTAAGGTGCAGGACTGCAGGGCTGCAGCTAAGATGGTGGGGGGGTTGATGTGTTGCACACATCTGGGAACGCTCCCAACTGTGTTGTGCCTTCTAGACAGCCCCATCCCCATGTTTCAGATAGCCAGGAAGCCAATTAAGTCAACTTAACCCAACTCCTGGGTTACATTGGCTTGACAAAGTTGACTTAACTGCTAAATCGACTTTACAAGTGAGAGTTATTAAGTCGACGTAAGCAAACACTTAAGTTGACTTAATACCTTCTCAATGTGGCCAGGGCTTTGTTTAAGTTGACTTAAATCCATAGTGTAGGCATAGCCATTGGTGGCTCCTGTTCTGCAGGGTTGGACCTTGGCCTCTGCTTTCAGTATGCAATGGGATAGCAGAGCCACTCTGGTTTGGCCCCATCACCTATCCATCACAATGGCGTGGAACTCTGACTCTATGTTCCAGGTCACAACACAGGGGCTATGTCCACTCATTGTTTTTAAAATGAGACAACAATGGTTATTTCACTTTAAAAAATTTTAAATTTTAAATTTTACTTCCAGCCAATGTTCTGTTGTTTTGAAATGATAAGCCCCATCATATCGACAATGAACCTTGGTTCAAGACCGTAAAACCAGGTAGGAGATCGAAACAGCCCTTGAATCGAAAGTGTTGTTTTGAAACAACACTGTTTGGACACATTGTTTTGAAACAACTGCTGTTTCTATTTGAAGTCTTTGAACTTCCTCCCAAGGTACATGGCACCCTTGAAGGAAGACCCACACCCTCAGTACCCTGGCCAGGGAGGGAGGGTGGACTGGCAGGAGACAGATCTGGGGCACCCATCTTCCACACCACTAGCCCAGTGGAGGGGCAAGGATTGGGGGCACCCCTCTTCTCTGCTGCTTCTCCACTGGCAGGGAAAGGATCGGGGCCCCTGCATCCCCACTGATAGCTGGGCAGTGGGGCAGGATCAGGGGCACCCCTCTTCCCCCTTGTTTTCCCGGGGGCAGGGAAGGGATTGGGGGTGCCCCTCTTCGCCACCACTTCCCTGGCAGCAGGGAACAGATTGGGGGTGCCCTGCATCCTGTCGCTTCACAGGGGGCATGTGGGGCATCCCTGATCGTTGCCCTCCTGCCCCAGTAGCAGTGGGGAAGAGGGGGGGCCACCGATGCCTGTCCCACCACCAGGGAAGCAGCCGAGATGTGGGGTACCCCCGATCCCTTCCCTGCTGGCGGGAAGGTGGTGGGGAAGAGGGGTGCCCCTGATCCTTGCCCTCCCTGCCCTGGTAGCAGCAGGGAAGAGGGGTGCCCGTGATCCCTGCCCTCCCGCCAGGGAAGTGGCCAGAATGCAGGGTGCCCCTGATCCTTTCCCTGCCACTGGGGAAGCAGCGGGGAAGAGGGGCACCCCAGATCCCTTCCCTACTGCCAGGAAAGCTGTGGATAAGACGGGCCCTCCCATCCTTTCCCTGCTGCCTGAGAAGCAGTGGGGATTCAGGGGTGCCCTCATCTGTGCCCTAGGGGCTTTTTTTCCCTTGCCACTGGCTCTAGAGAGCCAATGGAAGAGGATTGGGTGGCAACATGTCCCTGCCAGGGGGCCATGTTGCAACACCTCCCATGTTGCCCCTCTCCAAAATTGAACTAGCAAGTCCTGTGTCAGGACATGCTAGTGCGATTTGGTTTTTTTTTGTCTGGCCTTGTTAAATTGATTCAACTCGAATCGATTTAATGAGTTTTATACTGATTTAGCTTAAATCGATTCAACTTGAATCAATTTAAGCATGTACATATGGACATAGGCAGGGAGTCAAGCCCTGCCCCATGGGACTAGAACTGCCACAGCATGGAACAGGCTTGATCTTCAATTCCTCGCCTGTTGGGCCTTCCCTTTGCACTGGGCCTGTGACTGATCTACAATTTTCCCATGACCCATTGGTGGGGCATGAGGGAAATATAGTTCTAGGACTCCACAGCCTCACCTTGCTTACATAGCTCAGTATGTAATTTGGTGTTGTCAGCTCTCATATTTTTTCATAACTCTTGTGATGTTCTCCTTAAAGTCCCACCTCCTGGAGTCAGGTGATCATACCAGCCTCAACTTCTATTTTCAAAAGAAATTGAGTTTCTAGACCACACAGCTGTTAGAAGAAGTGTGAGAATGTGACCCCGAGAGAATCAGAAACATGAAAGTAAATAAAAAGAATCCCACCAGTTACTTATTTTGTTGAAATCTCAGGATTTTTTAAACTAATTTCATGATTTTTTGGGCATGCAGAGGGAACCCTGACTCATGATGTTTAAATACTTGGAGGCTGCCAACACCATCTCTGCTTTGAACTTTCTAGCGGAGTATGCCCTTGTAGGCAGATTTTATTACCTACAAAGCTCTGTGTTGTAACTCTCCCCTTTCCACGCCCTGCCACCTCAGGTTGGCAGACCTGCTGCTTTATGTGGGAACCATGCTTTCCACTCTCTCATTTCACCAGGGAGATTTTCCATCTCCAAACACGGCAGCTTCAAATAGAAAAAGAATCTGTCTCTAATTTTCCTGGTATTTTTTTTCTTTTTTTCAAGCAATAAATTGACCCACTTCCAGAGCTCCAGAGGAGAAGCAGCTGCTGGCTGGGAGCAAGGCGGTTCTGCCTGAGGTTTATTGTTTTAATCGTGGCGTAAGCGAAAGTGACAGCCCAAAGATGAACTACCCGCTGAAAGATGATCGTAATTCTGATTGCCTCCACTTAGCTTAATGCCTATTAAGCATGTATTTTTGTTGGAATTGAAGGAACATGATTTCAGTGCACTCCTTGCCCAGTCACTGCTAAACACCTTGTTGACAGAGTTAAGGCCATTGGGTTTTTAATTTCAACAGTCTAATATTCTAACAGCCTTTGGTGCATCTCTTGTAACCCTTGGGTGCTCCTAAAATGGGAGTGAGTGGAGGTAGATGGTAGAGATTTGTAGCACACAGAATGAACTCTTTTCTTTTTAGGTGGGGCTGCCAGTTCAGGGTTACATATTGGCAGGGAAATGTGGAAAGAAGCAGAATGCTCCATTACATGCATGCTACTGGCCCTTGATCTCTTTGGGCATCAATTTCCCATTTGTCTAGTGGTGCTAATACTTCTTACTTTGTCCTTTGTCTCTTTCAGGGGAGGGATTGTCTCTTATTCTGTGTATGCACCACAACAGGTGCTACAACCTCAGCTTGGTGCTACTGCAACATCAGTAATAAGGAGAGTTCTACTAATATTTCTCCTGCACCAAGACATTTCTGCACTGCCGCCTCAGTCAATGTCACGTTTTCACTCTCTTGGGCTGGCTAGCAACACAAATACAGAGTTAGCCCATCTGTAAATGAGTTTCTCTCTGTGGTTCTTGTTTTACACATCTGTTCTTATAGAATCATAGAAACTGGAATGGACCATGAACGGTCATCTAGGCCACACTAGTGCACTCATGGCAGGATCAAGTATCCTCTTAAAACATCCCTGACATGTTTGTAGACTTATAGGCTGTGTTCAGATGGAAGTTTTATTTCGAAACAATAGCCGTTGTTTCAAAATAAAATTTCTTATGTCCACATGACATTCCATTATTTCGAAACAACGGGACCCGTTGTTTCAAAATAATGGCCATTATTTTGAAAAGTAAAATCTCACTTGAAATTAAAATAGCCATTGTTTCAAAACGGCTGTTTTGAAACAACAACGTTCAGATGCATTGTTTGGAAACAACACCATTGTTTCGAAACAACTGTTTGAAACAACATGTCCAAACGGCCTTATTTCGAAATAACCATTTTGAAATAACAGCCGTTTCAATAGCAGGTTTTTCCTTAATTTGAATTAACTTATTTTGAAATATGGACTTTATTTTGAAATAACTTATTTCAAAATAACAGTTTACATGTGAACATAGCCATAGTCTATGTCTATGCTAGGAAAACTTAGTTCAAATTTGTTAATTCAAAATAATAAATTTGAGTTTAGTTTCAACTAAATATGAACTTATTAATTCAAATTAACAAAGTGGACTAATTTGACTTAATGTTAAGTCAAATTAGTCCACTTTGTTAATTTGAACTAAGTACCCTTAATTTGAATTTATTAAATTTGAACTAAGGGTTAATCCTAGACTACACCGTCCTTAGTTCAAAATAAGGATCGAACTAAGGGCTCAGTTCAAACTAACCAGCAGGTCTTACTAATTTGAACTAAGCTTTCATTAGATCAAATTAAGGAATTCCTTAACTCAAACTAATGAAAGCCTGGTGTATACAGGTACTAACTTAGTTCAAATTAAGCTTCCTTATTTCAAACTAACTTGCAAGTGTAGACATACCCATAAACTCATGGACTCTAAGGTCAGAATGGACCAGTATGATCATCTAATCTAGAGGTCTTGCACACGCAGCCCGTGGGCCACATGTGGCCCACAGAGCTGCCTCCTTCAGCCCCTGATAACCCCCAGAATCCTGGGGCTCCCATCTTTCCAACCTTGGAGTTTTCAGATGCTGAGCCTCTCTGCAGATGGAGACCAAGCAGCTTTACCTCCTCACTGCGTTATCAGCCACTGACAGGGAGGAGCTGAACTGCTGCCTGGGAGCTGCTGTATTCACATGCAGCAGTTGATCATCAGCTGCCCTATTCACATGCAGCAACTGATCGAGCAGCTGAAGCAGGCTGAGCAGTCCAGAGAAGGCTCAGGTGGGGGGGGGGGCTTAAAGGAGGGCAGCCTGAGACTGTGGAGATGGTTCACAGGGAGCTCCATTTGGGGGAGCATCAGAAAGCCCCACCACTAGCCATAGCATGGTCCCCAGGGCTTTCCTAGCTGCTGGTCCTGGCACAGGCAGGGGGGTTTCCCCCCCAGGAGGGTGGGGTAGTGTTTTTTCTTCCCCCCGCCCCAGTGCTGCTAAATTCTGGCAGGCAGGGGATGTTTTCTCCTCTGCCTGCCCCAGTCAGCCAAATTCAAGCGGGCAGGTGGGTGGGGGTTGTTTCCCCTTGTGCCAACCCCAGGGTGGCTAAATTCAGGTGGGCGGGGAGCGTTTTCCCCTATGCCAGCCCCACCAGAGCCAAATTTGAGTGGGCAGGTGGGTGGGGGGGTGTTTCCCCCTCTGCCAACCCCAGCATGGCCAAAATTTGAGCAGGTGGTGGGCAGGATGTTTCCCCCACCACTGGTCCCAGTGCTGCCCCCAGGGCCAGGCAGGGGGCTGCTTATTTAGGGTCCTGTGGAGGGCTCTGACCAACCTGTTTACAGCCCATCTTGGGATGTGGCTGCTCTCCTCCCCTCCTGGCTTGGGGATACATGTAGCCCCCTATTTTTAAAACAAAAAGCCAAAAATTTTCTAAAACAATTTAATTTTATTTAAAAAACTAAAACCTTTCTAAAAATTAATTTCAATTAAATTTAATTCAATTTTTAATAAATGAAACTGCAATTAATTTATTTCAATTAACATCAATTTGAATTCAATAAATTAACTGGTGGTCCTTCAGGGTTTGAAAATGTACATTTTTTGCCCTCAAACCAAAAAAGATTGGGAATCACTGATTTATAATGTAAAATTTTGTCTGTTTGTTTACTCTTTGTCTTTTTGATGATTTTGCCATCTTGAATAGAAGCAATTCTAAAAGGAAACGTGTGCTTTAGCTTTGGAAAGACTGTCAAAATTAGTTTCCAAAGGGATAGCCGTGTTAGTCTAGTCCAGTAAAAAAACAACAAGCAGTTGTGTGGCACTTTAAGACTAACAGATTTATTTTTTGCATGAGCTTTCGTGGGAGAAGATCCCACTTCCTCAGATGCTTCGAAGATGGGTGAACTTACAGAAAGGAATGAAACTAAATGCAAGGGGGTGTAAAACATAGGATCAGGTCATAAAGTAACAGCAAATCAGAGCAGTTTACAGGCTTGAAGAATGGGAAGCCTGAAGTCAAATTACCCTTTGTAATGTGAAAAGAACCCATAATCTCGACTGAGTCCTGCTTTCACAGAATTTAGCTTGCATATTAATTCGAGTTCAGCTGTTTCTCTTTGGAGTCTTGATGTCCCAGGTACATCTCTAATGACAGTCGCTAACAAATCCATCATCGAGTGATTAGGAAGATGGAAGTGCTCAGCTACTGGTTTCTTTGTTCTTTGATTTCTGATATCAGCTCTGTGCTCATTCAGTCTCTTACGGAGCAATCGTCCTGTTTGTCCTGTTTGTGAAAGCAGGACTCAATCAAGATTATGGGTTCTTTTCACATTACAAAGGGTAATTTGACTTCAGGCTTCCCATTCTTTAAGCCTGTAAACTGCTCTGATTTGCTGTTACTTTATGACCTGATCCTATGTTTTACATCCCCTTGCATTTAGTTTCATTCCTTTCTGTAAGTTCACCCATCTTCGAAGCATCTGAGGAAGTGGGATCTTCTCCCACGAAAGCTCATGCAAAAAATAAATCTGTTAGTCTTAAAGTGCCACACAACTGCTTGTTGTTTGTCAAAATTAGCACAGACTTCATGTTAAAGTTTCAAAAAAATTAATAAATTGACTTTTATTAGCATACTATATTACTGTTCATTTTTTACTGTACTTCCACATCATTGTATGAAAAGGTTTCAGTGTTGCGGCCCTCAGGCCAATATCTTAGTCCTCATGCGGCCCTCAAGGTGATTTGAGTTTGAGACCCCTGATCTAATCTGACCTCCTGCACAATGCAGGCCACTAAACCTCACCCACCACTCCAGCAATAAGCCTCTACCCTATCACTGAGTTATTTAAGTCCTCAAATCATGATTTAAGGACTTTAAGATACAGAAAATTCACCGGCAGGTGAGCCTTGACCCATGCTACAGAAGAAGGTGACAGGCTCTTAAAAATTTCCAGTGATAGAGATTCCACAGTCTCCTTAGGCAAATTATTCCAGTGGTTAATCACGCTTACAGTTAGAAAAAAAAAAAAAAAGCAAGGAGTCTTGAGGCACTTAAACACTAACAGATTTATTTATCACATGAGCTTTCGTGGGAGAATATCCCACTTTGTCAGACGCTTTGAAGAGGGAGAACTTACAGAATGGGATGAAAATAAATGCAGGGGAGTGTTGTAAGACATGAGATCAGGTCATACTGCAAAAGCAAATCAGACCATTTGTAAGGATTCATACTTCAGGAAACAGCATACAGAGGGATGGTGAAGTCAAATTGCCTGTTATAATGTGAAAAGAATCCATAGTCCGGATTCAGCCCTGCTTTCACACAATTTAATTTGCATATTATTTCAATTTTGGGTTTCTCTTTGAAGTCTTGATGTCCCATTGATTTTCCTGATGACCATCGTTAACAAGTCATCAATGGAGTAATTAGGAAGATGGAAGTGCTTAGCAACTGTTTTTTTTTGTGTGTGTGTTATGATTTCCAACATCAGTTTTATGAGCTTTAAGCCTTCTCCATAGGGTCTGTCCTGTTTGTCCAATGTATAAGGCATGGGGGCATTTCCGGCACATGATGGCATAAATCACATTAGTGGATGAGCAGGTGAAGAACCCTTTGATGGAATAGCTGGCTTGATTAGGTCCTATGATGGTGTCTTTTGTGCAGAGCATTTGCTCTGATTCCTCAGACAGAGCCAGACATCTTCAGGATCTCTATCAAGCTTTCTTAAAACTACAGTACCCACCTGAAGAAGTAAAGAAACAGATTAACAGGGCCAGATGGGTACCCCGCAGTCAGAAAAGGCCCCAAAAATAAAACAATAGAACACCACTGGTCACCACATACAGTCCTCAAGTCAGACCTCTACAACAGATCACTAAGGACCTCCAGCCTATTTTAAAACATGACCCCCTCACTCTCCCTAGCCTTGGGGGACAGACCTCTCCTCGCCTACAGACAACCCCTGAACCCAACAGATACTCACCATCAACTACAGACACATTAAAGCAGGTACATATCCCTGCAACAAACCACGCTGCCAACTCCGTCCACATATCTGCACAAAAGACACCATCACAGGACCTAATCAAGCCAGCTGATGAGGAACTTGACACCGCCTCACATTGTTGCAGCATGACCTGATCCCATGTCCTACAACACTCCCCTGCATTTATTTTCATCCCATTCTGTAAGTTCTCCCTCTTCAAAGCGTCTGACGAAGGGGGCTATTCTCCCACAAAAGCTCATGCGATAAATAAATCTGTTTAGTCTTTAAGTGCCTCAAGACTTCTTGCTTTTTTTGCTTTACTAGACTAACACAGCTGCCCTTTGAATCTTACAGTTAGGAATCTTTTCCTGCTGTCAAACCTACACCACTCTTGCTGTAATTTAAGCCCATGGCTTCTTGGCCCATCATCAGTGGTTAAAGAAAATAATTTTTCTCTTTCCTCCTTGTAACAACCTGTTAGTGTAACTCAGAAACAAGGAAAAAAGATGCACTTAGGACTATGACAGACATATAACATAAGTAGAGAAACAAGGTAGGGGGTAATATCGTTTGGTGAACCAACTTCTGTGGGTAAGAGAGACAGGTTTTTGAGCTATACAACAGTCTTCTTCAAGTCTGTGTAAGCTCAGAAATTTGTTTCTCTAACCAACAGAAACTGGTCCAATAAAAGATGTTACCCTCCCCCACCTTTTCTTTCTAATACCTTAAGACCAACATGGCTACAAGAACACAATTCTAGATCATCAGTAATGAATCCAGAACTTTGAGAATGGCATTCATGGTAACAGACTCAGATAGATAGACAGATCACCTCACAAGTGTCACCGCATAACGCAAAAAACTACTTTTCTACCTGAATAGCCATTTATGTTTTTGCACACCTATCCTTGTAAATTACAGAGTTAACTGTCATAAGTTGCTCCAAAGTGTTTAAACTGCCACATAGTTTCTCTAAGGTCTTTCAAACACCATAAATATGGAGGAGAACAGTTAAAAATAGTAACTTTCATGTTCCTGAAAAAATGTTCTCATGTATTTTGTTGGCTTCAGCCACTGTTATGAAACAAAATATTTCCCATCGGGCGTCATTAGCAGCCATGGGTCATCATACCATTTGTTACAAAGAAGCCTTTCCCCACTGCTGAATAGAAAAGTCAGAAGCATGATTATTTTTTAATTAAAAGAAAATATATTAGACTATTAATATTGCCCATGTGCTGTGCTGTCTTTCGCTTCAACAAATTAGCTCCTCATTTAACAAATCAGAGCTTTTCCACTACATATATCCTCCCCCCACCCAAACTCGCACACAATCACTTGCATGGAAACACACACAAAACCAAACTCAAACACTTGTGCACATACTCTTAGCCATGCAAGCGCAAATGTGTACACCAAAACACACATATATGCCTTGATTCAAAAAAGGATCCCATTAAAGGATAGCTCTTAAACATATGTTTAACTTGCAACTGGTGTTTAAGCCTCAGTGGGCCAAAGCTTGTGTTAACTGGTAAATGTGGTTGGTCTTTCCTAAACAGCAATGAGTGTCAGCACTCATTGAACTGCTTTCCTGCAAATATGAGAATCAGTGCAAATAATGCAAGTCAGTTTAATTGCTTAAAGTCATGAAAAGTGGATAAAATTTTCAAAAGCTCCATTTTCAAAAGGGACTTAGGAGCAGAGCTGTGAAAATTTTTGAGGCAAACTTATTTTTGGCTGAAAAATACAGAGTTGGCAACCCCAAACATTTTGTGAATTCATGTTGCTCTCACCAAATTATTTCAGCTGGATTAGACAACGCCTATTTGGGCCTAGAAGGACTCGTCCATTATTAATCAGTCAAGGTTGATCAGTCCAGATTTTCCTTACAATAATCAGGAATTGAATGTAAGACCACTAAACCTGAAGGTGTAAATCTCTTCTGATTGAGCTAAAAGAGGTAATTGCATTATCTCAAGGCTTTAACCTAACCACTAGGTGGAGCCAGACTGCCACACTGCAAAAGTGGGAATTGCACTAACACTAACAAATAGCTAGTTGTATAATTTTGTAGTACGCTTTCTGCAAATCTGCTCAACACTCATTGCTGTGGCAAACATATCTGTCTATAAACGCCTCGAACCAGGAGACAAAAGGATTGTGAATCTTTTTTGCGATTTGAGCATATAGCCACTGGAATCATTTTTTCTAGTACAGGCCCTGCTCCAGTTGTAAACAAAATAAAAGAGGCTATCTTGGAGTTGCATTATTATAAGAGGTAAGGCCTGGTGTGGACCTCAAGCTCAGGAACAGCAAAGGATCAGACTCCAACTGAGGAAAAAAGGGAGTGGGGATGAAAAGCACACTCATACGATAGAGCAGATGGACTGAGTGAGGAATGTGTGGAAAGATGAGGTCACAGATGGGTGTGCTGGTTGTGAAGGGCACTGTAAAAGTGGAGCGCAATTTTGTGTTGGATTCCAAATAGGACAATCTATAGAACTACCTGGAAGACTTTGAACAATCCCAAAGAAATTTGGCTGAAAGTTACAATGAGCTGAAGGATGTGCAAGTAGAATAGCTATTTGAATTCAACCTGAAGTATGATGCTTTATACGTATGGCAATGAGGATGTCATAACACTTTGCTGCAGTGGTCTTCAGACTTTTTTCATTTTCAGAGCCCCAAAAATTTTTAATGGAGGTGCAGGCCCCTTTGGAAATCATGGACATAGTCTGTGGACCCATAGGGCCCATGGACTGCAGTTTGAGAACTAATGTTCTATGGTAAAGGCCATCCTTTAAGGATCTCTTAGTCATAATCTGCAGATCCCCCAGGGTTCGATGGACCATAGGGTTGAAAACGACTACTCTAGTACATTCTTTGTTCAGAAAGACTGCTTCAGGCATGTGTCAAGGACCCTTGAGGGAGTTTGCAAGGTTTCTCAAACTATATACAATTCCCCTGCTGTTCATTATAGTTTTAGGAATTTCTTTGGCTCAATTTCTACAGGGAAATCTCCAAAGGGGAAATTTCAGTAATTATGAAGGACTGTGACGATATCATTCAAACGCTTTAAAGTGCAAATGCTTAAAGAACCAGTCGTGGAAGACAAGCATTCAATGAACTTATGGGAAAGTAGGGACATGAGCATACTTCAAAGTTTTGCAGCCGGAATCGTCCAAGAAAGCAAAAGACACAAACAATAAATCTCTTACCAAGACTACGCTGTGCTGTAAAACCATCTTCAAGACTAAAAATGTGAACAATTGTGATGAAGCTCTTCTTAAACTGACCTGGTTAGACGTTAAATTGCAATGGTCTGGAATGTTTGGTTTAGAGCAAACTTTTGAGTATCAGGTGAGAGTGAATTAGATTTGTTTTCTTTTCCCTTTAGCAGAAGGAGACATAACATGATGGGGAGTGGTCAGGTGGTGCCATGACAGATCTAAGGCAGAAGATTGTGCTCATCTCTCTCTCTAGGAGTCATATTTTTAGGTTCCCCATGGATATACAAGCCAAACATCACCTGGAGCTGAAACCTTGCTGTTTAGAGTCCTTTCTGGCTCAAGCAAAAAGAGAGTGGGTAGCAGAAAGCCAAATCCTACGCCCCTCACTTTCCCTGCAGCACACCCAGTGCAGCATAATCTTCAGATGTCACAGGAAGACGTGATGAAGGGAGATTTCAGGAGATGGGGCATCCTCTCTCTCCTTTCCCTCTTCCCCATAGACCATGGAGAAGAGCTTCCCCTGTCCCAAGGAGTGTGGAAGTGGTCTGCACTGGGACCAGCAGATCTGCAACTATTTAGATCTGCTGTCCAAATGCCTTATAGACACAATGGCAGCCCAGTTGCTGTAGCACCATCCGTGCTGCAGCTGAGCCACTGCTCCTTATAATGGGCTCGGCCCTGACTTGGAGCATATGCTCAGTCCCACTGACATCAATAAACATTTGCTTAGAGCATGTTTTTAAATACTTTGCTGGTTCAGGGCCACAATGGTCAG
This sequence comes from Podocnemis expansa, assembly GCA_007922195.1. NCBI lineage: Eukaryota > Metazoa > Chordata > Testudines > Podocnemididae > Podocnemis > Podocnemis expansa. Next base: position 7,372,791 of record ML682022.1, on the reverse strand, counting down.
TACCCTGGGGTACCCAACCCCTAGCAAGGAGTTGAATTCTCTCCCCTCACATCAGGGAGAATCCTCAGTGACCTCCCGTGAACCAAGGGCTAGACCTAGCATTTTGTTCCAAGAGAAACCAGCAGAGCACAAAAAGCAGAAAAAATGTTTTCTCCACGTAAATCCGCCTGACGCCAAGTTAGAAGAGACACCTTTATTCCAAGTATGTGTGACACCCACCACCCAAAATGACTGCTCTGCAATCCCTGCTCTTTCCAAGTCAACTTGGAGCACAGTGGGTTTTCCTCCAACCCCATCCCCTCCTTCTTTTTCTGCTCATTAACAAAAAGACACACTAGAAACAGGAGCGATGGTTGCACATGACAAAGCCAAGTAGCTATTTCAGACTTTGTGTTTATTCTTATTAATGAAAAACATTAGCAGGGCAATATGTTAACAAGCTAAAATGCTCCAGTGCTCAGTCCCCCCCAGGGTAGTAATCCAGCAATAACTGCTCTTACAGTGTCTCTCAGGCAGCGTCTCCTGTAACTCGACCTCTGATGGGTGTACAAATCATTCTCAGATTGCTGATCAGACATAAATCTTGTGGACACAGTGATGCTTACCAAACATTAGTACGTTATTGAGACATAAATCCCATGTCAGCTCCATGAAATGTCTGCGGCTGTTGAGTTAAAGAAGTCAAGACAGCTACTTGAATTATTCCCAAGAATTAGCTTGTTGAAACGTAAACAAGGAGCACTGAAGTAACACACATATGAGATGGAATCTGACTAGCTATTTATCACATTTGCACAATAAATTGATGACTCTTGGCTCTACTCTCAGTTTCTGGGCACAGAGAAGCTTCAGATGTTGGCAGTGAGGAAGGAATTTTGGAGGTGTCATGTTGATACACCCCTCAAACTTTCATCTGCCAGTCCTGCCGCTGCAAAAGACCCAGGCAGGCTGACTTGGTGGCCTGGTAACGTAATTGTCACCTTCCCACTGGGAAAGCAGCACAGTCCAGGGACCAGCAGAAGAGATGCATATGACTTTGGGATCACTAAGAATGTGTGGGCCCCAAAATCATAAGACACTGTGAAAATCTTCACCACTGCATGTAATGTTTGATTAGATGGCCAACAACTATCTGTAACCTGACACTCAAATTCTCTGCAAGACGCATTCCTGTACCATGGTATAGGCCAGTAGTTTTCAAACTTAGGGTCTGGCCCCAGTACTGGGTCACAGACCCTCAGGCACTGAGTTGCAGTAACCCTTGCTGCCCCCACCAAAAGACTAGAATTCATTCCTTAAAGATGTAATTATTGGGTCATGAGCATAAATGATTTTTTTCAACTGGGTCCTGGGCAAAAAGTTTCAAAATCATTGGTATAGGCCTCCCAGTTTGCAAACAAATCAGTTTTCCCAATCCAAAGCCAAAAGGAAGGGGCTTATACTTAGTCTATGGAGTTGTGACTGATCCATCTGTAATAAAGAGGATTTATAGCACCTTCTTCCTATTACTGCCTCACCTCAGCTATTCTTGGCCACCTCCAGCTATGATACCTCAGTCACCTCTCCTGGAAGTCTATATGGTTGCCTAGTTTTTCTTATTATTGAGAATTTTTTCCTAATGTCTAGCTTAACCCTTTCTTACTTTAGCTCTAGGCCGTTGTCCCATGGTCTACCGTCTTCAGCCTCTGCCTTTGTTAATGGTTACTGTAGCTGGGAGCTTTGGCCGCCCTCTGAGCCTGAGCCAGCGGACTGGCCCAAACGCCCCCCCGGGACAGACTGGGGAACTACAACCCTTAAGCCCTGGAAGCGGAGGGGCGGGGCCCGAACAGGAAGGGGAGGTATAAAAGCCCAAACCAGAAGCTCAGTTGGGGCTGAGCTCCTGGAGGGGAAGGTTGGCCTGGCCTGGCCTGGCCTGGCCTGGAGGGAGCTGGCCCAGAGCAGGCAGACCCGAGCTTGCTGCGGGCCCACTAACCATGCTACTGAACAGGCTTATGGCCCCCCTAGCCTCCCAGGACCGGGCGATTGGGAAGGGAACCCGGAGGCCGCAGACTGGGGAGGCCATTTGAGGGCAGGCTGGTCCCCGAGGTGACCCGCGACCGCCGAGCCATACCCCGGAGAGACCGAGGATCCCATAATCTATAGTCCCTGTGACCTGGAGGAGCTCCCTTCGGCAGATGAGGAAACCCCTGCCGAGCATAGACCCCAGGACCTTGAGGAACTGCCCCTGGCTGAGGAGACCGATGGGTATGGACCCCAGGACCTTGAGGAATTGCCCCTCGCTGCAGACTCCGTGACGTATCCGGACCTACCTCCGATAGACGCAGAGGGATTCGGGGCGATACCCCAGGCCAGCTACGAAGGGGACACGGAAGACGCCTACCACCTGTGGAAGTAGGTATCCCGGGCGGGAGGACAGGACAGGGGGAGGAAGTAGCCCAGGGAGGGCAGGATGGTGGGCCGTGGTCCCGGGCAGCGTGTTTCGGAGGCTGCCCCGCTGACCCGGTGGTCGGCCACCCTGCCCCTGTATAGGGCCCTGGGCTGAGACGCAGTGGAGCGGGCGGGCCTGCGTCTCCCTCCCCCATCTTCCCCTGTTTCCTGGCCAAAGGAAGCGCGAACCCTTCCCTGATATCCAGACTTTGTGTTAGCCCGCCCCGCCTGGGGGCCGGGGCTCCTGGACTTTGTGTTAGCCCGCCCCGCCTGGGGGCCGGGGCTCCTGGACTTTGTGTTAGCCCGCCCCGCCTGGGGGCCGGGGCTCCTGGACTTTGTGTTAGCCCGCCCTGCCTGGGGGCTCAAGCCAGGAACCAGTCCACACCCGGGAGGGCCGCCTTATCGGCTAACTTCCCCCTGCATTACCGACAGGAGGCGCCCTCCCGCCTGGCCAGCGGCGCCAAAGGCCTACAGTTACCTTTTAGGTATGTCTAGGTTGTGATACTGTCTTTTTGGAACATGCTCTAGGCTGGACAGTATAAACTGGGCTTGAAATGAGAAGCCTTTTTGTGAAACTGGCCAATCAGATTGCATTTCCTAGGCAGGTTTTAACTCATCCTCATAGCCAACTGGAACAATCTGATTGAGCTCTGTTTTGCTGAAAAAGGGAGAAAGAGATTTAAAACTGCTTTCTCTGCAACACTAAATCCTGCAAGTTGGAACTTAGTCTGGACAACTGATTTCCTCATTTACAAGAAAAAATATTGGCAGTCTTCAGAGTGTGTGTTCTAACTGGCAATAGAGGATGGTCCTTGTGTGGCGGGGGACTGAAGTGAGCACCTAAGTGTTTGGATTTTACCCAAAGTTTATCTAAACTCCTTGATCCCTTTTCCCTGCAGAACTGAACTGCCCTCATGAGGGGTTTGATACTTTCTCTTTCAGTTCACACTGGAAGCACAGTGAGAGAGTCTGTCTTTCAATCTCTGTCTAAGCCCTTAATCTTGTGGGATCCTGAGAGTCTCTGTTTGCATTCCATTATAGTGCAGGGTGAAAATTCAGGCCAGTTCTCTTTAAAGGTTCCCCTGCTCTGAGTTTTGATAGCATCTCTTGTGTATCCTGGGCTCTCTGGCTGGATTATGGGCCTCTCACAGATTCCTGTTGGGGGTCTGTGTTGATCACCTTCTGGGCCTCTTGGGTTTCCCAGCAGGTGACCCCTGATCAGGGCAGCCTCTGGGATTGTTGTTTCTCTTGTGGGCTTCCATTGGAGTAATGCTGCCTTGTGAAAAGATTCAGGGAGGTTGCCTGATGCAGGGCCATCACTGCTCTGCTGTCTTAGGCTTCTCTTCCTCCCCTTTCTCCGTTGTTGCTCTTCCTCATTTATACAGGGTTTTGGCTCCTTCACCCCTTTCAGCTGTGGCTGCCTCCAGGATTGGCGGCTCTTGCAGTGGCACATGGATGTGGCAAGTCTGTTTGTTTGCATATAGGAAACACTCCCCTCCTCCTCTTGCCTAAGTCTTGAATGGGCTCTATAAACCCCGTCATAGGGCCTTGACAGTCTTATGTTCCCACTCCTATCCCTTTGGCTCAGGGCCAGACCAAAATTTCAGCCTGCAGGGGATTGTCCCCAGGTAGTTCCTCCAACTCCTGTGGGGCCTATTGGTTGTGAGCAGAGAAGAAATAGAATTCATAGTGCCTGGAATTTTATGCAAATAAGAGCTGGTGAAACAGGCTGCTCCCAGGATCATGGGAACACAAAGCAAGCTTCAGAAGCCCAGTCTGGTGATTTTACACCCTTCCTCAGTTCCAGGAGCCCTTTTTCTTCACACCTGTTTGTTCCAACGTTCATGCATCATCTCCAGCTTTGCAGGTTTATGGGGGTTGGGGGAGCTGCCTTGATGGAGGTTGGTGGGGGGGTGGAACTTATTATTCGTGTGATTGACTACCAGAGTAGCCAATGGAGCCTGAGGAGCAGGTTCCTGAGTACCACAGTGGTGGGAACAGTATAAGAATCAAAGTAAAATAGAAAATATGGCACAACTCTGTCCCATGGCTGCTGTGGGAGTGCAGAGTGCAGAACCATCTGGAGCAAGGGTCAGGGAGCACATACACATTATCAACCTGTAAAATGTGGGCAGTGGAGGAACTAGACTGTTACATTTTAAGGCTAGAAGGAACCATTATGATCCTCTGCTCTGACCTCCTGTACTACCCAACCAGACACTTGCTCCTGCTGATTCCTGCATCAGCTCCTTAACTTCTGTTGAGCTGCAAAAGGCATTTAAGCCTGGGTGAAAGTCCTCAAGGGATGGAGAATCCATCACTACCCTGCAGCTGGTGAGACAAAGGACACAGACAAAAGACAAAGGGAGTTCACCAGTGGAGGAAGGCAGGGAAATCATGGACGTGTTGGTTTGATTTTCCTTTCCTTAACCTGCGGGTTCTCTGCAAGGAAAAACCCAGTGGGAGGAAAATAGTGCTTTGATAACACAGCTAGCTCTTCTTCTGCCTGCCCCTTTGGGGTCCTCCCAGCTGGGCACCTTGAGCCTGGAGGCTTCCCCTCAGGCCCTGGTCTTCACTTGCTGGGAAAACAGCCTAGATGTCCCCACTGACAAAGGTCGGGGGGCGGGGGGGGACCAGCCTCTGTGAGAGGTGCTGGTGAGCAGAGTCCCTCAGGACTCAAGTGTAAGAGCCCAAAGCCCTTGCTCTTCCCGAGTTGGCCCGAGTGGCACCAAGACACACAGAGGCAGAGGAGGTCACACAAGCATATGCTTTTATTTACCTACCAGATCTGGTGGAGCAGTTCCCTAAGGAAGCTGGCTCCCCACAGGGAACAATAACAGGGGTTATAAAGTACAATTTAGAAGAAGGGGGTCAGGTCTGAGGGATGCTGGCACCGAGCCAATTACAAACCTGGATTTCGGGTTGTTTACCTTACATGGCTTGTCACCCCACCTGGTCTAAGTGTGGGCTGTTTCCTTATATGGGGCATTACCTCATCTGCTGATCCATGGCCCATGTGACTAACCTCAGGGAGGGGGACAGGTGAGACGTGACCACCCTGGATCCCTGAAATGGTGTCCTAAGGCCCAAGATGGAGTTTGCTGACTTATGCCATCCCCTTCACAAGGAAGAAAGTTACAGGAGGAGGTGACTTGTCTGAATTGCATCCTGGAACATGACGACATTGTCAACGAGACACAAATGGTAACCTCTGGGATGGAGGATGCTAGCCATCCACAAATGACACAGTGGCACCAGAGGAGGAAGGAGAACCAGGGAGGAGACTGATGGGCTATTGTATTTTGATGAGTTATAATTGGATAACAAGAGGCAGCATAATCAGAGCTCCCTATGGAACCTTTATTGAAAGAGAACTGAAAACGAGTCAGACAGGTTTTCCTAGGACCTAAGCAACCCTCCTACTATCACTGTGGCAACCCCAGTGACCTAAGGTAGCCCTAAACACTACAGGAATGCCCATCCTTGGTCCCACTCCCCACTTAAATCTCCAGCCTGTTGCAGTCATGGCCAGTATGCTGTGCTGACAATGAGAAGTCAGCAGCAGACAACACTGGCGGAGATTAGCTCCCTCCCACTGCTGTCTGCAGCCACCGCTGGCAACACTGCTTAGGAGTGGGAGCCTGCCTCAGAGAGGGCTGATGTCAGGGTGTTCCCCTCCCCTGACCATTATATACCCAGGCAGGTAGATGATGCCCCTCACCCCAGTCTTTGCTCAGAATGTGTCTGGGGAACAGATTGGGAGACTTTGAGGCTGCACAGGTGGTGCTTCTCCCAGCACGTTCAGTGGAAAATTCTCTTCCCAACCTGCCCAGCTTTGGAAATGTCAGGCTGCAAGAGCAGAGTTGCAGAGTAGAGCCCCTGGAATCTTTCCCTGCTGTGGAGAAACATGCCTCACCTGCTGCCACCACAAATATTGGTTAAACTATACTTCAAACTTTCCCTGATTTTTCCAACTCTTAATTTTTTTAGTGAACAGCAGCACCACTGTCTGGCCTTTTGCTCCCACTTGTCTGTGTCTTTCTTTGCCTACAATGGTCTTGGGATGAGGTCCATAGGCTGTGGCACAAATCTGATTCCTTTGCAAGTGCCTAGATTTTGCCAAATCTCCCCAGAGTGGGGCTTCACTTTTCTAGGGCCTTTTTTTCAGGGCTGGCTTTACCATGAGGTGAACTGAGGTGGCCACTTCAGGTGCCAGATTGGGGCCGGGGGGGGAGGCACTAAGAGCCAGAATGTAGAAAATTGTGTCTGCTGTTGGTCACAGAAGAGGGTGGTTAGCCTTGCAACCATCTCAATAGAGCATGAGCTGGCCAAGACTGTGGACCTTCAGGAAGCAGTTCAAATCTTTTCAACCAAGAAGGCATGGAAAGCACCACTTTGATTATTCAAACAGATAAAAATGCCAGTATTTACTATGTAGCAGGGCTGTAACTAGGATGAGGCAACCAGGGTTTTGCCCCAGGATGCATATCAAGCAGCTCCATTCACTGCTTGATCTGAGGCTACGTTTCATGCGCTACTTGCTCCAGGTGCACCCTAGGTGCCGAAATACCTAGTTCCAGCACTGCTATGCAGACAAGAAAAGTTACATTGGCTGTTCAGGTATTTGAAAGTTGCTTAAAATTTTTGAACTAGGCATTTTAAGTTGTTAGCTCTCCTTTATTGGGGTAGGTAGCGGAGCAGTACCATGAGAGGAGTAGAACAGAAAGAAGGCAGAATCGAGACCTTTCAAAGTTTTGTCCCAAATGAGGGGGCATGGGGTTGCCATTTGAACTCCCCACTTAAGGTGCCAAAATGTTGTAGACCAAGGCTGCCTTTTTCCCAGAACACCTCTGGAGCAGCTGCTGGCTCTCAACTGCCCCCTTAGGCAGCCATTTTGCAGCCATCTGCTGAATCTTCTCTTCCTGCTCATAAGTATTCTTCTTTCCTGTTGTACTTACTCTTTAGCATTTCTTGGGGTAAGATAGTCTCTCAAACTTGAATATCCTGAATTTCCTTGAGGTGTTTACTGTCACCAGTCCTCACAGCAACACCGTAGAAACCTCCTTCCAACTTATTCATTTTTATTTAGCAAGACTGCATGTACAAACCCTTCAATATACATAAACCCAAACAATTTGTAAGATTTGATTGCCAGCGTGGGTTTGTTATAGATCCATGGTACTAACATCCATCATTTAATTATACTCTTGATAGCTACAGTTTTTAAATGTGGTAAGCTATGTCCACACACAGGGAGTTAAATCAATTTAACGTAAATCAGTTTAATAGGTCCCCACAAAAAAACTAGATTGAACTAGCATGTCCAGGGACTGGACTTGCTAGTTTGATTTAGGAAAGGGGCACCCAGGAAGGTGTGGCAACATAGCCCCCTGGCAGGGCCATGTTGCTACCCAATCCCCTGCCTGGCTTTTCCCTGGAGAAAAAAAGCCCCCACTTGCTCTGGGCTTCTGGAGCCCAGTGGCTAGCTGGGCAGCAGGGGAAGGGACCCCCAGGTGCCTAGCTTCCCCCACAGCTGGACAGATGGCATGGCAAAGGATCCCCGCATGCTGGCTCCCCCAGCCCTAGCAGGGCGGCAGGAGGAGGGATTACCACAGGCCCACTTCCCCTGCACTGGCCGGGCTGTGGGGGAAGGCGCTCCGTATGCTCAGCACTCCCACCGCTAGCTGGGTGGTGGAGAGAACAGGCCCCCCGCATGTGGCTGCAGCACGCTTTCCAGTGCTGGGGGAAGGGGCCCCCCAGCCAGCTAGAGCTGTGCTAGCCGGGCTGCAGGGAAATGCTCCCCCAGCTCCCAGCCCGCTTGCCAGGGTGTGGGGGAGACAGCTTTTGGAGTGTGTTGAAATAAAATCCAAGCCTTCCATGCAACTGGGAGGGGAAAAAAGAAGGAAACAAAATGAAAAAACAACGTATTTTACATTTTGTTTCATAGCATTCTGTTGTATTTAGTTTCATTAATTGCACAAGTATTCACTGCATCATTGAAACACATTGCAGCCTTTGAAAAATATTTAGTTTAGTACAAATGTAGCAGTAAAATAAACTCTACATTCTTTTTATATACATATGAATTTATCCTGTGCCATGGAATAGCAGTGTTGCTGCTCTTCAAGAAATGAGAACAAAAACAAACAGGAGAAACTATGTGATGAAGCTGAACTCATTGCCATGGAGCTTGAGATTGCTATTCCGGGTCAGGCTGTCACAACTGCTGAGCATGGCAATACAAAAACAGCAGGAAGACCTCACAAAATGTCCTCCAAGCAAGCTGGTCTCATTTTTTATTTCTAGTACACTGATTCAGTCATCAACACAAGATGTTCCCAAGAACACTCAACAATTGCAATGTGGCTCCTCATTCAAAAAGGTTGGACCCCTATAAAATCTGATTTTTGACTATCCTGTTCCAGACTGAATTCTTGCTGAGCTTGATAGATGATTCACCTCAAAGTCCAGTTGGCTTTCTGCACTAACGGTGTGATCCAAAGAGTGACCATTTTCTTGATGAAAAGAAATTGAACACACTTGCAGATCACTGTAGAGCCACAGGCACCAATTTGGAGATCTGGATGCAGAAGATGAAGCTCCTAAGAAACACATTTGCACCAAGAAAAAAATTGACTTCAACTTCTGAATTGTGAAGTGATCTTGGTGACTTACCGAGGGGTAACCAGTCTGTGCTGTCTGTTGTAGATATTATGTTGAGCCTTATTGTTTGTACAGTATCAAATGAGTTACTTCTCTGTGCCCCAGAGAGGATAGGAGTTCCATAATGGGAGATGTTATACATCAAAACACCTGGATAGCAACAAGGCCATTTACAATTTTGCAAAAATAAAACCACAGCATTATCCATCATTTTAGCTCATACTCTTTTTTCTGTTTGTTTGCAATGATTTATTTACATTTAAACATTCTTGGAACACATTAATGGTCTCATTCTACTAGTCACAATTTGGAACATAAGACATTTTTTAAAAAGCAACAATTGCACACATAACCAGATTTTAAATAGAGTTTCTTTCTTTTTATTTATCTATACTTATGATAGTATACAGAGTATCAGACTGGTATCTGTATTAAGGCACCAAGACTCAAAGATTTGGGACTGGGATTATCTTCCTGTATTATGTCAGATTGTTGTAAACATCCATAGAGACTTAAACTATGGTTTCAATTGGTGTGTGGATTTTTTTCTTCCTTTATATAAGAATTTGTTACAGTAATCCTGTCAGCTATTTTCCCAGTTATTACTTGGAAAGAAAGAAAGACTTCAGTTGCCTCAGTACTAATGTGACCAGATGTCCTGCTTTTATAGGGCCAGTAAAGATAAAAGGGGCTTTTTCTTATATAGGTGCCTATTCCCCACACTCTCACACATACGCACACACATTTTTCACACTTGATGTCTTGTCACACTACTTGGTAGCCCCTGGAATCACAGTTAAAGTCCCAGCTCATCCCTCCACAAATCTGAAATGGAGTCCCTGGCTCCAGGCTACACATGGGTGTCTATATAGCTATTTTTAGCCCCATAACTGGGCCTAGTCAGTTGACCTAGGCTCTGAGGGTTACTGTCATGGTTTGGGGAGGTTGCTGTGCAGCTGTACTGGGCTTTACAAACCCCATAGAGCATAGGCAGAAGGGAAATAACATTCTCTCCTATTTACAGGCAAGTATCTTCACCACCCAAACAAAACTATTAGCATTGCAAATCATGGACAGAAGCACCCAGGACAGTGATCAACAGGTGGCCACTAAGAAAACAACCAGGGGACTGAAGGAAGAATTTCAGTATCTGAAACCTTATCTTATCTTCATTAGTTCCAGAGGGGAAACTGTGCTAGTCTAGTTCAGCAAAACAAACAAGAACTATGTCTATAGCCAGCAAACTTTGTTCAGACTTCCTAGTCTGAACTAAGAAATTTGAGGTTAGTTTGAACTAACCACAAGTTCTAGTTTGAACTAATGCTTAGTTCGAACTAGAATGCATGGTTCGTCTGAAATAACTGCTTAGTTCAAACTTCCTAAATTTGAACTAAGCGTTAGTCCGAGTCTTTCTCACGCCTAGTTCGAACCAAATTTCAAACTAAGCACATAAGTCCACACTAACCCCTTAGGGTATGTCCACATGAGTCTTTTATTTCAAAACAACACTGGTTGTTTCGAAATAAAAAACTGAATGTCCACACAACGTTTTCTTATTTCGAATGACAGGCTCTGTCATTTTGAAATAAGAACCGTCATTTCGAAACAGCTTAAACCCCATTCATTTCGAAATGGCTGTTATTTCAAAATGGTTATTTCGAAATAACACCATTTGGACATGTTGTTTCAAAACAACACCATTGTTTCGAAACAACTATTTCAAAACAACATGTCCAAATGGCCTTATTTCAAAATAACCATTTTGAAATAACAGCTGTTTCGAAAGCAGGTTTTCCTTTAATTCGAATTAACATTTTCTTAATTTGAAATAACTTATTTTGAAATAATGATGTACATGTGGACATAGCCTTAGTTCTTACAGGTTTGAACTAAGCTTTCCTTAGTCTGAACTAATAAATTTCTTACTTTGGACTAGGGAAAGCATAGTGTAGCCATGGGCTAAATTAGTTTGGACTATGCCTTCTTAGTCTGGACTAATATACCAATGTAAACATAGTCAAAGAGTCTGGTGGCACTTTTAAAAACTAACAAATTTATTTATCACATAAGCTTTTGTGGGATAAAATCCCACTTCGTCAGATGCCAGAAAGTGGGAAAAACTTACACTGAAAAGAAAATTAGAGTATGGGAGGGAAAGATAAATCCTGTGATTACATTTCACTGCATCTGGTCAGATTACTTCAGCAAATCAAACAAGTTGTAGAGATTCAAACAGTGTGTAACATCATATCAGAAGTGGTAAGGTTGAGAGATGTGAGAATCACTGTTTCTAATGAAAAATAAAGGAGTCCTGCGGCACTTTTAAAGACAAATATTTGTAGTGCGAAAGCCAATTCATGTCCCTATTCAAACCAAAGCTGATGGTATCAACTTTGCATGTGAATTCTAACTCTGAAGTCTCTTTTTGAAGCCTTGACCTGGCATAAAACTGTTTAAGGAAAGGCACAGATAAATCCTTTACAGAATGGCCTGGGAGAGTAAAGTGATTGGCTTTTGAGTGTTCTTATTTCTGATGTCAGCTTTGTGTCCATTTATTCTTTTGTTCAGAGACAGTCCAGTTTCTCTGATGTATAAGGTGGAGGGGCGTTGTTGGCACATATCACATGTCCAAATTCAAAGACTTGGACATGAATTCATGAAATGTTTTGGTCACTCCAAAGATGCATTTTTTTGGTGGTGAAAACAAGTTCTGTCCAAACACTTTCTTCCAGTTCTAATCATAAAAGCTCCTGTGTTTCTTCTACTTGAATGATTGCTAAATAGAAGGGAGAATAAAACTTAATATGAATATTTGACTCTGCATGGATAGCTCCAGTGAGCAGAAAACCATAAGAGAAAAAAGTTCCTACACTGGATTACTATGTATAATTCTCCTTTGTTCGCCTGGCACAATGAAGGCTGAGAGCAGATATGGTTGCTCTTTATAAACACATCAACAGGTAAGGACCTGGGAAAGAGATGAGATATTGAAGCCAAAGGACAAGACTGGGACAAGAACAAATGCATCTAAGCCAACCGTGAATAAATGTAGTCTGGAAATTAGAAGAAAGGCTTCTAATCATCCAAGGATTGGGGTTCAACATCTCAAAGAATTCAGCCCATGTGAGAGCTTTAACTAGCTTTCCAGTAGTCTGTGACTCTTACAAGAGAGACGGGATCTGTGTTAATTTACAGAGACATTTACTGAGCAAATTGTAAATTCAGGTTGTATCACTGTCCTGCATTTATGGCAGAGATGATAGTCATCTTGATGGGTGATGAGCCTTGTGGATAGAGAGAAAGTGGTAGATGTGATATATCAAGACTTTTGATACAGTCTTGCATCACCTTCCTATTAACAAACTAGGGCAGTACAGCCTGGATGGAGGCGCTATAAGATGGGTGAAAAATTGGTTGGATAACTGCTCCCAGAGAGTAGTTATCAATGGTTCACAATCATGCTGGAAGGGCATAATGAGTGGGGTATCACAGGGATTGGTTCTCAGTCCAGTTCTGTTCAATATTTTCATCAATGATTTAGGTGATGGCATAGACTGGAATGCACCCCTTGCAATTAGGAGCGCTTGGGGCTGGCAGCGTGAAGCATGCCCTTTAATGGTGTGGCTCAATGGAGCTGCTCCAGTGCACCTGGGGCAAAGCCCCATTCACCCCACTATAGTTACAGCCCTGGCTGATGATACTAAGCTGGAAGGGTTTTCAAGTGCTTTGGAGGATAGGATCACAATTCAAAATGATTTGGACAAACTGATTAAATGGTCTGAGGTAAACAGAATGAACTTCAATAAAGACAAGTTGAAAGTGCTCCACTTAGGAAAGCACAGTCCATTGGTAATGACTGCTTAGGAACGAGAACTGAAGAAAAGGAATTGGATGTCATAGTGGACCACAAGCTAAATATGAGTCAACAGTGTAATGCTGTTGCCAAAAAAGCAAACACCATTCTGGGATGTATTAACAGGAGAATTGTAAGTAAGACAAAACAAGTAAGTCTTCCACTTTACTCCACCCTGATTAGGCCTCAACTGGAGTATTGTGTCCAGTTCTGAGTGCCAAATTCAGGAAAGATGTGGACAAACCGGAGAAAGTTCAGAGAAGAGAAACACAAATGAGTAAAGGTCTGGAACACTTGACTTATGAGGGAAGATTGAAAGAGCTGGGTTTGTTTAGTCTGTAAAAGAGGAGACAGAGGGTACATGATAACAGTTTTCAAGTACCTAAGAGGTTGTCAGGAGGAAGAGGGAGAAACGTTGTTTTCCTTATCTGCCGATGATAGGACAAGAAACAATGGGCTTAAATTACAGCAAGGGAGGTTTAAGTTGGACATTAGGAAAATATTCCTAACTGTCAGGGTGATTAACCACTGGAATAAGTTGCCTAAGCAGGTTGTGGAATCTTCATCATTGGAAGTGTTTAAGAGCAGGTTGGACAAGCACCTACCAGGGATGGTTTAAGAAGGTACTTGGTCCTGTCATGACAGTAGGGAACTGGACTCAATGACCTCTCATGGTTTCCAGTTTCTATGATTCTATGTCATAGCTGATTCTTATCTGCCTAAACTGGCCTTTGGCTTTCCAGTGCTGGGATTGCTAACATCTTTGCTTAACATGCAGAAGGTCCTGGGTTCAATTCCCAGGGGGTTGGACTTGATGATCTCATGAGGTCCCTTCCAGCCCTATGATTTGATTGGCATGCTATGAACATGCATGAAAAACTGCCCTTTGCACATCTCCCTCCTGGGCTCTTTTTGCTTGAATAACCTTTCTTCACACCTGCAGTCTAGCAAAAGTTGATTGATCTTATTCCCAATTTAGGGTCAGATCTTCAACTGGGGTAAATAAGTGGTGTGCCACTGAGCTACATATATTTACACCAGTTGAAGGTTTGGCACCAGATCGGTAAGTGGGCTTCAAAAGGTATAATCCTTTCTCTGATGTATACAGATCCTACTGATGGTCCCCCGTTCTATGCCTCTCTCTCTCGCTCTCGCTCCGAAAGTGTGTATCCTGAAAGGTGGGCCAGACAAGCTCACAGATCTTCACTGACTGCTGGCCCTTTTCTTCAGATGCAAGTCACCAGTGGCTGACCCTTCTTGGAAAAGACACTTCCACACTCATCCTTCGTGCATTAAACCACATGGGCCTGTTTTTGAATTGGGATGCTCGAGAGCTCAGCCTCTGATGTCCTCTAATGTCTAGGATTCTTGGCCAGATTCACAGCACCTTGATCTCCTTAAGTCAAATGCATCAAACCTGCCCATCAGGAGTCATGTCAAGAAAAGCATGCTTTGCTCAGTGGGCTACAAAGTCTTCAGAGCAGGACAGATCAATTTTTCTGAAGCAGGGAACCATGGAATGGATGTGATGTGAGATCCACTGGGATAAGCCAATGGCTTGTCCAAGGGCCAGCACATGAGGTCAGCATTCAAGTTAGCACGGCCAATACTTAGCATACATGAGTTCAGTGTACAAAGTGAGGACTTCATGAGTGAATTCTGCCTGCATTGACATCTCTACGTTGCGGCCACACTCACTCCCCAGAAGCCCCCAAGCCAGTCAGCAGAGGTGAAGATTTATTCCTGCCTGGCTATGTGGTTTTAACCACAATTGCAAGCTTTGGGAGCTAAGCTGCTGGTCCAGGCCCTCTGAGAGTTGCCCTTGGCAAAGCAGAGAGATGGAGAGGGTGTTACACACATGCAGCAGTGAAAAGACAGAGACAAGATCAATGCCTGGGAGAGAAGGAAGTGAGATTTTTGGCATGGCAAAGCAAAGCGCAGGGAGAAGCAAAGATTTCTCCTGCCAGAGAGAGGCTGTTTTGTTTTTAAATAGCATGCCCCAGGGATCAGCATGAGAATGGCCACACATTTTTTCCAAATTCACTCCTTGAATCACGTTGAAGGCAGGATTTCCAAGTGTAGGAGTGACACAAGGTTAGGAACGTTGCTGCCCTCCTCAGGGAGCCTGGGCTTGTTTACACAAACAGGAAACAAACTGGTTATTTTTTAAGGTAATCATTGTATTGCCAGAGCACAGTGGGTCTGCAAAATCAGAGACTGAAAAAGGAGATGAAATCTGTACTAATGCTAGAATCAGAAAACAGTAAGGGGATGAGTGTAAGGCCTGTTTTATGCTGTTCTGCCCAGCTCAGATGGCTCTCACGCTCTGTGTCACTATTGTCCATATTTATAGCATGCTTTTGGATGCTATAAATCATCATCATCTAATAAGGATGCAGTCTGGGTCTTGGCTCATAAAAGATGCACCATTTCTGAACACTGTTGCCATTTGGATGTCTGGATGGGTGGGTAAGTGTAGAAAAGAATGCCTAAATTCTGCCACGCAGACAAGAGGACAGAAATCCTCCAAGGAGAGTGATGTGGCATGAGCCCATTCTTCTGGCTGTGTGCATACTCTGAAGGCTGTATTTTTTAGGATCCAGCGTGACCTCATCCATGAAGTCAGCCCACAGTTCCTGATGTCATGAAGTGCAACCATTTTGAGTGCAGACTGATTGAGCTGACACTGTTTCCTACTCAGAACATTTCTGTCGGCTCTGAATTTACAATCTCTATGGCAGACCAGAAGAGATTTTCCCACTTGACCATGGCATGGGAATCTACTCCCAAACTTATCAGGGTCAGTTCTCATTGTGCTCCACCAATACTCTAACCTATTTTTCTTATGCCTCTTCCGATGCAGGTTATTTGGGAATCACAGCCGTCCTTGGAGGTCTTTCAGGAACAATGCATTGGTAACTGTGGCTAGTGTGTGACTATTTTTCTCACACATTCATCAGCACCATAATCCGTTGCCCGGGCTGTCTCCCTCTCTGTTATTCCGAAAACTAGTTTTATGCGAGTCAACCACACCTGTCAGCCCCTAGGCTGAAGACCCGATCTTGGATGTATCCAGCTGTGTGAGTGATTGGAGAACTTTGTAATAACTTTCATTATTAAATGGTTGCTTGTCTGTTAGTTAGTACTATGGACAAGCAACGAATAAATAGCTGTCTAGCATTTAATTCTTTGATTAGGTATGAGGCAGGAATCAAAACTAGGTTTTATTATACTGGTACAACAAAATCTAAAATGACCTTCAAAATATGGGTGTCTTATCTGATTAAGACTTTGCATTTTTATCTCTGACAAATAGAAATGAGCTAGCTTTAAAGATTTTGGCCAGCTTGACATTTTTACTGCTCCCAATGGTAATATCCCTCATAATGGCTGCAGTTGTAAAATCCACTTAATTGTCCTAGAAGTCCAAATCTGTTGATTTTTAATAAGATACTGGACACCCAGACGCCTTGGGTTACTTGGAAAACTTCAGTTTCTAGGAGAAGTCTTTTGAACTGGTGAAAACAGCTGGTGTTTGGCTGAAAATTTAACAAACAAACAAACAAAAAGATTAATCTAAAAGCTTGTTTCTTAGGCTCCCCAGGTTGTATGTCTCTGACTCATTATGAACTGAAGTGATCCGGGAAAGCACCTTAGGCACATTCTTAAATTTTTAAGCATGTGGTTAAGTCCACTGATTTTAATGGGTGCACTCACATTCTTAAAGTTAAGTATGTGCTTAAGTGTTCTGCTAGATTTAGGCCAAAGTGCTCCATACCAGGCAGGACTGAGCCCAATTCAGTTGACATGAAGAACTGCTCTTTGTTGATCAGTGGTGTCAGGAATAAGCCAAACACCTTAGACATTAACAAACAAGGAGTCTTGTGGCAATTAAAGACTAACAACAGATTTCGAGGGAGAAAAATCCCACTTTGTCAGATGCATCTTCAAAGCATCGGATGAAGTGGGATTTTTCTCCCACAAAAGCTCATGCAATAAATATATTTGTTAGTCTTTAAGTGCCACTGGACCCTGGTTTGTTTGTTTGTTTTACTGAACTAGACTAACACAGCTGCCCCATTGTATCTTAGACATAGACAGGCAAGGGAGCTTTTAGATATACAAATGTGTTGTGCCAAAGCTCTACAAGTCTAGTATGGAGAAGTTTGTGCACAAGCACACATTCACAGAGAGAGAGAGAGAGAGAGAGAGAATACTAATGAATGGGAATCTCGGCCAGTACAAGTATATTAGGCATACCATTTATGTAAGTGTTGGGAAGTTACGTTAACTCAATGTACTAACACTACCCTTGATTCTACCCACTCCTGTCAAGTATCCCATAACGCCTGGCATTAGCTGAAGTAAGCTTTGGCTTAAGTGGATAGGAAAACTGTCAAGAGCAGGACATAGGAATATTTTACTACAGCAACAGCTAGGGAGTTATTCTCACATGCTAATATTGCCAAGATCTAAAGGGGCAGCCGTGTTTGTCTAGTTCAGTAAAACAAACAAACAAGGAGTCCTGAGGCAGTTAAAGGCTAACAAATATATTTATTGCATGAGCTTTTGTGGGAGAAAATTCCACTTTGTCAGATGCTTTGAAGATGGGGGATCTTACAGAATGGGAGGAAATAAATGCAGGGAAGTGTAAGTCATGGGATCAGGTCACACTGTAACAGCAAATCAAACCAGTTGTTAAGATTCAAACACTGGGGAACAGCATACAGAAGAAGATGAGGTCAAATCACCTATTGTAATGAGAGAAAAATCCAGTGTCCCTATTAAGCCCTGATGCAATGCAACCAAATTTGCAAATAAATTCAATTTCAGTAGCTTCTCTTCAAAGCCTTGATCTGGTATTCATCTGTCTGAGCACAGCAATTAGTAAATCATTAATGAAGTGATCATGGAGATTGAATGGCAGATCCACTGGTTTTAGGGTGTTGTGATTTCTGATGGCAGATTTGTGCCGTTATTCTTTTGTGCAGAGACTGTCCTGTTTGTCCAATATATAAGGCAGAGGAGCATTTCTGGCACATGATGGCATAAACCACATTGGTGGATGAGCAGGTGAATGAGCCTTTGATGGAGTAGCTGGTTTTATTAGGTCCTGTAACAGAGTCTTTTGTTCAGATATGTGGGCAAAGTTGGCAGCATGGTTTGTTTCAGGAATATATGCCCCCTTTAATGGTTCTGTTGCTAGGATCTGTAATTGCTGGTAAATATCTGTTTAAGGTTGTGGGGAGAGGAGCAGCTGTCTGTAAGCAAGGAGAGGTCTGTATCCCAAGGCTTGAGAGAGTGACAAAGTGGGATTTTTCTCCCACAAAAGCTCATGCAATAAATATATTTGTTAGTCTTTAAGTGCCACATGCTAGTATTGCAATGTCCCAAAGGAAAAGGACAAGAGATAGGAATGTTCTCTGTTTGCACAAACTGAGGAGGTGCCTTCATGTCCTTGGTCTGTGAATGCATGTGTTCAGAACAGAGAGATAAGGAGCACACCATGACACCAGAAAAAACAAGGTAGAAAGTGAATGGGTTAAATCTCATTTGGGCAGTGCATAGTACCTTTTGTACCCTATAAGGATGTGACTTTGGGATCATGCCTTCTGTGTACAGTGAATGTGACAATGCTGCATGAAATGGCTTCCCAGAGGTAAGTATCAACTTGAACCTTTCTCCTGTACTCTCGTATTATTGGCTTACACCAATAAACCTGACTTATAGTGCTGTTTCAGACCAGGTCTTTGCTGCCAGTGAAAGTCGGTGGCAGTTTTGCAAGCTATACAAAGTAGTTTGTATAACTTACGATGACTTCCTAACTCCCCTTCAGCACAGTGTCTGCACTGCTCTGTGCTCAGGAAATGCATTCCCTTCAACACAGTGCCACACCATTTAAGGGCAGGGTTAATTGGACAAGGTAAAAAGAAGGGCAACAAAAATAATTAAGGGTATGGAACAGCTTCCCCATGATGAGAGATTAAAAACCTTTGGACTTTTCAGTTTGGAAAAGAGATGAGTAAGGGGGAATCTCGCAGAGGTCAATACATTTGCGAATGGTATAGTGGAAGTGAATAAGGAAATGTTATTTACTCTTTCACATACCACAAGAACTAGGGGTACCAAGGAAATTAACAGGCAGTAGGTTTAAAACAAATGAAAGTACTTCTTCACCCAATGAACAGTCAGCTTGTGGAATTCATTGCCAGGGGATGTTGTAAAGGCCAAAAGTAGAACTGGTTCAAAAAGAACTGGAGAAGTACCTGGAGGATGAGGCCATCAATGACTAAAAACCAAAATGGTTAAGGATGCAACCTAATGCTCTGGGTAGCTCTAAATCTTTGACTGTCAGATGACAGAGGATGTATTCCTTGATAAATGGCCCTGTGCTGTTCATTGTCTCTGAAGCATTGACCACTACCAGAAGACAGGATGCCACGCTAGATGGACCATTGATCTGACCCACTATGGCTTTGCTTATATAATGTCTGCTTGGTGCATCTTTAATGGTGCATGAAACATGCATAGTGATGAAGGCAACAACCCAGGCTATCTCATCAAGTGTTCCTCCCCCTTTGCTGGAGCTGATGGAACAAGCTATAACGCACGGAGGAGGGATAATCTGGTGACTGGGGTATTGAGCTGGGGCTATGTCTACACTTAGATTGTTAAATCTATCTAACCTAAATTGATCTAATTGAATTGAAATAAAAATTATTAGATTAACTTAAGTTAAATCAATTTAACACGCTCCCACTAGAAACCCAAAGCGAAGTAGGATGTCCATGGACAGGACTTCCTTGTTTGATTTAGAAGAGGGGCACCATGGCAGGCGTGGCAAGAGGGCCCCCAAGAAGGGCCATGCCTACACACAATATATAGAAATAGGAAGGCATCCTGGGAGGGAGAAGGGCAAAAAGTGTTAAATCAAAATAAGTTAAATCGAAATAACATGGCTATACCGCATTATTTTGAAATAATAATTTCAATTTAACCATCATTTTGATATAAAGCAATGTTTTTTATTATTTTGAAATGACTGATCCTTATTTTGAAATGAGGGAGTTCCTCATTTCAAAATAAGGAAAGCTAGTGCAGACATGTACTACTTTAAGTCAAAATATTCATCATTATTTCGATTTAAAGAGTAACAGTAGGCATACCCTGGGACTTGGTAGCCCTGCACTCAAGTCCCTGCTCTGTCATGGCAGCCTTTGTGAGGCAATTGGCCTCTCTGTGCCTCAGTTCCTCTTCAGCAATGGGCCATGTAAGCACCTAAGAAAGTACAGTTGGTTCTGAAGATGGTGATTGTAGAAAAGGCATTCAGGAGACCACAGTGCCACCTTGTGGGCAAGAGCACAGCTGACCAAAGGAAGAAAATGAGAACCAGGAAACTAAAGGATGGAGGTGAGAACAACAGGATAGGTTCTAATCAGTATTTTGTCAAAATCAATAGGTGACTCTTTGTCATACCCAGATGAGGATCTGACCTCATCACAGAGAGAAAGGATCTGTTAGAGAGAGAGAGAGAGAGAGAGAGAGAGACCAAATCCAACTGATGGCTAAAGTGCACAGAAATGAGAGAAATGCAGTTCATTAACGGTATTAATCCAATGCTGAGGGAATCAATGCTGGCATGCACTTAGTGCAGGGGTCTCAAACACACAGCCTGTGGGCTGCATGTGGCCCCTAAAGCTAGGTCATGTTGCCTGTGATGACATGATTGTTACTGATATTTGCAATATCATTGTATTAAAAGGTTTCAGTGGTGCGGCCCTCGGGCTAACATATTAGTCCGCATGCGGCCATCTGCTAGTCCTCATGTGAGCCTCATGGTGATTTGAGTTTGAGACCCCTGACTTAGTGCCTTTAATTTGAACACCTGATAGGATTTCAAAAAGTCATATTGTTCCCATCCTAGCAACTGGGAAAAGGAGGCACAGAGACAACAAGTAGCTTGTTCAATAAATCAACATCCAAATGGCAATCAGAGTTTCACCCTTCTCTGGGATTAGTGTAGTCTGAATAAAAACTAGCCTGAATATTCATTTATTAGATGAATACTGAAGAAATGATATCTGAAGAAAGTCCAGTGACACTGTAAAAATGATTTGAAGGGAAAGTTTAACTAAAGGAAAAAAATGCCTGGAAAAAGTAGGAGGGATGGCAGAACAAAGGAAAATGATCTGAAGAATGCATGATGCTAAAAGGAGAAATCATACCAAATAAAAAACAATAGTGAAAGGCATTACATGAAATGTTGTGTCCAGCTCTCCAGAAGGAAAGAACAGAACTATAAGAGTTCAGCAAAGGGTGACAAGAATGATTAGGTCCCTGGAGAGGGCTTTTGTACAAAGAAAAATCAACCACTATTGTGGCTGTTTAGCTCAGAGAGAAGGCAAAGAAGCGGGCACATGAGAAATTTATATAAAAATATAAAAGAGGAGAGAGATGACACCCTGGGTATGCCTATATCTCAAATTCCATAACAGAAGAATATGGGCATATTTGATAGAATATTTGATAGCACTGGAAAGCTGGAAGTGGCAAAACTGATCAGACAAAGCACATTTTATGCAACGCATAATTAACTTATGGAACCTGCAGCCAACAGATGTCCATCAGGCCAAGAACTTAGGAAGGTTCTTAAAAGGATTGGATAGCAAGAACATCCATATAAAATGATTAGCTCTTATCCTCCAGGCAGAGCCGCTCTATTAAAAGGCGTGTTTTGCGGGGCTGGTCCCAAGCACCGCTAATTGCAAGGGACGTGTTCCAATTGGAACACAGCCTGGGTGCAAACAGAGTGTTACAGGTCTGCCTCCAGGACATCAGCAGCAAGGAGATGAGGAAGAATCAGTCCATTAATGGCCTGCTCTGGAGCATCTTGTGCCTCCCATAGAAGCCTCTGGTGCTGCTCACTGTTGAAGAGAGGAAACTGAACTGGATAGACCATGCATCTGATCCATGTGGTGATCTCTATGTTCCTATTTAGAGAATAAAGGTGTAAAGGGCCAAAGCAGGTATCAAGGTTATTAAAGTAAATAAACAGCTATAACTGAAAATAAGAGAGGAAGGAGAAAGGAGGGGGAACAGAGAAGACTCTAAAGAGAAAAGAATGAGAGGCGAACAGAAAGGGAGAAGAAAATGAGAGAAGATTGAGGGGGCAAAGTTAATATAAAGATCAGGGTAGAGTAAGAATTAGGGTTAGGAACTTCTGAGCAAAACTTCCTTTTCTCTTTTCATTGTTCTAGTTCAGCAGAGTGGCAGAGTGGGGCACCACCTGTCCCATAAAAGGGACAGAAGACCTGGGAAACCACAGACGGACTGGTTGAAAGAGGCAGATGAGAAAGGAAGAAGACTGTAGAAAAGTGGAAAGGTAGGGGCAGAAGGGTGATGAAGAAATGGGGCGGGCAAGGAAGAGTGGGCAGTTTGGGAAATGTGGGTGAGGAGTGTGGTGGACTGTATAAACCCCTTGCATTGACCAGTGGCGTTCTGGGCCCATGGGACTGCATTCTGCTGCACCACTAGGCCTGCTCCAACTGGAGGATGGGTTTAAAAGGGAGCCCTCCAGCTCCTAAGGAGAGCAGGCAGGAGAGAAGGACAGGCCTTTCTTAGGAGAGCCAGAGTAAAGACTCAGCAGGGTCCTTACTGCCAGGAAGAGACCTGCAAATGACAGCCATGCCAGGGCACAGCAAGGGGTTCAGGGAGGACATGTAGTGAGAGATGGAAAGAAGGCATCTCTCTTGGCCTGAAGATTGAGACTCCTGAGAGGCTGAGACCTGAACTGGGAGCCTGACTGACTATGGGGTACTCAGGCACTGCAGTTTGCTTAAAACCCTGACTAGGGGAGAGCAAGGCAGCCTGCTAGGCAGGGGAAGTGCAAGTCAAAAACAGACCACTGGGAAGCTGGGGCTCACCTGCAAAGAAGGCAGCCAGCTGCTGAGCCCCACTGGGCTGAAAATACAGTTGATTTTCTTATTTTCTGTTGGACATTAGGTG
Organism: Podocnemis expansa; assembly: GCA_007922195.1. NCBI lineage: Eukaryota > Metazoa > Chordata > Testudines > Podocnemididae > Podocnemis > Podocnemis expansa. The sequence goes on along the minus strand of ML682022.1, from coordinate 7,349,843 downwards.
ACAGAATTTGAGGCTTTGTGTATGGATGAGCAGTAGGAAGTGGTCAGGGTGGCAGCCTCAAAACATGCCTGAGGATTAGATGTTGCCTTCTGGTGGAGAAGGAGGATCCAAGTTCCCCTACCCACCACCAGGTTTGTAGAGGAGCATAAATTCCCTTAATTTCCCCTTAAAGATCGGGAGAAGATAGACATGTTGTGAGCTCTGAGTCAGGAACATGCCAGGGCCTGAAGGTGAACTGAAGATCCTTTCTGTCATTAGAACCTTAGACTAAATCTATTTTATTGGCCACTGTTACCCCAGAAGAGAAAGGAACCACAACAGCATGGGAGTGAATGCCAGCAAAGGACACCTCAGCTAGGGGAGAGAGGAGAACCATTGACCTAACTGTTAGGGGGGTACCACAGGTAAGCCCAGGACTTGTCACAAAAAAGAAAAGCAGAGATGGATGCAGAAGGTGTAAAAAATTGGGTTGAGGGACAAAGAGAAAGAAAAGAGCTGGTGCCAAGGGGAAGGGAAATGGGTAAGTGAGAGATGGGAAGGGAAAGAAAAGGAAGCGGTGAGTGCTTCCTTGCTTCCACCCCTCCCTCCCCAGTCCCCAGCATAGCCATCTCCAGTGGCCCTTGCCTTTAACCTTTAGACGTGTTTCCCCAGAACTGGTGCAGGAGCCCCCGGATCCTGAATTCAACCATGCCCCCCTCGTTCCTATGTTGTACCTCTGGAGACTGCAGTTCATTCTCCCAGACAGCCTTCTACCTAACAACTCTTGTGTGTAGTCTCTGTGCAGAATGGAAGCCACTCCATGAAATTCCTTGCCAAATCCCAATCAGCAATGGCTTGTTGGCATGGTGAGAATGCAATATGCTGCTTGCATAGGATGTGGGATGAGGAGGAATATTTCCACGGTGAATTCTTCCCAGCACTGAAGCCTCATTCCATCTGGGATTCTGACAGGCAGAAGCTGGGACCAGAGAGGTCTTCTGCTGGCATTTGACAGGCCAAATTTACTGACCAGCAATGGGACAAACTCTTGGGGTCTGATTCCACTGGCTGGTTAAACCTCCATGCTCACTTCCAAGGGGGCTATTGGTAGTGTGGGGACCCCAGGATTCGACCCACAGGGCTGAGGCATGAGCCCTGCTCCCCAGAAAGTTGTGGAGGTGTGTTATCTCTGTTTCTCAGTAAAGCTCCAAAGCTGGAGAGTGACTTCATATACAGGAGTGGTTTTCAAACTTTTCTCCTCAGGATCCAGCTGAAAAAAAATAATTTATGCCTGCAACCCAACAACTACATCTTTGAGCAATGCATTCCAGTCTTTTGGGGGCAGCAGCAAAGGGTGCTGTAACCCAATACCTGAAGGTCTCTGACCCAGTACTGGGTCTAGACCCTAAGTTTGAATTTCCAAAGGGATAGCCATGTTAGTCTACTCCAGGAAAAAAAACAAGGAGTCATGTGGCACTTTAAGACTAACAGATTTATTTTTCACATGAGCTTTCATGGGAGAAAATCGCACTTCGAAACTTCTAATATAGAGTAAATGCTGCTGCTTCCATGAATGAAATGGTCCCTCACACTGGGCTATGTGTGACCCCATTTAACAGCTAAGCTGTTCAGGTCTGACTGTTGAAGAATAACTGAGGAACAGGCAGGAACCAGACATGAAACAAGGAATGGAAACTCATCACCTGCCCCGTCCCTAGCTCCTAGCACCCCGCTGGCCAGACTTGAAGCTCAGAGCCACGGCTCAAAATGCACGAGGCTGCCTTGCTGGATGGGGATTTGCCTTTCTGTCCTTCATCTGCCTTGGGGACTGTAGAAAAAGTGCTGATTACTCAGTGGCTGTGTTCACACACAGGCATTATTTCGATACAAGTTGTGTCGAAACAACTTGTATCGAAATAATGCCTTATTTTGAAATAACTTAATTCGAATTAACAGTTTGTTAATTCGAATTAAGGAAAAAAGCTCAAAGCGAAATAGCAGTTTCAGGCAACAGTTATTTCGAAACAAGTCACTGTTGTTTCGAAACAACATGTTCAGATGGCATTGTTTCGTCCCCACATGGGGTTTAAGTTGTTTCGAAACAATGCTGTTGTTTCGAAACAACGGGTGCCATTGTTTCGAAACAATTGTGCATCGTGTGAACAGGGTATTTCTTATTTCGAAACAACCTCTGTTGTTTTGAAATAAGAGTGCTGTGTGAACACAGCCAGTGAGACCCAGTCTTCCTTCTCTGTCAGTGGTGAACCCAGCATAGAACTGCATGGTACTTGAGAGAGAGAGGTAACACTGAGATCCTAATCAGCTGACTGATGCACCTGAACATGCCATGGCATATTTCTCAAGACCCAGGAGGTTCTCTCCAAATTCTAGCTTGTGTAATTCTACTCTGCCCTTTACACTTCCTTGTTATTTTCCATTGGACAGCATGTTCCTCACCTCACTACAGGATGACATGAGGTGGAAGGTGATGGCTGCTTCCTGCTCCATCCACTGCATTTCTTCACCCTTTCCTCATAACAACGTGAGCACCCAATAGTGGTTAGCATGATGCATATAGGGGCACATGCTCGACTACATCTCCTCCATGCACTCAGAGAGAAGTGGTTTTCTGGAAAGCAGCCTGGGTCTTCATATCTTATTGGACCTTTTATAGGTCTATAATCCACTGAAATTATTCCAAATGTAGACCTTTGACTTTAACTTGCAAACTAAAGCTTGAACTAATAGCATGGTTCTCTCTTTCTGAGATGTGGAGCTAGCCAGATGTTTGTTTTGGCGTACATGGCCCTTGATGTCTTGCATTATAGCTCCCAGCTTTGCCCCCCCCCCCCAGCCCTCTGCTACTCCCAAAGGCCTCCTTCTCAATAGCCATGGGAAACAGCCTTGTTGTGGTATTTCCAACAGGAAAATATGTCCTTGGCTTTTGAAAACAGCACACAGAAATGTTTTCTCATGGTCTTCTTGCTAGAAATGGTAACTTCCATCATTCAGGCCTAGAGGGCTTGTTAGCTGGATCTCAGTGGAGAACCATTCTTCAGACTGTATCATAGGCAGCAATCCCCTTGTCATCATTAATGTTAAGATTTAAAGGCTCTAGCTGAAATCAGAGGCCTGTTGGGCCAAGTGATGTACATTTTGTTACACTGAGACGTGCCAGTGGCTACATAGGTTACAGAGTTAAATCGAATCAATGGGTGTACTAAGCATCTCCCATTCAGGTTAAATGACAGACTCATTAAATGACCCTTTATTAACAGTAACTGAAACCCCAGTGACTTGGCCATGCTGGGTAAAACATTTCCATTATGGACAATAAATGAAGTGATTGGGCCAGCTGTGTGGGAAAGACAGAGACAGAAGCATGAGAGCAGAAAGAAAGAAGCAGTCAAAAAATCCAAGGGCAAACAGGACAAGCAGTGGGAATGTGGCCCTGAGAAAAGCCAAGAAAGATTTTTTGGGCTAAGTATTGATTGGAAATGGGCTTAGAACTGTGAGCGAAGACACCATCTCTCATTGGTTTATTCCTCCTGTGCTCAGGGAAACTGGACTTTGTGCACTCTTTTTAAATAAACAGAACTGCATCAGAAGACACACTTGACTCCAGCACCAATTTCTCATCCTAACTGGCACAACCAACAAGACTCCTTATTTTCCCTAGCAGGGTAACAATATAGTCAGAGACAATGTCTTCCTCAAAGAATTCACAAGCCAAAGATATGATTACCCTCTCCATCTTACAGATGGGGAACTAGTGCACAGAAAGACAAGATATGGAATCTTCAAAAGAACCCACCTGGCTTAGGAACACAAGTCCCATAGAAAGTTAATGTGCTTCTAACTCCCTTAAGTGCTGGAAGAGAGGCCCTGCCTGTGACCGTGTGGGTGAATTTATCCTTGGAGGAAAGTGTTGCATTGACAGATGTTAGGAAACAGTGTCCTTTGTGGATCCAAAGACTGGTGCAACTTGAGTAGTCCAAGCTCTCCCATCAGCCCCTGTCACTGTGCTCCAGCACTGACCTGGTGGGATTACCTCTCTCAGTGTCTAATTCTGAAATTATTCTATAATCTCAGACACCATATCATTCACACTGTTCCATTTGCCTTAGGCAAGAGCACACCGTTCTGGCAAAGAATCTCATCCCTTATTCTTGCGCTCCTGTATGGAGAGATTTTGATAGACCAATAAAAGGGCCAGGGACTGCTTGATAGTGTAACATTGATTACGATAGTTGTTAACAGCTACCAAAATTGTTAGACTTTTCTGCAGGCCTATGCAGCCTTAGCATGACTAAGCCAGGAGGGGAAGGGAGCCTTTTCCTCAGCTTTCACCTGACTTTGCACTCCCACCCCTCAGTGAAGGTTCTGGTGGAATCCGAGTTTTAGGAGAAAAGCAAGAAGCTTAGATATGCCCTCAAGGAGGTGTTTGTCCAGGCCTCAAGACATGCAAATTCTGCAGGAATATGTTTAGTTAATTAGTATTGTGAGGCAACCACTGGTCTACCTTTTGAAACTGCTTGCCCAACAAGTTTTTCTTGACATGTCATTGTCTGCTCACAAGGATAAACAGAAGTGGAGAAGTTTGGACTCTGGGACCTCTTCCTGGCCCAGTTTTGGGTGTACGCCAACAGCAGATGGAAGACCAGCCAATCAGAAAGCCACCACTGTATTGCTCAAGAGCCTCCTCAAGCTTTGGTAATTATGGAGGGTTGGGGTGTTTTACTGACTTGTGTTAGTGCTGGAGACTAAGTAAAGTAGATCTTTTAAGTGAGACCACTCTTATATTCTACCATTTCTACTGGCTTGTCTACCTCCTATACACTCGTGACTCTGGCTGATCATGACTATTAGATTTATTTCCTAACATCATCTCAAACGGAGTGAGGCTACCAAAAGCTTTGGTTTGATAGAACCCTGGATAACCGTCCCTTTTCCCAAAATATCCTGTGAGACATCACCTCCTGTTTTTGTCACTAAATTGTCTGATCAAAGTGTCTGGGGTGGGTGTATTTTCCCTCTCAATCATTGAGCAGGACAAGGGCTTAGGAAAAAAACCAGAAGCATTTTACCCTTACACCAGGTTTCAGTTGTTGGGTATTTGGGCTAATGTACTAGTCCTCATGAGGCCCTCATGATGATTTGAGTTTGAGACCCCTGCCTTACACCGTTGACCTTGCTCTCTCCAGTCAACTTAAAAAGAAACTCAGCCTCTATGCATCTCTTTGCTTCTTAATTCTTTCACTTAACTCCCAGTGTGCTCCTGCCAACCATCCTGGAATCATGAATGGTCCAGGTTCTTCAAAGTCACTAGTGCCTGCTTTGCTGAAATAGACAAACACAGCTACCCTTCTGGAACTAGTGATTGTAGGTGCCCAACCTGTAACATCTTAGAAGGACCTGATTTTCAAAAAATACTGAGCACTCACCTTCTGAAAATCAGGCTTCTTTGGAGTAGCTCAAGTTCAGCACTCAAAATGAAGAGCTGATTGAAAAACCTTTGGCCATAAGGAATTCCCTTTTTATAAATCATATCCCTGTGAGAAAGTCCTATTGGTTCCCATGGAGAACCTTCATATTGCCATTGAATTGCTTTGTGTTTGAAATCATTCTATAGAAGTAAGTGGGGAAATATATCTCAGCTATAGAATTCCTATAGGATGGCTGGAAAAAAACTGTGTGGGAAGGCTTTCTCATTCGCTCATCAGTTCCATAGGTGATTAGAGTCATTTCTTGGTAGGGCCTCTTGGTTTCATCCCTATTTAGCACTATAGGACTTTTTCATTAGGTCACATATGTTCTCCTAAGGACTTAAGTTGTTTCTACTGTAGAAGAGGCCAGATGGAGTCAGCGGATGCCACTCCACAATCCATTAGCAGGGGGCTACGAGACAGCAGTGTGAGGCTTTGCTAGAGAGCAAACACCCTGCAGTGCACAGCCAATGCTAGGTCAACAAATGCAGGCATTGGACGTGGAAGGGAGCCGCTAGTTTAGTGATGAATGATGGTCTCATCCTCACCCCAGCCCTTCCTGCACGGCAGTTTTTTGCAGTACTTCCCCAACAAGAAACTCAGCATGAACAAACAAGCAGGTACAGACTGGGCTGAGAAATGTGAGAGTTAACACAAGTCCAGAAAGCAATCACCATAGATCAGGCAGGAGAAAGGTTCGGAGCCCGGTGACTGATGCTGGGCCTCCTACTGGCTTGTCATGGCCTGCAGGTGGGCGTGTGTGTAGCAGCGTATGGAAGGCATGAAACTGGGTAGTCAATGAGAGGGGCTGAACTTGATTAAAGGCCCTGGCATTAGGGTCCTGACAAGTGACTTAAAATTGTAGAATCATAGGGTTGGAAGGGACCTCATGAGATCATCTAGTCCAACTCCCTTCCAAAAAAGCAGGACCACTCTCACTAAATTATCCCAGCCAGGGTTTTGTCTAACTGAGCCTTAAATAGCTCCAAAGATGGAGATTCCACCACTTCCCTGGGTAGCCCATTCCAATGCTTCACAACTCTCCTAGTAAGAAAGTGTTCTTAATATCCAACCTCGACCTCCCTAGCTGCAACTTGAAACTCCTTGTTCTATCCTCTGTTACTACTGAGACCAGCCGAGCACCATCCTCCTTGGAGCATCCCTTCAAGTAGTTGAAGGTTGCTATCAAATCCCCCCTCAGTCTTCTCTTCTGCAGGCTAAATAAGCCAAGTTCCTTCAGTCTTTCTTCCTAGCTCTTGTGCTCCAGCCCCTGGATCATTTTTGTTACCCTCTGCTGGACTCTTTGTAATTTGTCTGCATCCTTTTTGTAGTGGGGAGCCCAAAACTGGACACAGTACTCCAGATGCAGCCTCACTTACATAATAGAGAAATGGGGGAGGGCTACAAAAGGCATAACAGGATGATACCTTCCAAAGATGGAAACCACGAAAGACAGAGCAGGAAAAGGAGCTGAGTGGAACAGATGTACCTGCCTGTGAACATATCCACAGGCACATGAGCTTAGTAAAGCCTTGTAATAAATTATCGAGAGAGACTGTGGAATTTCCATCACTAGAGATTTTTAACAGCAGATTAAACAATCATCTTTCGGGGTGGTCAAATTAATACTTTGTCATGCTTTAGGTTATTGCCATACCTGTACATATGAAAACATGTGCCTGTATATAGACACCTATAGATAGACACATATAACAGACATGTACACATGCAGACATAAACATCACACACACACTCTCTTTCACCCTGTGTCATCACTCTCTATAGATACATCAGCATTTTTCAGGCTTATGTTTATCACCACAGGGATGCTTGGCCAACAAAAGGACATTGCGCACAGCCACATAAATGCCCTGGTTTGTAACAAAATTAGATGCTTTGGGTGGGTTTCTCATGTCTGTGACAGACCCATGATTCATTTCCAAGCTGACGCAAAGAAAAACCTGGCCAGGGAAAAAAGGAGGGTACTTCCCGTACAAAAATAAGGCCTTATATAGGAAGATCTTCTCTTAAGTACATTGTGCCGCAGTGAATCACTTTCTGCCCCACCAATCAGGCCAGTGTTGTGAAAGCCAGACTTGGCCTATGGAAATTTCATCCCTTAAGTCAAATATTGCTTCAAAGTTAATGACAAACAAAATCTATTTTTGCAGTGGGCTTGTTTAAAACATTTCCCCTTAATACTCTTGAAACAGCCATAATTGAAAACAGTCCTTTGAAATGTCAGCTCATACTTCTTTAATTATATCCTGTGCAGTCTGTTTGCAGTTACCGACCATCTGAAAAGCAGACTTTACCCAAGGAGATTGGGACTGAAATCAGAAAACATTACCCTTCTGAGGCATCAGTCAAGCCAACTAACTTTAATCATTAAAGAAACCTTCTTCTAAGATTTATTTGCCATTGTAGGGCCAGTTTGAGTGCAGACTGGCACAGATAGAAAAGGTAGAGCAGATAGTGGGAGAGAAAGACAGAAAGTATCCTCTTCTGTTGCTGTGTACACTATGTGAGACTATATCCCAGAGCAAGGTTAGTTTCCCAAAGTCATCTCCTCTCGAAGCTTCCCAAAGGAGCTAGGCCCCCACAGGGAGGAATAGGCTACATATGCTGCTCCTAGGCAGCTCTAATTTCCATCTAGGCAAGGGTTGGAAGAGCTGGTAAATCAGGAAGCCAGTAGCAAGTCTGACAGTCTCCTCCTCCAGCTTCCCTGCATCAGCAGATCTGGCCTCAGAAGCAAAAAATGGCTCCAGGTCCTTAGAACAACCAGGAAGTTCAGACTCCATTGCCCTTCTCCAGCCTTCCCAGAACTGATAACTAAAATGTGTTCAAAGCAGGTGTGTCAGGACGAGCTGTTAAACAAGTTTGTCCTAAACAAAGGTATGTGTATTTACTTCCATTTACAGATAAGCTGTAAATAGGCCCATTGCATTAATTAGGGGTAGAGTCAAACCTTCTGTTATGAAATGGGGAAGAAGGCAGTGTAGTATCTACACCTACCAGGAGAAAGATGCTTGGTCTGAGTTTTACTTTTCAGAAGACTCTTCTTCAAAGATTTACTGGGCTATCAAGACAGGGTGGCTGACCCTCACATGATAAGAAACCAAATCAAGCAGTTGTATACAATATGGCTGTATTATAGGAATGGGTAGAGTGTGGTCTTTTCTGATAGGACATGCAAGTAGTTAATATCATTATGAAGTGTGTGTATTAACACTATGCAAGGAATTATGGATATTCATTGATAGTACAATCTGCCCAGACTGGACGGCATGCCATGGCTTGTTACCTGTCTCCTCTGCAAAATAAGAATGGAGGAATCAACATAATTGAAACCCCATGTGCATACAGGAAGATGGTAAGCCCACAGGAAGGGAAGAAATGCATGAGGTCATCCTGCATATTGAAACCCAATTCTCTGAACTTTGGAAGTTATAAGGAAAGACCAAAGCCATCTCTGACATCCATCACTAGACAGCCAGAGGGGGCCAGAGTTCTTGCAAACTGAGAAAGATGGGTCCTTCACCCAAAGAGGGGGTTGAGGCCTCTCAGGCAGAATATAGATAAGAAATATGTTTAGGAAAAGATCTTTCACCTAAGTAGACAAGGAAAGCCAGCATCCTTATCCTTTTGTAAAAGGTCCTGACTGGAGAAAGTCAGCCATGGCTGGGAAGAGGATTAATAGGTGAGAGAAACCCTCCTGAACAAAGACTGTAGTTTGCTAGATTAAGTTTTAGACTGGTCGGAGTATTTTTTGTTTTATTTGAATTGTAACTTTCTATCTTCATTCTTTACACTTGAACTCACTGGCTGTGTCCACACAAGGCTTTTTTTTTGGAAACTACAGTTGGGTGCTGGGTGCATGGGTGGCGGGCCGAGCTGGCGGTCATAGCCCCTGCCCACCCAGGCAGCATGTGCCCAGCCCGGGCAGGGCAAGCAGGGGGCACCGGCAGAGGTAGCCAGGTGCCCTGCTCCCCCAGCCCCTGGCTGTCTGCAAGTGGCCAGGGGAGATGCCCACTCAGGGGCCCCTGGCTGCTTGCAAGCGGCCAGGAGCGGTGCCAGTTCCCCCAGCCCCTTGCAGGCTCTGCAGCCTGTGGTCAGTTTCACAGAGGTGAAATTGAACCCACTTTGCTTTCAAAAGGAGGGTTATTTCAAAACCAGTGGTTTCGAAATAAGCCATTTGGACACGTTATTCCGAAACAAAGAGTGTTTTAAGATAACAAGGACCTTGCTCCCAGGGTGCATAGCACCCTGGGGGGAAGGTCCCACCCCCCCCCAGCACCCTGGCCAGGTGGGGTGCAGGGGGTCGGAGGGTGCCCCACCCGGCTTCCCCCTGCTTCCCCTTGCTGGGAGCAGGGGGGGACGGGAACCTCAGCCCCCTTCGCCCCCCTTCCCCCAGCAAAGGGAAGCGGGGAAGCCGGCTGGGACTGCCCCGAAGCCTGGGGCACCCCGCCCCCCCAGGCTTCCTCTGCACCCCCTGCGGCCCCTGCCTGGTGTGGGGGGCTTCCTCCACCCCCCCTGTGGCCCCTGCCCAGCATGGGGGGCTTCTTTCGTCCCCCCGCAGCCCCTGCCCAGCGCGGAGGGCTTCCTCCATCCCCCCGCGGCCCCTGCCCGCTGTGGCGGGGCTTCCTCTGCCCTCCCGCGGCCCCTGCGCGGCGTGGGGGGTACCTCTGGCCCCCCCACGGCCCCTGCCCAGCACGGGGGGGCTTCCTCCGCCCCCCGCAGCCCCTGCCTGGTGTGGAGAGGCTTCCTCTGCCCCCCTGTGGCCCCTGCCCAATGCGGGGGGTTTCCTCCGCCCCCCCGTGGCCCCAAGCACTTTGTGTGTGAACATAGCCCAAGTGAGAGCCAGACAGGGGAATGGTTGGCAACATGGCCCTGCCTATTTTGCTTTCAGAGTTTCCCTTATTTCAAATTAAAATTTTTTTATTTCATTTCAAAATAAGGATTTTATTTAGAAATAAGTTCATAGAATCATAGAATCCTAGGGTTGGAAGGGACCTCATAGGTCATCTAGTCCAACCCCCTGCCAGAGGCAGGACCACTCCCACTAAACCATCCCAGTCATGGTTTTGTCCAGCCGGGCCTTAAACACCTCCAAAGATGGAGATTTCACCACCTCCCTCGGCAGCTCATTCCAATGCTTCACCACTCGCCTAGTAAAAAAGGTTTTTCTAATATCCAGCCTCGACCTCCCTAAGTGCAACTTGAGACCATTGCTCCTTGTTCTGTCCTCTGTTATTACTGAGAACAGTCAAGCTCCATCTTCCTTAGAGCATCCCTTCAAGTAGTTGAAGGTTGCTATCAAATCCCCCCTCAATCTTCTCTTCTGCAGACTAAATAAGCCTAATGCTTTCAGTCTATCCTCATAGAGCTTGTGCTCCAGCCCTTTTATCATTCTGGTTGCCCTCCTCTGAACT